>JARHVA010001268.1:212500-387500 GCA_037957365.1 Torreya grandis
CTTGGAATTTTCCTACATCTGGAGATATGATTGCTTAGGTGGAGTTTTTGTGTCATAGGAAGACTAGGATGTAACTCCTCTACCTGCATTTTGTGGAGGAGTTACATCTCTATTATAGGTTCCTTTTACCACATTTTTTGGAGGAGTTACTCATCACTCCTATATGTATGCTTCACTTGAGGATATTTTTCACTTAATGAATTTTTGGGCTTTCTCCATTTTTGGTTATCTCATGCAAATAATTGCTTCATGATTTCATTTGCCTACAATTTTTTTATCATGTACACTTACCTCTTATCTTGTGTGACCATTCAACCTCACATTTTCTTTATCCAGACTAGGAACATACTTTGATATGTAATCAGAGCCATCTAGGTAATCGTATGTCTTATTTTTTGTTGTTTATGTGTATTGTAAGGCAATTTTTTAGAGTATTTGAAAAAAATCTAGGAGTTTTAAAAATATAAAAATCTATTTTAGTTTATGTTGGTATCAGAGCCATCCTGGTAATCTAAAAATTAGGCATGTATTTTAGGGGTCTTTTTTTTTGAAAAATCTAGGGGTATTACTACTGGAAAGTATATTTTGTGGTGGTATTGTAGTTTCTATTATGTAATAGTGTTCCATGACCTGTATCTTGGTCTCATAGCTCATCAGAGGCCTACATGGAGTATCACAACCTAGTAGAGGCTTGTGTGTAGTTTCATGACCTTCCATGGCCTTGTTAGAACCTACTCCTTGGATGATGTCATCCATTCCCATGACCTATGATCTACTCTCCATGACTTACATGTGGCTTTCATGATTGAATTTTCTCCCATGATCTACATGGTGTCTCTATAAGCCTTTTATGACCTCTTATAGGTCTTCTCACTATGCCATGCCACTCTCAAATCTCCTAATCACCATTCAAAGTTGTGCCCATATACCTATCTTGGCATTGAATAGGCTTGCATTTCCATACTATTAATTTTCCATCAATTCAAATCCACCCCCTTTTTCCATTCGTGGTATATACAAACCATTTTGGTTAATGTTCTTTGTTGTAATTCAAAATATCAAAAAGCCTAACCACTTTGTGCTATTCGGTATTAGATTACTTGAAAACTTAAATCTTTTATTATTTTATTATATAAAATAATATTATATTTTCTAGTAATCATTAAAAATCAAAGGGGGCATATTTTAATAGGGGTCATAATGTCTCATTAGGAGAGTTTTTAATCTATCATTTTTTTAGAATATGATGTTAGTCAAAACTCTTAACAAACAATAGTGAAGGGTATGACTGACAACATTGTAAGGAGTGGCACTTGTAAAAAGTGATTATTTTTTACTGTTTTTCATTATATATACATATATATATATACATATATATATATATATATACATATATATATACATATACATATATATATACATATATATATATATACATATATATATATATACATATATATATATATATATATATATATATATATATATATATATATATATATATATATATATATATATATATATATATATATATATATATATATATATATATTGTGTGTGTGTGTGTTTCATTTAAAAATAGGAAAATATTATTATTGACAACACCCTTCTTATTTTCACTTAATGAAGACCAAAGGGTGAATCTAGTTTGGTAGGTGGCCAAACCCCCTTGCATTTAAAACATTTATTTTCTCTCTCTTTCTCACATGTTTACTAGTCTTCTCTTGGATGCATTATTAGCAAAGCCCAACATCCTCCTTATTTTCAAAAATTCATCTTTTTCAACACTCATACTGATTTCTCTAGACACACTATTGTCTAAGTCTAATGTCTTTTGAGCATGCATTTGAAACTTTTTTTTTTTTTGGGGGGGGGGGGGGGGGTCACCATTTCATAGTTTAGGGGGTTTTACTTTATGTTTTGTTCTACACTTTTATTTCTATAGCAACTACAACTTGCACTATTACTACAACTCAACTTAGCACTAAAATGGATCTAATCTCAATCAACCCACTAACTCCATTTAAATATCATGAATGGAAAATAAAGATTATAATCATTCTAAGGAGTAAGGGTTTATATAGGATAATCATGGGTGATGAAATTGAACCTATCATAGATGCATAGAAATTTAAGTGGTATAATCTTAGTGATAAAGCCTATGGGCTATTTTCTTTTTTTATAGCACCTAATCTCCTATTTCACTTAGAGCCTTCTAGATCACCCCATGATGTATGGACCATTCTAAGAAAGTTATTTGGGGAGCAAGATGTGATGAGAGGTCATGAGCTTGAGAATGAACTCATTAGTCTAAGTCCTTCAAAACTTTGACACCCTTCAAGATTTCTTCACCTCAGTTTAAATAATTATTATTGTAGTTGAAAGAAGGTGGGATAAAGAAATAAAATGACCAACTTATTCTTTCTATACTCTCTAAGTTAGGTCCTGACTATTCAATATTTGTCTCTACTTTTCATGCCACTAAAAGTACTTTAGGCATTATATGGAGCATGGCCTCTTTAAAATATTTCATTGTCAACTTAATTAGGGATCAAAACAAGTTGATTCAGATGCATACATTGAATTTCATAAAACCTCAATCCCTAATTATTATGAATGGGAAAGAAAAGACTTCAAAAAAGAGAAGAAGAAAACTAATAAGGATCAAGAGAAGAAGAAAGAATCAACCTCTACTAAAACCAGCATTGAATCCTCATCTTCCAATGGAAAACCTAAGAAAGAGAAGGTTAAATGTGCCTACTTTAATAAAAATGGGCATGATGAACACAATTACATGAAGAAGCAAATAGATCACCTAACTCATCTCCTAGAGAAGAACAACATAAGTGTTTCTGAGTCCATCAAGTAGAATTAATCTACCCAAGATTACACTAAGGTGAAGGGAAAGGGGAAAGAGAAATAAAATAGCAAGGCTCTTATAGTAGTTGTATCTTCAACATCTTCATGGGTTATTAGCTTGGGTGATTCTCACCATATGGAATCTTCACTAGTTGAGTTTACTTATTTAGAGCCTTGTAGCATGTCTTTTATCAGTTTGGGTGATGACACTTTTATACCAATTGTAGGGAGAGGGTCTATTTAAATGGAAGGAGGAACATTAAATAATGTTCTAAGTTATCCTTATCTTTCAATCAATCTCCTATCTATGTATCAAATCACTCATATTAGCAAAGGCATGAGCATTGAGTTTCTACCATATTTATCATCAAGGATTTTCATAGTGATTCTATAGTAGCAGTGGGTAGGGAAGATCACCAAGCTAGGTTATACACCTCACATTTTTCACCTAATTCTTTTCTGACTGCATTTTTGACTCATTCAGATGGAGTTAGCAAATTATGGAATGAGTGGTTTGGCCACCTTAACTAGCACTACCTTGAATAACTTAGTAAAAATGGCATGGTCATAGGCTTTCCTTGAGTCTAATTCTCTAGGGGATTTTGTGAGGTTTCCCTCTTGGAAATCACCCCAAAGAAAAATTTAACAAAGGTAAATATTTTAAAGCTTCACAAGCTTTGGAGTTAGTTCATAGTGATGTATCTAGGCCTTTTCCCAGTCTATCTTTTATAAGGGCTAAGTACATTCTCACTTTCATTGATGATTTCTTGAGATATACATGGGTCTATTTTCTTAAGCAAAAGTCTAAAGTATTTGAATATTTTCAAGACTTCAAGGCACTTATTGAGAAATAATATGAGAAATCCATCAAGGTTATTTGAACTAACAATGGGATTTAATATGTTAGTAATAGATTTGAGAAGTTTTACACTAGAGAGGGGATTGATTTGCAACAAATAGTTACTTACAGTCCTTCACAGAATAGAGTTTTAAAATGTAAGAACAGGTCCTTGAAAGAGAAGGTTATTTATATGATTCACTCTAATTCCTTGGCACCTCAGTATTATACCAAATCCATAAATTATGCTTGTTGTATTCAAGACAAGGTTCCTCATAATGATTTGAAAGGTGTAACACCCTTTGAAGCTTGGCATGCAAGGAAACATGATGTTGAGAACTTTAGTTTTTTTTATCTTAAACTATGACATGTATATTGAAGAAGAAATGAAAATCTATGGAACCTTAGTCCAAGCCTTACATATTTGTATATTATCCAAATGGTGTCAAGGTTTACCGCCTTCTACATCTAACCACACATGAGTTTTTCATAGACATATGTGTTCATTTTTAGGATAATCCCAAATACTCAACACTTGACACTTTTTTTCTTTCATTGGATTCACTTAGACTTAATGATTTTTATTCCAATTTGGATCATCCGGAGTAGGTTCCTGAGCCAGGATCTTCTTCTTCCAATTATGATAGCAAGGACAGTGATGAGGAGTCTTCTACATCCACCTATTGTCATGTTTTAGAGGATGAGGATTAAACACCTAATTCACCTAGATCTAGGCCCCATTTAGTCAGGTAGACACTTTAGATTGTAGGCACTTGGGTATGGGATCTAGAAAATGATATATATACTTAGGAAGATTATTATTGTGGTCCACATGCCTTCTTTACTTTAGTTTTAGATCCATAGACATTCTAAAAGGCTTTAGGCATACCTGAGTGGGATAGTGCTATGCAAGAAGAATATTATTCTTTGATAAAAAATCACACTTAGGATTTGAATTCACTTCGTAAGGCATGGAAGATGGTTTGATGTATGTGGATATATCTGACCAAGTTTTCATCATATGGGTCAGTCGATAAATATAAAGCATAATTAGTCATTAAGGGTTTTTCACAGGTAACCAATATCGACTACTCAGATACCTTTACACTTGTTGTAAAGATGAGTTTAATCTAAATCACACTATCTATAATCACAGCACATGGTTTAGATATGTACAAAATGGATGTGAAGATTTCCTTTTTTCATGAAAACCTTGAGGAGGAGATCTACATGGATTATCCACCTAAGTTTTTTCAAGACTCATCCTTAGTTTACAAACTTAGGAAATCCATTTAGGCCTCAAATAGGCTCTTTAAGCTTAGTACATCAAGATGGATTCCTTCCTCATTACTTCAGATTTCACTAGGTGTCATTCAAACACCAATGTATACTTCCTATGGTAGGATGATTCCTTACTAATTATGTTCCTTTATGTTTATGATCTTTTGATCATCAAGAGTTATTCATCTTTATTTTGATGGTGAATATAGTTCTATAAGATAGATTTGACATGATAGACTTGGGTCTTCTACATTACTTCTTTGGAATTGAGACTTCATAGTCTAATTTAGGGGTTTCACTTACTTATTCCAAGTATGATCTCAATATTTTAGCTCGATTTCACATGGATAATTATAAGCCATATCTGACTCCCTTGTTATCAAGATTCAAACTTGAGGCTAACTATTATACACCTTTAGTTGATGTCACTCAATATCAATAGCTTGTTGGTAACCTCATTTATCTGACTCATACTAGGCCTAACATTTCATATGTAGTAGGGATCATTTCATGATTCATGTAAGATCCCCATGAGCTACACTAGAAAGAAGTCAAGTGGATAATCAACTAAATTTAGGGATCTTATAGATTAGGGATTCATTACATATTTGGCATAGAGGTTGGATTGGTTGGTTTTTCAAATTTAGATTAGGCTAGTGATACTCAAAATTATAAGTCCATTTCACAGTATAGTTTTTATTTAGGTTCTAGTCCTATCAGTTTGTCTAGAAAGAAGTAAAATGCTATTATTATATTATCCATAGAGGTAAAGTATAGGAGAGCTATTAATGTAGCCACTGAGGCTATTTGGCTTTAGGGCATTTTATCTGAGTTTGGTATTCCTTTTAGGTAGCCCACCATCATCTATTTTGATAACCAGAGTACTATATAGATATATAGGAATTTAGTTTAGCATTATCAAAACAAACATATTGAGATTCACATTCATTTTATCTAGGAGCTTATTCATGGTCTGGCCATCAACTTGAGATTTTCTAGTCTTCAAATTAGGTTGTAGATATCTTTATTAAACCCTTCACTGAGATTCATCTATAGGATCTTCTTGGGGTGTGGTCTATATCATAAGTAGAATCATCTTTAGGGAGGATCTTATAGCCTCTTCACTTATTCTATATCTCTCTTCTGGGAGGTGTTTTTCCTATGGGTTTTCTCTTTTTTTGTACTTTATGAGAGATTATTTTTTATATGGGTACTTGATCAGGCCTTGTTGTCGAAACCCTTTTTTATTTCACACTACCTACCTAAGTTATTCTTATGGGGGGTGTTAATGTAGGTATTTATTTTCCTATATTTATTTATTTTTGAATATTATTTCTTACTCACTTGTAGTTTTCCCTACATTTGGGGATATGCTTGCTTAGGTGGAGTTTGTGTGTCATAAGAAAACTAGGATGTAACTCCTATGTCCACTTTATATAGAGGATTTACATCTCTATTTCTACCTCCTTTGACCACCTTTTATGGAAGATTTAAACTTCTATTTTGAGAGGTCTTTGACCACAATTTGTGGAGTTACTCAGCACTCCTATATGTATGCTTCACTTGAGGAGCTTTTTCACTTAATGCATTTTTTGGATTTATCCATTTTTGGTTATCTCATTAAAATACTTGTTTCATGATTTCACTTGCATACATACTTTTTATAATGTGTATTCACCTCTTATCTTATGTTACCATTTGACCTTACATGCATTTTATCCAAACTAGTAACATACTCTGATAATAAGTTGACTTTTGAGCTCCCGATATTTTCTAGGTGAGGAATGAATGAGGGTTGATATTATATATATAGTAACACATTTGTAAAATATATTACATTAAATTCATTAATCCAACCTTTATGATAAGTTTCAGTTGAAAATTGGATGACTTTTAGGTACTGAACACTTTGTATTAAAAGTGAACACTTGCATCAACACATGTTTGTCTAGGACATAAGTGTCCAAAAAGATATAAAATAGGCACAAGTCCAAAAATATAAATGAAGGATAGTGATCAAGTTTAGAGTTTTTTACATATTATATAATTCTTGGTGATAAGAATAGCAATGGTCAGACTAATAGATAATAAATTCAGGCACAAATAAATAGTGAATGTGAGCCTTTTAGTAACATGTAGGTATATAACTAAAGGTATAACCATGATGTATATTTACAAGTGTAAAATATAATATTAATACATAAATCATATTTGAGTATCTACAATCCCCCTCCCCCCTTTAATCTAGTAATGAAATTTCTAGTTTAAAGGAAAGACATTCATATCTGGGTGTGTGTAGCACACCTTGTCTTTGTATGAGCCCAATTTGAGTGATTTTCTAGTAACTGGCCTACAACCAAGATGATGTTACAATATATAATCAATAAATGAAATCTAAAATTAAAATAATTTGAGATGTTTGAAAGTAGAAAGAGCAAGGTTAGTAATACACCTATGTGTTGGTGTAACCATCTTACTTTTGACAATTTGATTTGAAAGGATGCCTCATTATGAAGCACTAAATCTGATATTAGGATGAATTTGAACCTACAAGTGCATATATATATAGATATATTTGAGGACACATCCTCTCAAGTTTTATGTAAATGTGAGTTAAAACATGTCCATTGAGCTTGTTTCATCTCAATCATGAAACCAAATATGTGTATAATATACTGAGTATGAATGATTTAAATAACTTAATATATATATATATATATATATATATATATATATATATATATATATAGGGTGGATGATTTAAGCAAATACAACCTATAATTATGTTAAAACTAGATAATTTAATCAAGTCTAACTTATAATCTTGGTAAGATTGAGAAATTTAATCAACTCAATCTTCCAAAAGTGAACCAACTATTGAAGTAGATTGGTTCTATAACAGTCCATAAAATTATAACTTGGGTATAATAATAACACATAATAGTATTTGAAATCTATAACTGATTTTATTTTGCAATTTTAGGTCCCTTTTGCATGGCATATACACCACGTATATGTCTCAAGTTGAAATCTAGGTATACTAATAATATTAATGTATAGAATGTTTCCACCAATGTGTATCTAAATAATATACTTTGATATATTTGTTAGTATAAGATTTTATTCCATTTAATGATTTTTCATAGACATTTTATTTAGCTTGCTTAGGTGTTATTTTTAGGTCATTTGGGAAGATAATCCCACATGCATGAGTATGTGAGGTCATGTCTATCTTACCCCTATATATGTACCTTTCATAGATCTATTTTGGCCAATGATTTATTAGTAATTAAATCTTTTCATTATTAAATACAATCTTCTTCTAACTCATATTTGATTTTGATTCTACAATAGGCATCTCTTCTACATAATTTCAATTTATATTATAGAGATTCATGTTTTGTGTCTACTCAAACCTCAATTATAGACTAATTTAACATGCTATCAGAGCATGGTTTTTGGTAGTTAAATGCCTAAGATTCTATTATGAAATATTGATTTTTAGCTTTAATGTCACAAAATCATTCATGCATTGACCTAACACATTAAAAATTCACCATTTCTCAGCTTTTACTCTTCTTCTGAGGTCCTTGGTTGATCTAGATTTAGAAAAAGAATAAGGGAATCATTCTAGTCATATTTCATCAAGTACATTTTCATGGAGAATAACTTACACCACTATATTTATAAAGTTCCAAAACTATAGGATCGGCTGTAAACATGATCAATTTTTGTGACAATCAATTTTAACCATTTTGGAGGGTTTGGAAGCATATTATTGGATTATGTGTAAATTCATACCATCAAGGACTCTTAAGTAAAAACCATTTATAGGTTTTTATTTTATTTTTAATAAACTTGGTGGGTCTTTTATTTATTTTGTATATCCATGCCAGATCTAAAGATTTTGTACTTGGCAAAATTCTTTTACATAACTTGTAACTTCATTAGACTTGTGGCCTTTATATGCACCTTCTGGAAATATAAGTCATCTCTAAACTTACTATAATTAATTATAATTATAATTTTTGATATAAAGGTCAACCTTTTTGTTGCCTACCAGAAACTTGACTAATCTTGACATATTACAAACAGGGTTATTATTTTCATTGGGACTGCTTCTAACATAAAGGACTCCAAATCCCTACAATACACTTAATTTATTTTGATGGGATTAAATATAATTCACAACTCTCTAATGGCCTAATTCCACTAAATTTTATTCTGATATCTTGTCTTCACCTACGGTGATTCTGATGAACTACTCTCTAATGCATTGGTTCTAACAAATGCAACTCTAGTGGTTGTGTCACATGACTAAAAATCTAATGACTACTTCCAATTAATGAAACTATTACACATTATCGTAACAAGATATTTTTTCCCTCACCTTATTATGACACTTTATTTTCACCCTTATGTTTCCACCTATCCAATTTATTACACAAATGTCATGCAAACGTAAAATTTAATCATGTAACTTGTGGCAATATTCTTTTATAATCAAGGTCCATCAATATTAGGGATTAGCCCCTAATCATATTATATTTCAACCCTTGGTCACAAACAACCCAAGGGGGCTTAAATTTTTCTTATAAATTTGAGTCAAACATTTTCACACCCAAAAAATTATGCAAGGTAGAGATCTCTTTTGTGAGAAAGAACTTCGAACTCATATAATTTTTAACATAATACTCATT
The DNA here is from genome assembly GCA_037957365.1 of Torreya grandis. Lineage (NCBI taxonomy): Eukaryota > Viridiplantae > Streptophyta > Pinopsida > Cupressales > Taxaceae > Torreya > Torreya grandis. The sequence goes on from JARHVA010001268.1 coordinate 222,179, forward strand.
CATATGGGCCTTTTTTTTCAAAAGTATGATTTTTTCAATCTATACACATATATGCTATTCTATAACCTTGTAAAATTAAACCTCTATGATTTTAAGGGTGATTGCATTTCCTAGTTTATCTCTTGCACACTCTACATCTGCAATTAAAGTGACATAATTACACAAATTGCTCTTATTTGTGGATGAATTTTTAATTGAGTCAGAATTTCATCTTATGAGCATGTATTATCACTTTTTTCATTGATTAAAAATTTATCTCCTTTGTGGATGCATTTTTGATTGATTTTGACATTCATTATCTGAGAGATATGTTTGAGAGACCACTATGAGGAAAGATTTATCTCTATTCCTTCTTCTTGGAAGGACAAAGTATATTTCATGGAGTCTATGCATGGAACATTTTTCACTTAACAAGACTTATATACATTTTTTATATGGATAGGTTCATGCTCCCACTAACCCATTTCAACTCGATTATTAGCTCAATTTATGTGGCATGGTGTATGGTTGCTTGTTGTTGTATGTTTCCATAAATTTACACTACCATGTGGAACACACAGAGTGTCCTTGTACTATTTGGAGAAGTATTTAGAATCTCTTCAAACATTATTCTTATGATATTATCATTATTCCTCCTATTATTTATTGTGATGACCCATTTATATTAGATAGTGTTATTCTCTTTGTTGAGCCACTCCTATGCGATGAATTCCTACCATAATTAAGATGTCTTTTTATAGAAACCACTTTCATTCCTATAAAAAAGTGTTGATCTTATGAATTTTTTACATATTTTTACTTCAGATGATTATACTATCTTCATTAATAAGAGTGTCTCTATTGTGTTATGTGGCACCTCTATATTTTAGGTGTGGGGAAGTATAATTTGGTAGTTATCTTACTTCAAAAGGATAAGATAACTATATAATTTGTGTATGGATCATGTAACGTATAAGAGTAACATGTCTATGTAGATATAGAATTTTAATAATGTAGTATTGGATTCATTTAAATTCTAAGTGGATTATGGAGTTTAAACCCCTAGGTTGGTAAAGGCTAGAACATAAAATTAGGGAATTAAATTTTCAATAAATACAACCTTTGATGTATAATAATTGACCTAATTGATTTGATAAATGTGGAAAGCATAAGAGATAAATAATAACTTAGCTAGAAACATGCCTTTTGGTAGGAATAAAACTATGAAAATTGATGATTAGATATATCTAAATATTGTCAACATGATCCAAGTGTCAAAATTATCCCTAGATAGTATCACAGTCCTCTAGATTATACCACTATGTGTTAGTGTCTAAGGTAGTAATCTAGTGTCCTACTTAGAATATATGTAAATTATTTCTAGGTTTTTTATAACTATCATTATTCAAACTCTAGTCAAAATTTAAAGTCTATGTGATAAACACTTTTTCTTATATCTATTTTTTCCTCTAAAACCCTAGGTTTTCATACTTGCAAGGGCTTGAATGAATACCATGTGAAAAAGGAGTTAGTGGGGTAGGTTGGACATGACCTCAACACACCATTTCATTAAGATTTTACTACATACCAATACCTCAAAAGGGGATCAATCTTGATGTAGTTCTCCAAATCTAAGTGCTGGTGCAAAGTGCAAGTGAATGCTATAATGTTTGAGTGTGAATGCATGAGAGGATGCCTTGGAGGCACATGAGATATGGATACATGTGTTAAGGCAAGATTATTGAATATATGGGCTGAGTTAATAAAATATTATAAGAATTAGGAGCTTTCCCTTAATGTGAAGTGGTATTTTTGTGTGTTTCTTTGTGATAATGTCCATCTAGGGTGTAATAGTGTGTAAGTAGTGTTTATATAGTGTTATGATAAAAATGAATATAGTGTTATGATAAAAATGTATTGGGAGGGTGATTTAATAATAGGTTGAGGCTGACCCTAATAATCTTAGGGAGATGTAAAATTACCTTTTGGAGGGTGTAGGGACCTAATTCACTAAGGAATTGTGTCATTATAGATCTCATGTGGTGTTATATAGGCTTGGGTGTTATTTGTAGCTATCATGTGACTAAAAGTGGATCAAAAGGGCCCCTAATATGGGTTAAGTGTTATATTAAGGGTAAAATGACCTCAAATGGACATCCAAGTCATGATTAATTAATTTTAATGACTACATCCCCCTTTACTTTAGAAATGAAATAAAGTGAAATGACTAGGATAAAGGAAAAAGAAGCATACCTAGACTTACCTATGAGGTGAACGTCGCGAATCTAGATTTGAGTTTATGAAGCATGTTCCTTTACATGTATTTAAAATTAAATAGGGATGAATCAATCCTTAATTAAGATATATCAAAATCAAAGACAAAACTGATTAAATAGATAAAAGGGAGAGGAAAGCAAAGAATCCACCTCATTGGGTACACAAACTAATGCAAAAACTTAGTGACATTCTTTGTGTGTGTGTAGATAGTGATAAAATTAGTGAATATATTAGACTAATATGATTTATTTATCAATCCCCATGTGTGGGTGGTTAAATAACTCAATCCATTATTGTCTACCCCTATTCAATGTATAATAATCTATGAGTAACTTAGATTAGACTGATGGCCTATCCTACCCTCCTACATAGATGGCTCAACAACTCATATAGACTATGACTCCATCATTTCCTACCTATGTGTATTAGATGAATATCTACTAAATGTATGAAATGTAACTAAATCCATGTGGTGTAACTAAAACTATATAAGATGGATCTAGGGCCACTTGGAAATGAAAAATAGCTCAAGGGCCTCTCGAGCACTCAGGTATGTAGCTCATGGACTAATCGATAATTATAATCATTATACATAGAATAAGGAATAAATATGGTGTGAAACTAGTGTAAATGGTGTTTTGAGTACACAACATAGAGAATGATATGGAGTTTACTATTCCATCTGATTAACTAGTGCATAAGTGAGCAAACAAAAATAATGTGCCATGCACATACCCCCAATGTTGATATATGTGCATATGGATTCTAGACTAAGTTATAGTAATATATATTTAAGCATATTTGAAACTAAAATGGGAGTGATCATTCCATGCATGATGCCTCCAATCTGATTAAATTGGTATGATTCTGTGCAAAATTGTGAATAATTTGAGCATAACTAATATAATGCAAACTTGAACTATGACTACTGTATCTTTCTATTAATTTTAGAATTTTCTATTTATGGTCTATTGGATAGTAGTGTAGTCCCTTAGATATTAGTACATGTGAACTAGGAATTTGACTCAAGAGAGATGATTAGTATTGTGTTAGTCCAAAAATGCAAACAAATTGATAAAAACACACTAATTAGCATACATATCTAGGCCTAATTACTAGGGTGAGCTTAATAACAAAAAAAATGAAAGTCACAACTAAAAAGTAAAGAAAAACAAGAATTCTTCACCTTCCATGGATGCTCCAAATTCTTGTTGTAGTGGTTTGTTCAGTTTGTGCTCATGAAGTCTTCATCAAAAGATGCTTGGCTATCTCTTCTTCTCCTTAACACCTTGTGGCTTTGACTTGGCTTAGCTCAATATTTTTGCATCATAACTTTGGCATGTGAGAGATATTGGAATCAATTTGATATGGTAACTTTTCACAAATTAAGCTTAAAAATGATGTTTATGGCCTCTCTATTTATAGATTTTTAAGAATGACCAAAATCAACCATGACCATTCATCTTAAGCTTAAGATGTGTGGTCATGGATTAATTAAATTATGTAATTAAAATCTATAATTATCCTCATAATTAATTTTTAAGAATGGAATTAATGCTGGCATGGGAGGTAATAAAGAGGCATGGGAGACCCATAATCTTGATATTTATGGCATTTATGGCCTAGGGATGTCTTCCCAAGAAATGAGGTCACTTGATGATGTAGATATTCATTTCTAAAAACAAGTTTTCAACAAGTTCATATGTAATTATTAATTAGGCCTTGATTTAGATTAATTATCTCTTAAGCATTAAGCACTTTATGTACAAATTACTCAAATTGATCAGAATGCCTTGTTATTGGTCCAAAATTTGACTGGATTGGAATTGGAAGTCAATATTAGATGCATTGGATACATTATCCCATTTAGGATGTTTCCAACACTAAATAATAAAGACATACATCTTATACAATAAATTTGATAGAAAATATTAATCTAGATCACCTAGGTGTAAAATTGGCATTTTGACTTGAAATAATCTGATCAAAGTTAGCTGGCCCATAAATTGCATTGCCCCATTTAGTGATACCCTAGACAAAATTGGCACTTGAATATGTCAATTTCAATTCATTTAATGTGTTTTAGTGTTTTTAGGCCAAATTGTGCATTTTAGTGGAAATTAGTCAAAAGCCTGATTAGAGGTCATCGATGGCTAGATTTAGGTGTCTACAATTTGCTTCTATTTGGGAAGGAATTACAAGCTATAAGCATAATAACATCTTCTCAAATAATTAAAAGGCCTTGTATGCCTAAAACTATAATGATGAAAAACTAACTATATGATGGTTTGCCCCCCTCGATGGAATGGTTGGTACAAGTAGGTTAGTAAATGATCCCTCAATAAGAAGCAAAATGAATCACTTAATGAACACACGTAAACTAAAATCAAAGCAATAATATTAAAAGCAAACAAATAAAATAAGAAAAAACAAACAAACAAATAAACAATGCAGTAGAAACCATATGAACATTGCCCCTAGATAATTAGTGACAACTTAACAAACAAACAAAATAGGGGAATAGAATAAAAAGGAAGGGGTGGCCGAGCTATCTCCATATATACTAGGCAAGTGGATGTTTCCTACATAGTTCCATGGATGTAATATCCAATAAAAAATTTTGGGCCAAATGTAGTTCTCCCAAGGAATGGGAAGAATGTGATAACTGATGAAAATAAACATAATGGATATGATAGAAGAATAGGAATGGTCTTGAAAAATGACAAGTGCATGAGAGAAAAGGCCAAAAAGGATGGGGAAACTAAGTGATAAGTTATTCGATTGAAATTTAGTAAGGGTTCTTAGAATCCTTAAGGCAAAGAAATGGTCAATGTTTTTGGTTTTTTCTAACAATTTTACAAAAAAAATTGGATTTTTTTTAAAGTATCTCAACTTGATCAAGAATGACAAGACACTAAATAGTTCAATCTCAAAAAATAGTGAGAGCATTCAAACTTAAGTTTCTCACAAAATGGTGAGAACATTCAAACTTAAGTTGCTCATAAAACAATGAGAGCATGGCAAGGGGGTGACTGAGCTAACTCAATAAGTATCGAGTGTTGCCTACATAGTCCTAGAGTAGGACCTCAAGTCATTTTAGTTCCACCCTATAGTGAAGGAATTCAACTAGTTTATAAGTCAATTCAAATAAAATAGGCATAGGTGGTAAAAAGGCATAGTATGGCATAGGAAGTGGCAAGTTGGTACGTCAAGACTTAATAAACAAATGTTGCTCCTAGTTTTCCCATAGGTGGTTATAACTAGGACACAATGTCATAGATCAATGATAATAATTTTTCCAAAGGTGTTTATAATTAGTAGCAAGACTGGTGATAAAAAAGGAATAAAAAATGAAGGATGCAATTGCCAAAACTTTTGTCATACTGCTCCATAATATGATCTCTATTTGAACTACTTGAAACACCTGATAAAACCAATCAGATTCTTTGATGCTAAAAATGCATAATGAATGGAAAAAACCAAGGTCAAATGAGCTAAGATTTAGAACATGTCTAGTTGATAGAATAGAATGGTAAAATGGATAAGGCCAAGAGGACAGATAAGAATGATATTTATACAAAGAATAATAGTGATAAAATGACACCACTAAAATGGTCTTTACAAATAATACACCTTAGTGCTCAAGCATAGTACTGATTGAGGTGAATAATATTCATTGGCTTAGGAAGTTCATCTCCATCTAGTGTGGCAAGCTTATATTTCCCTGATCCATAATCTATAGTAATGATGAAAGGCCCTATCTAGTTTGGTTTGAATTTACCTTTATGCTTCTTCTCAATCATGGTATTTTTTTAGTTTTCTTTAAGAACAAGATCACCAATTTTAAATTTTCTATATTTAACACATCAATTATAGTGGTCTTTGAGTCAGTTCTAATATGACTAAAAATTTATTGAGTGTAGCTATGTATTTTTCATCAAGTAGGTCTAGCTCTTGCATGTGAGTTACTTGACAGTCATGACCATCTAGGACATGTTTGAAATATATGCATAGTAAAGGCAATTCAACCTCAATGGGAAGGATGGATTCAATACCATAAACAAGTATGGAGTGGCTCCTATAGGAGTATGATGATTAGTATGGTATACCCAAAGGGTATGGAATATTTTCAGGTCCCAATCACGATCGGCATCATTGACAATATTTTTGAGAATATTGATAATAGTTTTGTTTGATGCTTCAGCCTAGCCATTACCTTGAGGGTAATATGCTATAGAAAAATGTTATGTGATATTATATTTGGTACAAAGTTAGTCTACATCCTTATTCTTGAATGATCCTCCATTATCAAATATAATGTTAGAGGGGATACCGTAGTGTCAAATGAGATAGTTGAAGATAAATTTAGAAATTTGCTTTCCAGTCACATAAGTGAGGGGTATAACTTCAACCCACTTATTGAAATATTCGATGGTGGTAATTATATGTTTATGGTTATTAGATGAAGTGGGTTTGATCTTCCTAATGAGTTCAAGTCACCATGTGGTAAATGGCCATGGTGTCAACTTCATTTTTAGAGTTTGTGTTGGGGCATGAATTATATTAACATGCCATTGACATTTGTCACAATTCTTTACATATGTAGTTGCATATACATCCATCATGGGCCAATAATAACTAGTATGCAAGAGATTTTTGGATATGAATACCTCACTAGAATTAGATCTACATAATCCTTTGTGAACTTCTCTTAATCCTAGTGTAGGCTCTATCAAAGTTAAACAATGAAGCAGAGTTCCATCAAAACTATGATGGTAAAAGGTGGATCCAAGTAGAGTATAATGAGTAGAATGATGAATAAAGGTTTTGGTTTGTTTTCAAGATAGGTTAGGCAGTAAAAATTGGTCATGAAGGTAGTTGTAAATATCTAAGCACCAGATAGAATTAGGACCAATAATATCACAAATCATTGCAATGGTTGAAGGTTCATGAGCTAGTGTGAAAAAATTCTCAACAAGGAACTGATATTCTCTAGATTTGTCTATTTGTCAAATCATAGAGTTGATAGTAGCCATGGAATCTGTAATACTATTACTATTCTTTGGTATATACTCAAATTGGATATTTTTAATTTACTACTTTAGGGTATTGACTAAAGCTTTATATGGAACCAACTTATCATCTTTGGTCTAAAAATGGTCTATGACCTGATTGATGATTAATTGAGAATCGCCATGAACCTTTAGATGAGATGTATTCTATTTTAATATGTATCAAAGTCTTATGATAATTTATTCATACTCAACCATGTTGTTTGTACAAAGAAAACTGATTCTGAATGATTTAGTGATTAGATCCCCCTATGGTGTAATAAATAAGAGGTCTATGCTCGATCCATGTGTAGTAAATGAACCATCAAAATATAGCTTCTAGTGATACTTCCCAAGAGGTGTGTCAATGATGATCATTATGTATTCATCAAGAAAATGAAATTTGAGTGGCTTTGTGTCTGCAAGGGGTGCTTCAACAAGTTGATTTGCAAGGACCTATCCTTTGATTGCCTTTTGATTGGCATACTCTATGTCAAACTCACTAAGAAGCATGATCCATTTGGTCATTATACCTTATAAAAATATTTTAGATATTATATAATTGAGTGGATCTACTTTTAAAATGACCATGGTCTTATTGTTCAACATGTAATGGCACAATTTTTGAGTTGTGAAGACCATGGCTAGATAATCTTTTTCAATAGGTGCATAGTTGTGTTCATATGTGACCAAGATATGGATTGAGTAGTATACTACATGATATTTTCCATTGTTATCATGTTGAGTGAAAAGTGAACCCAAGGAATTAGCATTCGCTGATAGATACAACAAGAATGGCCTTCTTGGCATAGGAGGTAACAAAATAGGTGGATTAACTAGATAGTCCTTGAGTTGTTGAAAATTTGTTTGGTAATGGTCATCCCAGTGAAATGCAACTCCCTTCTTTAGGATATGTGTAAATGGATGACACTTGTTTGCTAAATGAGAGATGAAGCAATGGATTGACTAGATCTTGGCCTACAAACTGTGGAGTAGCTTCAAAATAGTTAGTGGTAGCATCTTGATTATAGCATGGTTTTTGACTATATTGACTTCAATGCCCCTATGAGACATAATTAAGTCAAGTAAATTTTCTAAGGTTACTATAAACACACATTTATTTGGATTGAGTCTAACTTTATACTCTTGAAATCTTATAAAAATATCTTACGTAGCACTACTAGATGGTCAACCCTAGTTTTGGATATTCCTAATATGTCATCAAAATAGTCTTCAATAATATCATTCATCATATCATGGAATATGATAGTCATGGCCCTTTTATATGTATCTCAACCATTCTTAAGACCAAATGGCATTACTTGATAATAAAATACTCTCTATGGAGTGGTGAATGTTATTTTATGTTGGTCTTCTAGTGTTATTTTGATCTAGTTGTATCTTGAAAAGCCATCCATGAGTGAAAGAATTTCATAAAATACCATGGAGTCAATCATCATGTCAATATTAGGTAATGGAAATTCATCCTTAAGACAAGCTTTGTTTATGTCTCAAAAATTAGTATAGATTCTGATTCCTTCAAGCTTTTTTGTTAATAGGTATAACATTAGATATCCATTATGAATAATCAATAGATTGGATACATCTTGATTCTAATATTTTTTATAACTCTTTCTTTGCCAAGATATCAATGCAAGGATGCAATTTACCTAGCTTTTTTTTCACCAGTTTGGCATCAGGATTGGCCATAAGGTGGTGCAAATCCAAGGCAGGGTCCAAACCTGGCATATCAGAATAAGCCCATGCAAATATATCTACAAATTCTCTCAACAAAGCTGTAAGGACTTCATGTTCCTCCTCAATGAGGGATGTTCCTAATTTTATCCATTTTAGGTTCGATGGAGTATTAATGTTTACCCCTATTTTATCTTCAACTACAAGGGTCAAACCATCTTCTAGGATAGTAGGGAAATACTTGAATTGTTAGACTATATTAGGGTCCTCTATTAGGACTTGCTCTTCAATGTCTCCTAGGCATGATGAATATGAGTCCCCCAATGAGAGATCTAGCCATGTGATAAAAATAGTCAAAAATTATTGAATAATTTGATTAAATACTTGTGAAAAACTAAACTGGGATCTATAGGTAATTTCATCATTGGTGGTCTCCTAGTCTAAATTTGAAGAAGAATGAACACCCCAATTTAATGGTGCCTAAAATAGGTTTTCACCACTATACTAGCCTTTATCTTTAATTTTTCCCTAGTCAAAAAGTGCCTCAAAGAGGTTATCACTTGGGGACATCAATGTTTTATTTTTTATTTTTTTGGCTAAGGGTGTTTACCTGCTCTCTAAAATAGGCTTCAAGATCTAATGTAATTGAGAATCTTGATTTATGATCTCCCAACATAAACTTATCTCTAAGGCTTAAAAAACACAAAATGTCTCATCATTCTAAAACTCATCAATCAACAAATTGGATTCTTATTGGTCCCAATCTATTAGTTAGAGATAGTATAATGGAAATGGATTGTGACAAATGATTGGGGTAAGAGTACATATGGCATTGTTATCAAATAGGTTAGTCTTATCTAGGTCATCAAAGGTGAGGTTATGATCAGACTCTGCTTCATTTTCGACATCATCACTAGACACCAATGATGGAACTCGAATAAGATATGCGGGGTCATCCCTAAGTGGTTTAAATGCAAGTCTATAGGGTTTTTTATATTTAGTCATGGAAATTGGCTCAATGGTTCCTTGTTGATTCAGTCTGAGGCCCCTTCCTTCATAATCTTGATGTTCCATGATCCTATTGGGAATACGATACTTTGCACTTTTATAATAATCATCTTGGTTTTCATTATACAACCATGATTCATTCCCTTCAAGAGGGTCTAGTTCTAGGCCAGATGCTGGTACAAACATGATAGGTCTCTTATCTTTGTTATTTTTATTCCAATGCATGTGTGGGGTATTTTTAGGTCACCCAAAGGTCTTTGGATTATGAGGAAGATTGGAAATATGGAAGGTATCATGGGTCACATACTCCCTTGGGCCATTATATGAAATGGTGAAATGATTGGAAGATTTAGGAGGTAGCATGTGAGAAAGGGAATCTAAGGTATTAGGATCTATGCAATTATCCTATGGAGGATAAATAAGTATGGTCTTTCCTTTATCCTCCTTGGAACTTGGATTCATGCCATATTGGTAATTTTAACTTTTAAACTCATCCTCAAGATGTTTTTAGTATTCATATGAGTGTAAATCTCCTAGAATATTCACTTCTATCCCTGAGTGGGAGAACTTGATACATTGGTATAGCATTGATGGGTCTACATGAATTTCATGTAACCAAGGCCTACCTAGAATCATATTATATGACAACTCAAGATCAAAGACATGGAAAAGTGTATCATGGGTCAAAGGACCAATGATAACTGTTAAGCTAATGGTGCCTTGTGATTCTCTTTCCTGATTATCATAGGCTTTGATAGTTATCATATCTAGCTGAAGATCTACCATTGTGTACCCAAGAAGCTTAATGAGCTTTAAAGACACTATATTGAGACCTGATCCATTATCTATAAGGACACATTTCACTTTATGCCACTTTATATAAACTTCTATATATAATGGATTATTATAGAGTGGACTAAGGTAAGACACATCACTTTGATTGAATGTGACTTGTTAGACTGGAGCTATGTGTCTAACCAAAGCTTGAAATTTATCAGGGGATATGTCACTGGTAACAATGGATTGGGTTAAAAACTCATTCAAAATTTTCTTGTGGATTGTTTGCATTCGTAGCAAATATAAAATAGAAATATGTGATGGTGTCTTCTGTAGTTGTTCCACAATATCAAACTTTTTATCTTGGTCAATGGTGAATGGTTTATTCTGAGGTTGAATGGTTGGTTGGATAACATGCAAAGTGGTAGATGGTTGTAGACCTAAGATAGTAATATTTGACCTTTGAGTTGTTATTGTATAATTAGGATTAGATGTTAGACCATAATTGCTAATAAATTCTAGGAATGGTTTGGGACTAAATAGAACAAGTCTTAATTTTTGATGCACTTGTATGTGGTCACGTGGAAAGGGTGAGATATTGGTATATGGTCCAAAAGTGAGAGTCCCAATTTTTTGGTTTGTTTATGTGTAGTCCTAGGTCAAAGAAGGATTATCCATGTAATTTGGTTGAGTGGTATTGATAATAATGGTCTAGATTGATTAGTGCTTGGTCTAGGATTAATGGAGATGGTATTAATGTTGCCCCTTGTAATATGATCTACAACCTTGTTGTAGTCATGTGCAACGGCATGGTAGGTTTGTTGATTATTACCATTCTAACCTTGGTTTTGTCTATTATTCTAATGTTCTAGGTTCTGTTATTGATTCTATTGATTTTACTAGTTTGGCCTTTGATTTTGATACTATTGATTTTGTTTTTGCACTAGCTGGTGTTGTTGTTGTTGATTGTTATGTTATTGCTATGTGTTATGTTTGGGAAAGGGGTTTTGATAAATCTCAATAGTTTGATTGGAGTTGTAAGCACCATTATCTAATGTTATCTCCCCATTCTCCAACATATTCTCAATCAAATGCTTGATTTGCACACATCTTCATAGATTATGCCTATTGACTTGATGATATTCATAGAATTCATTTTCATGGTACCAATCAGGATAAGGAATGCCTTGTGGATAATGCTTTGGTATAGGCCAACTAATCAAATTAGTAATAACAATTTTGTGAAATATAGACTCAATATGCTCTCTTAATTCATTAAATACATGATGCGTAGGCACAATTCTTCTTAGAAGAGGGGTTTGTAATGGTAAAGATTGTTGCATTTATTGTGTGGGTCTTAGTTGTTGTGCTTGTGGCATTGGTTGGAGAGGTTTTTGGGTAAAAGTAAGTTGAACAGGTGGTGAAGATGATTTTTGCATTGTTTGGACATGATGTGACTCGGTTACTCTATTACCCACAACATTCGTATTGTGGTTGAATTTCTTTGGTCTATCTTGGTTATTGGCATATGCTAGTTGTGATGCTTACACTTCGATTGGATGTTGGTTTTAGCCACTTCCCTGATTGGTACCTTGATTTTGATTAGTTGACATAATATTGATGATCTCTTTATTAATAAGGGCTCTCTCAATCAACAAGCCTTTGTTGATGATCTCCTTGAAAGTATGTGCACAATGTAGTTCTAGATGATAAGTTATCACACTATGCAAAATTTTAATAAACACAATAGGTAATTATTTATCTAGTAAACTATGGGTGAATCAGCTTGCAAGGGCTCTCCATCATTGTAGATAACTTACAAAACTTTCACCAACCTTTTGTTTTGTTTATGTTAAGTCAACCAATAAAATCTCATGTTTGAGATTATAGGAAAAGTGTTGTACAAACTTATTAGAAAGATCATCAAAATATGTTACTAAATTCTTGGGCAGATTTAAAATCCACTCCAAGTCTTGTCCAACCAAGCTCCTTGGAAACAACAACAAAAGGTATATATCGTTATATGCCATTGGTTAACATGCGACAAAGAACTCAATTAAATGGGCCTTAGGGTCACCTTTCCCTTTGCATTTGTTGAATTTTGGTGGTTCATATTTTGGAAGAAATGGTATTTTCAAGTACTCCATGTTGAATAGATAAGAGCGCATGTCATCCAACTTAAAATGTTTAGTCTATTTCCCAACCTGAATGGTAGCAATTGCATCCTTCATCTTTTGCAATTCTTAGGATAGAAAACTAGAAGGAACATTAGTTTGAGGGAGAATATTGGTTTGGGTAGATGGTTGGGAGGTCACAAGTGGGAAACTTTAACCAAGGTATGATGGAGATATATGTTGGTATATATTAGTTTGGTTGGGAAATGGACTAAGAATATGCATACATGGATTAGGATGTACTTGAAATTGCACATTTGGTTGTGCAATATTCTAGTTTGGGTTGGCTATAAAGGTTTGACTTAGAGGATTTTGTGGTTGGGATGAAGGGATATAACTACACTATGTCTACTATGGTTGAAGAGGGGCATATTTCCAACTAATCAAACCTTGATTTTGAGTGAGAACTTGTGGACCAAGACCCTATCTCTGAACTTATGGTACATTTTAAACTAATTGTTATCTGGTAGGTACTTGAGAAACATGGGAGCCTCCTTTTTGCATGAATCCTTGTTGGGAAGTGAAAGCATGTTGAAGATTTGACATTTATTGCTAACCAATATTTACACATTGTTGGCTAGTTAGTTTTTGGTTTTAGATTGGGACACTAGTCTTCGACTAAGGAGGTATATTTACCACTACCTAATGAGGTGAAACATTAGTTTCCCCTTATTGAGGTGGAAATATATTCAACCTTTGTTGTGTTGGTACACTAGATTGTGCCTAGAGTTATGAAATAATACTCATTGCTTGTTGAGGAGGAGTAGTATTCATCACATTTAGTTGTTGAGGTAAAACATTGGTTGCTAGTTGACTACCTAATCCTATTGGTTGCACACTTGATGAAGTAGCTGGTTGAGGTTGGGATGTAGAAACTCTTACTCCCTGATATGATGGTCCACTCATGGTATTAACTATATGTACATGTTTTTGACTAGTTGTTTGTGCACTAGTACCATTTTGATTTAGATTGGATGTTGCTTGCACATTGTTGACTATATTTTCTCATTATTTTGTGTATAAGTAGAAGAAACTTCTTCAATAATAGTCATATGTATCAAGTTGTCTATTGAAGTTTTTTGCATGAATGGGATTGAACTCTGATTGTCTTGACTAGTTAACTCTATCAAAACTCTTATTGAAGGAACTAAGGCAATAAGAGGTTTGCTCACCATGGTCATCTAATTGAAATTGTGTGATAGATTTAGATAGGTTTAATATGTTGTCTACATTTGGTTAAAGTGGTCTTCCATGATGTTTTTGCCTTTATTAGGCATATTAGGGTCCTAATACATTGTTTGGAATAGAGCTAAAAGATTGATAAAAGAAACATGTTGATCATAAATTATGTTGTGGGCCATTCTTACTAGGCTTGGTAAATTCTCATGAGGGAAGTCTACTGGAAACTTGGCCCCTACCTCTATGGCTCAAACCAAAATCTCATCCTTTTTCTCCAAAAAATTATTCTCAAACAAAAATGGATCATATGTGGAAGGTGTATTAGTAGATCATGACTATTGAGGAACTAGTTTGTCAACTGTGAGTATTGTAGCTAGGTATTATGTAGTTTGTTCTTGGTCTTATTCTGAATAAGGTGGTGTATTAACCAAATATTTAGTCAATAGATCTTGGCTTTGTGCCCCTAATTGAGTATTATAAGAGGGATAAAGATCCATCTCATAAGTAATATCATCTGTGTAGGGGTCTTGTACCATTTCTTCCTATGCAACCACATTACTAATCCTTGGATTGTACATGAGTCCACTATGAGTGTAGGAATACATGTTAAGATCCATAGTCAATGCTTTTTGATAGAAAGGGAAGAGAGATCTACAAACTTGTAAAAGGATGATGTCTAAAAAGATGATGTTCAAACTTGGTCTAGATTTGTCAAAAGGTTTATGCAAATATTTTTTATAACACAAGCTAACATTAACTATGTAACATTACATGTCTTATAGACAAAGATTAAGTAAATGAACCAAAAATTGAAATGTCAAACATTAAGATAAAAGTTGTTCAAATCAGTATAATCTAGGAAATTAAAAGTTGCTAAGTCTTTTGGTCAAATGTGGCATCAAAATCTAGGCTCCAACAAGGCATGTGCTATAACTCTTGGCCAAATGGCATCAAAAGCTAGACTTTAACAATGGATGAATTTTTTAATCTAACATATTTGAAACACATCTAACAAACACCAGGTATTTGATTCTTGGACATTGAATCGATCAAACAGGTATAAGGTATGAAACCAAAGGCACTTTAGAGATTGTTTATTTTCACACAAATAATGGTATAAAACTTAGTTCTTTTGACAAATAAGCTAGACAAAAGTGAATGGTGTAACTGTGCTAGACAAAGGTTCACAAAAGTATACTCAGATTGGTTTGAAAATGTAGGAACAAATTTGAACTCTATGCAAGATGGCCTATGAAACAATATCTGAAATGTTTTGAGTAGCATAACAGTGCTAAACTACCCAAAAGATGTGACAAAATGATTGTTTATAAAACTCTCTATGGCAAAGATAATTTCTCACAAATTTGATAACATAACACTACTTTTTTTGACTCAAATTATTGTGGTGCATAGACTTAAAGTGCAAGTGTTTATCATGAAATGACTTAAGTATATCAAGTGGTGATAACGATCATGAGTCTTAAATGGCTTTCAACCCAAATTAGATATTAAACCTAAGTTCCCTCAAGTTTAGTGAAAATGGAGAACCCACTTAACACATCAACCCTATGAACTTATAAAAGTGAAATTTTGAATTTAAATTATAAATGAAGGACTTAAACAATTTTCAAAAAGGTCTAGACTCAACTGGGTAGCATAATTATGCCAAAGTTGATGATATGACTCCAATTTTTTATGAACTTTGAACAAGGCAAATTGATGATTTCACATGGGCAACATAACGCCTCTTTGATCAAAGGAAAATAAGGACCATGTGTTTGGTTTTCATCATCTATTTACACCATGTTTTGACTCCAAAAAGACTTTAATATAAGACATAATCAACTAATTAATCTCTCTTAGATCCTAAAATGACAAGGTTGCTTGGTATTGTTAAAATCCATCAATATACATCATTTGAGAGGATTTTAAGTGTTCATCCAAAAGTAAATATGCATTATATAGTATTTTTTTTACACCCCCCTTCTCTCAAATGATAGTCCTGTGACATGGACCTTGAGGTGCACCTTTCACCAACAATACTTCTATGGTAAGTAGGGATTTTTCTAAGATCTACAAGTTTCTGAACGTTCTAGGGGAACTAATTGCATAATGACTTTCACGTCAAGAAATTCAAAATAAAAGCATAAATTTTGGGACCGTATCACTTGGCTTGTTGCAAAAAGGTCTAATCCTTTTTGAAACCACTACATCTTGTTATTCACTCAGTGTAGTGTGATGTCCAAAGTGACACTACATCCCATGTGAAACTCCAATATGGATCTAAATGAAGTCAATGTCAGGAGGTGAAACCCCAAGTTAAAGCTTCCCTAAATAAATCATGGGAGGTAATGACAGCCCCCTCACAAGCCAAGTTTACATGAAATAAAAAAAGCATAAAATAGAAAGACTTTAGGGTTATTGTCAAGGTCACCTAATACTTTTGCAAGTTTTTGGAGAGTAATTTAGATGATGTTCTTTTTATGCCTAAGACTAGGCAATTTGCAAATAAAAAAAGTGCTTTTGATTCCAAGGGTTCCCTAAAGGGGATAAATGGAAGAGCATACATGCAACATCCTTGTATTTTGTGAAAAAAAAGTGCTAATTGAAATAATGAAAACAAAATTGACAAGTGTGTTCAATTTTAAGCCCAAATGAAATATTTGGTGTTGTTCATTTGACCCCTTGGTCTTAATATTGTAAACTTTGAAAACTAATGCTAAAAACTTACTTAAGCACCTAAATGTTATATTAAGCACCAAAATAATGTTCCTAGTTCATTTTAAAGCATACAAAAGATGATTTAAACAAATTTTATCAATTTTCCAAGTTGGTCCTACAAGAAAAATGTTAGCAAGTGGTTTAGCTTTGAAGCATTTTTAAAGATGAAAAAATTAACTTAGGAAAATAAACTCTCAAGCTGACATAGTTGAGTTGGGATCCAAGTTAGGGTGAGTGAGGTCAAGTCAGGCTAAGTTAGGATCTGAGTCAGGGTGAGTTGGATCAAGTCAAGCCAAGTTTGGATCTAATTTAGGGTGAGTTGGGTCAAGTCAGGCCGAGTTTGGATCCAAGTCATGGCAAGTTAGGTCAAGTCAAGTTGATTTGGGATTGAGGATATTTGGGTCAAGTAAAGCTGAGTTAAGATCTGATTCAGGGTGAGTTGGGTCAAGTCAAGCTAAGTTAGGATTCAAGTCAAAATGAGCTAGGCAAGTCAGGCTAAGTTGAGATTTGAGTTGAGGTTATTTGGGTCAAGTCAAGCTAAGTTGGGATTTGACTCAGGGTGATTTGGGTCAAGTCAAGCCAATTTGGGATCTAAGTCAAGGTGATTTGGGTTAAGTCAGGTTGAGTTAAGATCTAAGTCAGGGTGAGTTAAGTCAAGTTAGGCTGAGTTGAGATCTAGGTTGGAGTGATTTGGGTCAAGTCAAGCTAAGTTGGGATCTGAGTTAGGCTGAGTTGGGTCAAGTTAGGTTGAGTTGGAATCCAAATTACATAGTCTTGAGAACAAAATTGTGAGCTCTAAAAAATAAGTTTTTTACTCAAATCTTCACCTTTTTGCTTCCACACTCCAAGACCCTTCATAAAAATGGTTAGTATGTTACTTGTAGGTTCTATTTGATTAAATTTTTGGGGTACAATCCCACTGAGCATGCCATTATGTGAACTAGTAATTTGACTCAATAGAGGTTATTAGTATTGTGTTAGTCTAAAAATGCAAACAAATTGATAAAAACACACTAATTAGCATATAACTCTAGGCCTAATTACTAAGGTGAGCTTAATTTTTTTTTTTAAATGAAAATCATAACTTAAAAATAAATAAAAACAAGAATCCTTCACCTTCCTTGATGCTCTAAATACTTGGTGTAGTGGCTTGCTCGGCTTATGCTCATGAAGTATTCATCAAAGGAGGCTTGGCTATCTCCTCTTCTCGTTGGCACCTTGTGGCTTTGGCTTGGCTTGGCTCAATATTTTGGCATCATAACTTTGGCATGTGAGATCCCTTGGAATCAATTTGATATGGTAAATTTTCACAAATTAAGATTTAAAATGATGTTTATGGCCCCTCTATTTATAGATTTTCAAGAATGACCAGAATCAACCATGATCATCCATTTCAAGATTGAGATGTGTGGTCATGGATTAATTGAATTATGTAATTAAAATCCATAATTATCCTCATCATGACTTTGGAATAAGGGACATTAATGAGGCATGGGAGGTAATAAAGAGGCATGGGAGACCCATAATCCTGATATATGTGGCATTTATGGCCTAGGGATGTCTTCCCAAGAAATGAGGTCACTTGATGATGAAAATATTTAATATTTATTTCTGAAAACAAGTTTTCAACAAGTTTCCATGGAATTATTAATTAGGCCTTGATTTTGACTAATTAGATCTTAAGCATGATTAAGCACTTTATGCAAAAATTACTCAAATTGATCAAAATGCCTTGTTATTAGTCCAAAATTTGGCTAGATTGGAATTATAAGTTAATGTCAAATGTGTTGGATATTTTATCACATTTAGGATGTTTCTAACACCAAATAACAAATACATGCATCTTTTATAATAAAGTTGATAGAAAATAGCAATCTAGAACACCCAGGTGCAAAATTGGTATTTTAACCCAAAATGATCTGATCAAAGTTAGCTAGCCCATAAATTGCATTACCCCATTTAGTGATACCTTGACCAAAATTGGCACTTGAATATGTCAATTTCAACTCATTTAATGTGCTTTAATGTCTTTAGGCCAAATTATGCATTTTGATAGAAATTGGTCAAAACCCTGATTAGAGGTCATCAATGGCCAGATTTAGGTGTCTACAACAAATTGTACTAGTGTCCACTAGGTTGTATTAGTGTCTTATGTTTTTTCTATGCCAAATTATAACTAATTTTTTGCTTACTATTTTCCACTCTATTTTTCTCATTCTACAATCTATAACCTATGTTTGCATGCTAAAACCTATGTTCTAAGTGCACTTAAATGGATTTATCTCTATGACAAACCCATGTGAATACCCCCTCTTTTAAATGGAGTTGTTGAACTTGTGTAATAACTTTCCTCAAAATAAAATCTCTATGTTATCATTTTCAAATGACACTTAAGTGATAAGAGTGTTACTTGAGACCATTCATCCCTAGCTTATCCCTAGACCTCTCTTAGGGCCTATTTAGACACTTATATAACCTTCAAATGGGCCACATGCATACTTAAACATCCCTAAATTACTTATAGACCCTCACTTTAGCATCTTGGTCCCTAGTTCCTTAGCTTCTACCACCTGAACATTAGTGCCATAATTTGGATAGTAGCACCAATGGTACTAGTGTCCCAATTTGGGTGTTATTTTCATTTTCTTACCTTTGGCCACCAATGGATATCTTTTCAAATCAACCACCTAGGGTCAACCTATACCTCTTTTAATACTCACACAAGCACTATAATAGTATATATATGACTTTTATCCCATTAATTGCTAAATGGAAATCACATGTAAATAACACAAATTAACTCAAAATAAGTTGTGCATAATCAAGGTTATCAATCCTTATTTTGCCTTAGTTATACATATAGTCATATACAACCATCCCAAGCTTAGAATACATAGAATTACAGTCTCAATATCTATTGAAATAGATATTCATATTAGCTTCACTTACACTTGCACTAGTATTTAAGTGGTAAAACTACATCAAGCTTGATCCCTCCTTAGAGTATTGTTATGTAGACAACTCTCATCATAGTGAGATGTTGAGGATGTCCATCCTAACACACTAAAATCACACTTTGATACTTATTCCAATTGAATACCCTAACAACATGGAGGTCTAGGGTTTACATACATAATTAGTCAATACATGTCATTGACATGGAAACAAAACTTATGTGCACTAGACCAGGCTTAGCAGACTCAAACATAGGTGCACCTAGAAGCTCAGAATAGTTATGCATAGAGGAAACTAGCACCAAAAAGAGAACACTATCACCATTGGTGCTATTGTCCAGTTAAGATGTTACTATTTAAGAAGGTTTTTGACACTTGGATACTATTTACAACACTCTAATCAGCTCTTGCTCTAATTTGTAGCCTCCATATCTCCTATCGCAGTCAATTTCCATCAAAGTACTTGTTTACATCATTTATTTCTATATGTAGAAAGGTCAACCTAGGTGAATTCTATCATAAATTAGTGGTTATATTTATTTCATATTTCTACCCTAATTTAATATACTTAGACCCTTTGATAACCTAGGGCTTAAACTCCTTAAACCCTAAAAAGATAAATCATTTGGTAAACCTGGCTTACTTAAAATATTACTTTAAAGCCTTAGTTCCATCCTAGGGCTTTCCTTCTCCATTTTTGTGTAATAAATTAGGTTTTATTAAATTCTATTTTTTCTAATTTTTTCACAACCTAATTGAGCAATTATTTCAAAATTTTATCTAAAATCGTCTAAAGCCTAGATTTGCATACTAAGTTTTCATATACTAAAAAATTAGCCATTAGGGTTTCAAGCAAATTTATGATTTTTCCTACATATTAGGCTAAAGATTTATCATAATTTCAAACATATTTATATTTTATTATATTCTCTTTATTTTTTTCTTATTGTTCATTCTTCACATTCACTTTTTTTGGCTAGTTTAATATGACTCCAAAAAACCTTTTGCCCCTCACCTAGTTGATCATTTTTTAAAATTTTCAAATAATTATACAAATGAAATAAATAAAAATCAAGATTACATGCTAGCACATGATAATGAGCATGATTTCATTCATAATGATGATTATTATTATTTTAATGATGAATATAATAATTACTATGAGAATGATAATGAAAGTCTTGATAAGGATAAATTAGATGCATTTTATTCTCTTTCTCCTCTCTCTTCTCCTACTTCTCAAAATCAAACTAACATTATAAGGCTAAAATAACCCCTTATTGGTAGTAGCTTGTTTCAATGTGATTTTAGCTTTTCAACCACTTGAAATATAATAATAATAATAAAATCAATTTACCTTTGCATAGTTATACATGATTTTCCTAGCATATAAAACCAAAATGCACATTCTCTAACCTTCTCAATTCAATTTGAAAAATCATGTACAAATGATATTACACCTTTTACCAATACACAAACTAAAGTGGATGATATTTTTTATCACCTTCTTTTATATTCAAATCTCAACACAATGATTCTACACAAAATGTAGATAGTTCAATTATATCTAACTCTCCTCTTACATGTTCCAAATGAAAACATGATTGCTACTTCTTCTACCCTTGACTCCAAGATTGAAAATAATGACCATACATGCATTCCAATCATATCCAGTGAATACATGCATTGAATTACACCTAAACATGATGGTATATTGCATAGTAGTAAAATTTTAAAATATTATTCTACTCTATCTCTTAGTGAGAATTTGAATGAGAATTCTTGTACTCTTACTTCTACAATTGAACTAAACTATGATTTTGATGAACATTGGAATAACAATGATTTTTATGATTTTTGTGAAGAAGACATTGATTCTAAACCTTCTAGTTCTCTCCCTACTTCACCAATCTCTCATTTTCAAATTGAGTTGTTATCAAATTAAAGTTCAAATGATAATATTCCTTTAGATAAACACAAATAAACTTATACTTAAGTTCTTTGTTTACACAATTTGCATTTACATGATAATAATGTATCTTTTAGTCCATTATCATGTTATAATTCTTCAAAATATACAAATAATGAATCTCCCTCAACCCCCATTACTATAGTATAACCCATTTATCATCATAACCTCCATGAGGGTGATATCCTATTTCACTCTCACTAAGTCCAAGTTATCACCCCTCCATAGGTTACGATGAGTAAAACCAAAGGTCTTTGATGTAGTGTACCAATGGCTAAAATTAATAACAAAATTTAAGAATTAAATGAACCTATTGATGATGATGATAATATACCATCACAATATTTAATCCCATTTATTCATTTTTTGGGTGATTTATAATAATAATTACACCATCTCACATTGGAAATAAAGCATATCACTCATGGGAAGATTCCAATGACATCCATAACAATCCCATCCTACATAGAATTTTCAATGCAAAGTTGCCATCAAAGTTATAGATGTCATCATTACCAAAGTTTATGGACATGGAAATCCATAATTTCATCACTAAGCTTATAGGAAAGTTATGGCACATATCACTAGTAGTTTGGTTCTCTTACATTTATTTCCTAGGACTCTAAAAGGTCAGGCATTAGAGTGGTTTAATCATTCACTCCCTAGTGATTCACTATACACACATGATTAGTTAGAAGATTTTTTTCTCATGAATTATATTCATAAAAAGGGACATAAAATCACGTATGAGAGGTTTCCTTAGCTACACCAGGGTAAGTTAGAAATAGTAAATGATTACATTTTACGATTCAAATCATGTATGCAATAGTTGATCTACCATATGGTAGATTTAAAGGTAAGTTAAATCTATTATAGAGTCATAATTTTTCCTCTTAAGGATAAATTTTTATATGAGACATCCAAATAATTATGGCATATATTTTATACAACTATTAAATTATAAAAGAAGTTGGGACTAGTTGAGACACATTCAGAGATAGAATTGGATTTAGATCTCTTATAGTCACAATTATCTAATATGGTACAAACACCTAATCCACATATGATTAAGGAAAAGGTGGAATAGGAAAAACCAATCAAGATACTCAAAAAATACAAATATCCACTTTAGAGAACATCTCCTATAGTGGATAGATCATAGGACACCAGTAGTGGGGACATATAGTTTTCAGATAGAGATAGGCCTCATGACATATTATTCACATTACTAGATAGGGGGATGATCACCCTTCCTCCTCCTCAGCATAATCTATCACATCATATACAAAAAATAAGAAACAAAACATATGAAAATTATAACAAAAATCAATAGACATTGGGACAATAATTTTTTTACACTCAAAAATTGCATTGATCAATGTGTTAATAGAGGCATTATAGCATTCACATGGGGGGCATTAAGATATGATTCTCCACACTCTTATATATGACACTCCACTATGAGTAAATTATCCCAAGATTTTCATTTTAAAAAACCATTGGTTACTCATCATATGAGCCATGTGGTGTCTAAGAGACCTACTTATGTGATATCTCATGCATCATAGGACAGCCAATTCATAAATATCAAAACATAATTTTAATTGACCACCAATTATATATTTGTCAATAATCACAAATGTCATATCATAGTATTAGTATGATAATTGATTAATATATTTGGTAGAGATCTAGAGATCAAAGCATAGTTTTAGTTCGACAACCAATTAAGATATTTGTAGAATATTATACATAATAGAACATAGTTTCAGTATAATAACTGATTAAGATATTTGGAAAAGATCATAGAGATTAGATTAAAATTTTATTTCAATAAAAAATTAAGATATTTTTAAGACATGATGCACAAAAAAACATAGTTTCAACACAATAGTCATTTAAGATATTTTCTAAAAAAGTCTACAAATATATTTACCATTAGTACACCATAAGCAGTATCAATTATATAGGCTATTCCTAAACCTACACAAGACAAGAAATATGGTCACTTGTTTAATATTCCATTAGGATTCAAATAGTGCCTTCCATAGTCCACAAGCTAGTTCAACCAACTTCATAGATTCATATCACAGTCCATAGGCCAGTTCAGTCAACTTCTTAGATTCCTTACCCTACTCCATAGGCAATGTTAGCTATAGATCACTTAGCACATTTGGTCCCTATACCACAAATACCTTTTCACACAACATGCATGATCATTATTCCTTTTTTTTTTATACATGACACTTTGATAATCATTCTCTTGTGAGATTCATTGGTTATTATGTTCTTCCCTATTAGTGCCTAAATCTACCTCAAAAAAAAATCCCTATTTCTAAAAGAATGAGTACCTAAGAGTTTAAATGTTGCCCCTGTCTACAAGTGCCCACCCAAATCATAAAAATCTTGCTTCCACAATCAATTTTTGAAAACCCCATGTAACTCAGTTTTAACTAATACATAATGTTTTTGCATTTTAGTGGCATTATAGGGACTATGATAGATCTTGAGTTAGGAAGATAAAAGATGTGAATAAGTGTTAAAATTTTGAGCTCAATGTTTTATGTTTGATAAAATAAAAAGATTGCAACTTTGGGTAAGAAGTATAATGACAAAATGCAACTTTACACTTGCAAAGTGAAATTAAAAGTCCCAAGCCTAACAACAGAGATTTTAGTGAGGAAAATAATAACAAAAATCAGGTTTGAAAACTATAATATGAAAGCTAATCTACGAAACCCATGATAAAGGTATTGACCATGTGGAAAGTATCAAAGGGATAGTTAGCATAAATACTTGATAGGGAATACAACATAGAATGTAAGTTTATTTTTTAGAAATTGCATTTGAACCTCTCATGTCTACCACATAAATTTCATCAAAGAAAAACCCATGCCAATTGTTTCATGTCCATGTGGAAAAATAAAAAGGATAAATCAAAGTTTTAAATTAAAGTGAATCTTTAACTAGGAAAAGGACCATGTGGGGTTTAATACAGATCCATGATGCACTTGCATAATCCATTTGTAATTATAAATTTTAATTTGCAAACCAATGTCTGAAGCCTAATAATAGAGATTGTGGTGGGGATGGCAAGCTTGAAATGCAAGTTTTAGATTGTAAATTATACTATGAATTTTAAGCTCCAAAACCCATGACATTTCTAAAATATTATTATCAAAAATAAAGTTTTGGGTGGGGATGACATGATCACATTGAAACATTGTAACTCAAAAATTGCAAGTGGGTCTCCCAAACCCACATCTTATATGCCAAAGCTAAATGATACATGGTGAAGATATGAAGTGAAAGAACATCAACAAAAATAAAAAT
Source organism: Torreya grandis (assembly GCA_037957365.1). Classification (NCBI taxonomy): domain Eukaryota; kingdom Viridiplantae; phylum Streptophyta; class Pinopsida; order Cupressales; family Taxaceae; genus Torreya; species Torreya grandis. The sequence goes on from JARHVA010001268.1 coordinate 247,296, forward strand.
TTGAAAATTGCAATATGCATCTTGGAACCAAAAATCTATAGGTCAATATAGGCACGGAGATCAAGGTAAAAATTGGATAGCATAAATACAAAATTAACAAGTAAGTTTATAGTTACAAATTATAAAATTTAGATGGTTCTCCTAATCCCATGGAATTATAAGATGTACCTATAATAAATATGAAATCCTACCAAAGTGAAGGAGCACATGTCAATATTTTGAGCGGCGGTGACCCGAGGGAAAAGGAATGAGCTAGGTGTTAAGTGTGAATGATACTATACTTCTACTATGGAACCATGACTCTGAATGAAGAAATTTTAGGCTGGGGGGATGTTGAGTATGAGTTATCAGAATAGAGTAGTAATGACTCTTATAAAGGCAATGATAGCCTATATAACAATGAGAGGCCTCAAGTATTTTATGAAGATGCTGCAAGAAAGACTATTGAATATCTATGAGCAAGATTATTTTTTGAATGAGTAACATCTAAAGCTACAAAGGAAGAAATATAAATAATCCATGAAAAAGGTGATGAAAAAACTAAGAATTGCATGCCTTTAATTTGTCTCTAACCATGCTAACTTGGGTGGGACTAAAATGTTAAAGCTTAGGATCATGAACATAATGAAGGATTCATTCAATATCAAATAGAAAAGGCAAGAGTGGGTAGACCTTTATAGATATAGGTTATCCAAAATAATAAAAAATAAATGACAATACTAATGCCAATTTTAGAGAAACCACCAGGATCATATATTGATAAAGTGGATAGTGTCAAAATTTTGTGCCAATTTTCACTTGAAGGCAATACAATTAATGTGGAGAAACTATTATAAAAGGGAACAAGTCCTCTACATATGGATGAAGAGAAGAATAAGTTTTATATTACGTTACTTTGTTTGAATATGTATGTCAACTTCAATTGAATGAAATAGTTTATCTAATGTTAGAAAAAAGTCAAGATGGTAAAACACTGAAATCCAAGGGTGATGGGAAAGGAAAGACAACTCTCCATATTGTGGTTTTCAAGCAACATGATTGAAGTCCTCAAATATATAATGGATATAAAAGATGTAGATGGTCATAGCCATTTTTATAATGTATTTCCATGAGAGATTAATGGAACTTCTATCATTAATGACTACCTAGACATTATGAGAGGAAAAATCATCTCCCTTGATGATTTTATAGATCACAGAGGCCAAAACCCATTACACATGGCTGATACAAAGGGAAAAATAAATCAAGTGGACATCCTCCTTTCCAAGTCAAAAATATACTAATTTAAAGAGACTAAGCATAAAAACACACTTCATGTCCTTGGAGAATAATCAATTCCTTGTAGAAGAACAAAAGTTTGACATGGAGAGGTTTGTTCCTATTAATAAAAGAAGCAGTTGTAGTCCATGAAGATCCTTAAGAAAGATGCAACTTTATAATTTAAAAATTGTAATCAAATGTCTGCCACCCACCAGTCAATGTATGAAGGAAATTCAAAAGTTCCATAGCAAAAATTTTCAACAGAGATGCAAAATTCATTTACAATTACAAATTTCAATGTGCATTCCAAGTTGTCAGACCTACCACATACACATAAATCTAAAAGATAAAGCATAACTTCTAAGTAGAATTATAACATTAAAATGTAATTGTAAAATTGTAATTTATAAATGTGCACTAGACTTCTAGAATCTCTCTAGGCTAAAACATGCAAAATTACAACTCAAGCCCAAAATCTTGTATAAGGCAAAATAAGGTAAAATATGCACATATCACTATTAAGTTTGGTGATAAAATCAAAAAGGAAAATTTGGAATTGAAATCAAAAGGTAAAAAGGTAAAAATAAAATCTAAGTGTTGCATTTCTAGTGTTTGCCTAATGTCGAACAGCTCCATGGATGATAAATTTATTGTAGGGTTTTGAGACCAAAGTGGTCCATTAGGAGTATGTTATTTTTCAAATGGCCATGGATCCCACACTAGTTCCATTATAGCTAGAGTAGTCTGATGTAATCATGCCAAATCTAGGGGCATCCTTTGGCTTACATAAGGAGGGTAGCCATCATTAACAGACTTCCAATTGGGAAAATGATTGGTTGGAGAGAAAGGCAAAGCAATTACACATGAATAAAAGATTTTGTTTTGCTCCCAAGGGAATATTCTCCCTCAAGCTCAAGTGTAATTAATTTCCAGCTAGGTAGTTCAAAGTTTGTTTGAAATATTCATCATTACATGGAAAACTACCTAGTAGAATGATTTTTTTGTAGAGCATGAATTTCCAAACATGATCAAAGGCATCTTCTAGCTATATCATCTCAAAGGAATATTATAGGAGAGAGATTTGTTTAAGTAAAGAGGGTCTATCCTCTTTACAAGGTTTTTGTTAGGTTGTTGATTTTCTTTCTAGGATTTAAACTTTTCAACTTTTAGAAAGTTGATGTGTGTGTTTTCTCTCTCTTGATAAGGTGGTTTTACTTGTACAACCATTAGCAGACTCTAAGAGCATAATGTATATGTCTCCCCTATTTCACAGCAAATCCACCATTTTTATGTATTTTGAATATTATGTACATGGATTTAATTTCAAGTTAATGGAAACTACATGTGATTTTTGCTCTTTCCTATTAATGAAATGCAATAATACACTCTTTATGCTCTATTGATTGGGTATCTGGATTTATACATATTAATGATATTCATTTTGGGCATGAATCAAGATTATAAATTATTTCTTGCATTGTGATTTGGGAGTGTTTTGTTTATAGTCTTTTAAGGACACCCTAGACTTTTGGAGTTAATAGGAGAAGGTGCCTAAATCTTCACTTGAAATGTATGATTTGGAGATTTAGGGTTCATTTGAATGTTTGCATTGGATTGGCATCAATGGATATAAACTATTCATGATGGTTTTTTTAGCTTGGTTATTGAGTCTTTTGCATATTTTAATGAATAATAGTGTCACTATTAGAAGGAGTTCTCAATGTTGAAAGTAGCCACCACAACCCACTTTTATATCTACCTAACTCATCTAACTTGCCCTACCCCTACAAATAATATTGTAATTATCTAAAATGTGTCTATAATTAATTTTTTGAGAGATCAGCATTGTAATCTTCTATTTATCCTTTAGCTATCAAAATTTTCCTTAGAAATTAATGTTGTATTCACTTTCCCATCTATCTCTAGTAGCTTGTGTCTGATTTAGAATCAGTTGCCTAGTCTATGTGATAACTCTTCTCGAATGGACTGTGTAAGTTTGGTTATGCTCTAGTTAAATTTGTGCATTTGCCAATAATCCCCTTGGATATTTAGCTATAGTATCCCTCTATGTGACCAAACTACCTTTTAGGTCCTCTAACCTTGGTTTAGGCAAAGTGAGAAGTAGCAAGGAACTAACCATACCCTCTATCAATGTCTTTCGGTCATTGTCTATGTTTAGTCCATCCAAATGCTAAACCATTCCCCAGTTACAATGACATAATTCATGTTTATAATCTAATTTTACCATATTATCAAGTGTTCAAGGTTGAATGTAAGAGGTATACAAATGGGAACCAACACTTCATTGGCATGGTTTCTAAGGATGTGATCTTTGACACTTGTGTAACTAGGGACTCTTGTAGAGAGTTGTTAATTTGTTCATGTTTTAAAGTGATTTTCCCTTTTGAAAATGAATCTATATTTTTAGTGTATTTATTCCTATATCTCATCATTGATTACTACAAATTATGATTTTAGAATGTATCATTGTCTATTCATGATCTATTATATTCTATAAGTTTTCTTCTAGTGACAACTACAACATTGTATCTAGTTTTTGAAAGATCATTGCCCATTTTAATTCTTTCAATTTTGAGTGTTATCTTGTTTGAAAAGATAGAAGGATTGAGATCTTCCTTCAAAGATGACTCATCAAAGTAGCTTGTCTCTAAGTTAACTATTCATCATAGAAGAAGGAGACAAATCTGGAGGCCAATTGAAAGATAAAGTTCTGCTTCAAAGAAGTGTTTAGACTATCAAAATTCTAGTACATCTAAACTTTTATTTGTTGAACTTATTTTAATTAAAGATTATCATAGTTCTCCTAATAAATTAGAGCCTTATAATCCTATTTAATACCCAACACCTTCTCAACCAGTTGAATCTCCTCCTAGTTTTGATCCCCCAAGTATACCTCACTCATCCCCTCATAGCCCTTTGTCATCTAATCTTGAGCCCACCATTGAACTAGTCATGAGGCAAAGAGATCATGATAAAAATGAACATCCTTCATTCAAGATTCTTAGATTTAGACCTATTAATTTTGGTGAAATAGAGGGTTACCCTAATGGAGTTCTAAATGAAGTAAGGAATCAACTCCTTGCATTTCAAGGGAATAATGTAGTGACTGGTGATCAACATTTGAGAGTTTTCCATATTATAATTAAATATTATCCTCGTGAATTAAACTATTTATGCACATGCTAGAGGAAGATGAACATGAGTGGTTCAACTCCCTTCCAAATAAATGCACAAATTCATGGGAAGAAATGAAGAATGTTTTCAAAATTCAATATGGTGATAGAATTGATCCTAAATTTTCTTTTACATAATTTGAAAACATAAAGAAGAACCCTAATGAGTATGTGTAGGATTTCAATACAAGGTTTAATAAGACTATGATGAGACTTCCTAATAATATTAGGCCTAGTGATACAACTTTATTTGTTAAATATCATGATGCCTTTGACAAGAAGGTTACATATTACTTGAGAGATAAGGCTCCTAAAAATCTGAGGTTGACATTCAAAATGGCCATCCAAATTGAAAATAACATAAAGGCTATGGGAAAGACCCTAAATAAATGGGTTAATGTAAAGTTGATTAATCCTAAACAAATTTAGTTTAGTAAGAATTCCAACCTTGAGGAAACTTTGAAAATCTTGACAAATACAGTCAAGGAGATGTCATACAAGTTGGCCAAGGCTAAGGAGGAGATCCCTCATAGATATTATAGTCAAAAGAGAACTTAGAATCAGAATCAAGTACAAGGGAGACCCTCTTTCCATAATAGATATATTGATAGAGGGAAGAGGCCTTCTCAAGATGAAAAAAATGACATAAATCATAACAAAGGAGTTGGGAAGGAGGTTCCTGATCCATTGAACACCAAAGTTAATGTTATAGATTGTGATCTCAATATTAATTAGTGTGATAAGTGTTTTCTCCCCCATCATCCTTATGATAATGATAAATAAATTGACAAATATGCAAATGAACCTAAGTCTACATTTACAAAAGATGATATTTGATGTTTTATTATAAAATATCCCAGAGTAAAATGTTTACCTCCATGAAATTGTTGAGTGCTACCACTATTGATATATTTTGGAGTGTATTAAAAGAGGTATGTATCCCAACTTATTATTTTTTTTGTGATGTGAATATGACACAAGCATATGAGTTACCCAATCATGACTTTACATTGTTAATATCTATGATGATTAAAGTTATTATGGGGGAATTCCTTCAATTGTGGGCAGATAGCTATTAATTAATGCAATAGTTACCCAAGAGAAAGAATATAGTCTGAGAAGAAAGAAATAAGGTGTTTCTCCTCAAGATACTACCCCTATAGATCCAAGGTTGAGGGATAAACATAAATAAGTTAAGAAAACTAAAGAAATCCCTATTCCTTCCAAACTAGCATCTTCTTCCCAAATTTTTAAACAGAGAGGTGTTTTAGCCAAGAGTAGAGAACCTTTATTGTCTAGTATTCCTAAGGGTAAGAATGATGTAATAAGAAACCCACCCTTGAAAAATGGTGCTAGGAATGCTAATTCATCCCATCTTATTCCACATATGATTTTGAATGACTGTATTCTAGTTGAAGGTTTTGTCACCCTTCCTGCAAATACTCCCCTTCCTTAATACAACATGTGTGATATGGCTCAAGTATTGGGTCAATTGAAAATCATTGTCCCACTTGTTTAGCTATTGTGAATACCTAAACATAGGAAGAGGGCATTTGAGTATTTGGAATTTAATGAGGATATAGCTACCAATAAAATTATTTCAACCCCAATACCCCTAGATGATGATGAAGAGTCAAATGAGGTTATTGAACTATCCTTTAAGGTCTATTTGGGGGATGCATTAATAAAGAGTCATATGGATGTTAATCCTTTTCACACTACCCTACTGATTAATAGTTTGATTTTTCATAATTACATGTTTGATTTGGAGCCTCTTTCAATGTGATTCCCTTAGGTGTCCTTAATTAGCTTGTATTAAAAATAACATTTACCTTTGGCAAGTTTTATGCCACGGACTCGCGAGAGGTTCTAGTTGTTGGACAAGTTAAAGGATTGGTAGTAAAATTGGAAGTTTATCCAAGTAAGTTCCTAAACATGGATGCGGTAGTTTTGGATTGTCCTCCCAAGTGGGGGATTTTTTTGTCAATAAAATGGTCTACCAACATGGATGGTAGTATGCAGATGGATATTTCTTACACCACCATTTCTTTTGAGGGTAAGATGGTAAAACTTCATAAATATACTAAAATGTTGCTTGTACTTGAATATCCAAAATGAGCTCTAAATGAGGTCTTGTACACTAAGGTGAAGTTGGGTAACTTCATTGGGAATTTTGATTATGTTGAACAACTTGATGTTGGATTTGATAAAGAAAGCAATGAAGTTTGGAAAATGTGTTTTGACGAGGCTTGCTCCAATTTAGGAAATAGAGCTGGGGTTGTCTTTTATGCCCCTAATAATATATCTTTTAATTTTTATTTCAAGCTATCCTTTGATTTGATGAATAATAATGTTGAGTATGAGGCACTCTTGATTGGTTTGAGAATTTCTTGAGAACATGGAATTACAAGTCTGATTGCAAAGGGTGATTTGGAACGAGTGGTTAAGTAGGTCCAAAACACTTATGCCACAAAGAATAAAAGGTTGAAATAATATAGAAATTTTATATGGAATTTGTTAGAATTCTTTGGTGATTTCAATATTTGTGATAAATTTTAACAAAGAAGCTGATAGACTTGTAGGGTTGGGTACTCAGTTTGAAACTAAAAATATAAACCCTCACTATCATTATTAGGTGGAGGTAATTTTTAGACCCTCAGTCCCATACAAAATTTATCATTGGAAAGTTTTTTATGATGATAATAATATTATAAGGTTTCTCAATTATGAATCAGAAAGGAAACCTTATTTGGGAAAGACATCATTCAGTTAAAGACAAATACCATCCCAAAGGGATTGGTGAATTTAGAGGAATATTTTGATGTCACAAATTGGATTAAAACTTGAGATCTATTTATCTCAAAATATGTGATGAAATGCAATTTAGGCTCTCAAAAAACTCTAAGGAAGGTCTAGATGGGTACTTATTTAAGTGTAGAAGAGAAAAAAGCCTACATGTAGTTGTTAAAAATGTATCAGGACTGCTTGGCTCGGTTTTATTGTTAATTGAAAACATATAGAGAGGATTCGTTTCAACATGTCATCTCATTGTATCCTAACAAAAAAACCTTTCAGGAAGAAGAAGAGACCTATTAACCCCATCTCAGCCACCAAGAAGTAGGAAGAGTTAAATAAATTAAGGGATGGTGGGATTATTTAGCCCATCAGGTATGCATCATGGGTGGCAAACTTAGTCCCTATAAGAAATTAAAATGGTGACATCCACTTGTGTGTGGATTTTTAAAATTTAAATAAAGATTCTTTGAAGGATAATTACCCCTTACCCAATATGGATAACCTATTTTAGAGTGTTATAAGATCATAGATGTTATCCACATTATAAGGTTTATTAGGTTATAACTAGGTTGTGGTAAAAGAATCTAAGAGACCCAAGACTGTATTTACAATGCCCTAGGGTACTTATGTTTATATGAGGATGCCTTTTGGGTTAATGAGTGTTGGTGCGATGGTTCAAAAAGCTATGGATGTTACTTTTGCAAGTATAATTAACAAGTGTATAGCTATGTATCATGATGACATTATAGTGTACTCCAAAAATAGAAAAGAGCATTTGGAGTATCTAGAAAAAGAATTCCTATGATGTGGGGAATTTGGAATTTCCATTAATCCTAAGAAATGTCACTTAAAATTACAAAAGGATAAGTTTTTAGGACACATAATGTCTAAGGACAGTGTCATGATTGATCTTGAAAGAGTGGAATCCATTGATAAAGTGCCTATCTTATAGTCCAATAAGGGAATTCAATCTTTTATTAGATAAATCAATTTCATCATAAGGTTTGTGTCTAACTTTGTAGAGATCACTATACCTATTACTTCCATGATAAAGAAGGAAAAAACCATAAAGTGGGATGATAAGGCCATAAAATCATTCAATGCCATCAAATTAGCCTTTAAATTTGACCCTATCTTGGCTAGTCTTGATTACAGTAGGGAGTTATAGGTATTCTCTTGTGCATTACAAAGTGCTATAGTTGTTGTTCTATTGCAAAAGAATGATGATGGCCATGAGCAGCCCATAGATTTATTCAGTAAAGCTATGTAGGGATCTAAACAAAACTACACTACCATGTAAAAACAATCTTTCACTCTCTTTAGTTTTGTTAAAATGTTCATACCTTATATTCTGAGTTCAAATATTATTTCATACATCCCACATACAATGGTCAAAGACATATTTACTTAGATTGAATTATCAAGCAAGAGGTGTAGGTGGATCAACAAGTTATAAGAGTATGACATCGAGATACAAACCACCAAGTAAGTGAGAGGGATGGGCATAGCCAATCTTGTAGATGAGACCAATTTGTAAGCTATTGAGGTAAATAATGTTATTTTTAATATTGGTGATTCTTTGAGTGGTAAAAAGACATTGTTAACTAATTTAAAATTTTGAATTGTCCCCATGACTTAGATAAGAAACAAAGGATAACTCTTAATCTTGTATCCCAAAAATATCTCTTGTTTGAAATTGGATTGGTATGGAAAAATCCAGATGGGGATTTCCTAAGATGCTTGGTAGAGGAATAAACTACCGATTTAATTGAATACTTTCATAGAGGAGTATGTGGTGGTCACTTTGAACCTAAATTCATAGCTGATAATATTCTAAGAGATGGTTACTAGTGGCCATCACTTTTCAAGGATGTTTCACATAAAGTTAGAAAATGTGAGAAATGTTATCACTTTATTGGATGGCTAAAAGCTTCTAGTTTTCTCCCCTTGCAACCTATAATGATTAAAGGCCCATTTAGACAATGGGGAATGAATTTTGTATGGAGATCACTGATTCATCAAGAAATTGACATGGGTAGATATTGGTTGTAACTGACTACTTCATAAAATGGGTTAAAACAATCCCTATAAAGAAGGCCATACATCAACTGAACATGGATTTTATGTTGAATCACATTATTTATAGATTTAGTGTGCTTTTCAAGGTAATTGTTGATAATGATATGAGTTTTAGAGCTAATCCTTTGGTGGCATTATGAAAATAATACAGGATCATGTAAACTTGTGATTCGAATTACAACCCTCAAGGGAATGGACATGTAGAATCTAGTAATAATAACTTGCTTAAAATTATTAGAAGAAATTTGGAAGCTAAAAAAAAGAAGTGGGGTAAAGAAATAAAATTTTCCTTATGGAATGATAGGATCACACCTAAGATATCTATAGGTAAAATCCCTTTTGATCTTGTTTATGGAGCTAAATTTCTTTTTCCTATGAACCTACAGTTGAAAATCTACCAATTCATGAAAAAGCTAGAAGAAGATGATGAAATTAACCACTATTAAATTAGAATGAACTAGATTGTTGAGCTTGATTAAATTAGAAGACAATCTCATGAGAGACACCTCAAGTTCAAGGAAAGGTTCAAAAGGATATTAGATAGAAAGGTCATTCCAAGAACTTTTCAAGTGGGAAATTTGGTTTTACTTTGGGATAGTAGGCATGATGAGAAAGGAAAACATGGAAAATTTGATGCCTTATGGATGGGCCTTTATTCTATCAACTATAGAATTGGGGAACACACCTTCTTAAGAGACCTGAATGGTGAGATACTAGAGCTCCTAGTTAATGGCAGACATCTAAAGCACTTCTTCAACTAAGCCTATGTTTATGTAAAGTAATGTATAGTGTATAATTTTATTTTTTTGTTGCCCTTTTGTGTTAGAATTTGTTTGTATGATTCATTTTGTTGTTTTTCATTGTGTGTTCACTCTGAAATCCTCTTGATATATTTTTGTTGGTCCTTCCTTGTCTAGTTGAGTTTTTGAAGGTGTTTGATATGAAATTTCAAAAAATTTAAATTTGTGGCCCAAGGGATTGGCATCTAGTATTTTTTATGGTGGTTCATTACACACTTTTATGGGGTGTACATCCCCTAGAAAGAGCCAGTGTTAGTGCCCAAATCTACCTCAAATAATTTATACCCTGTTTCTCAAAGAATGAGTGCCTGAGAGTTTAAATGTTTCCCCCATCTAAAAGTGCCCACCTGGGTCATAAAAATCCCATTTCCACACTCAAGTTATGAAAACCCCATTTAACTCAGTTTTAACTAATACTTGACATTTTTGCATTTTAGTGGAATTATAGTGAATATGATACATATTGATCTAGGAAGATAAAAGATGTGAATAAGTGTTAAAATGTTGAGTTTAATGTCTTTTGTTTTCTAAAATAAAATGAGAGTAAATTTGGGTAATAAGTATAATGCCAAAACACAAATTTGCACTTACAAAGTATAAGTAAAGTTCCCAAGCCCGATGGTGGAGATTTTAGTGAGGAAAGTAGTAACAAAAAGTAAGTTTGAAAATTGTAATATGCAAGTTAATCTTTGAAATCCATTATAAAGGTATTGACCATGTCAAAATCCTAAAAAGGATAGTTGGTGGAAATACTTGGTAGGGAATATAACATAGAATACAAGTTTGTTTTTTGCAAATTGCATTTAAAACTCCTAAGTCCATCACATTCAATCCATCAAATAAAAACACATTCCAATTATTTCATGTCCACATGGAAAAATTAAAAGGATAAATCAAATTTTTTAATGAAAGTAAAGCTTTGACTAGGCAAAGGCCCACATGGGGATTGGTGGAGATCCATTACAGACTTTTATCATCTATTTGTAATTACAAATTGTAATTTTAAAACCAATGTTTGAATCCCAATGATGGAGATTGTGGTGGGAATGGCAAGTTCAAAATGAAATTTTTATATTACAAATTATAACTTGTATTTTAATTTCTAAAACCCATGGTGTTTCCAAAGTTTAATTGTCAATGGTTTATTTTTGGTCGAGGATGACACGATTACATTGTAACTTGAAAATTTTAAGTGGGTCTCAAAAAAGTACATCTTATAGTCCTAATACAAAGAATATGTGATGAAGATATTAAGTGGAAGAACATCAATAAAATACAAGTTTAAAAATTGCAATATGCATCTTGGACCCTAAAATCCATAGGTCAATGTAGGCATGGATATCAAGGTGAAGATTGGCCAGTGGAAATATAATAGTAGAACATAACTTTATAGTTAAAATTTGAAAAATGCAGATGAGTCTCCCAAGCTTGTAGCATTGTAAGATATTCCTACAATAAATTTGAAAACCTACCAATGGGAAGGAAGACATGTCAATATTTTGAGTAGTGGTGACCTGAGGGCAAAGGAATAAGCTAAGTGTTAAGTGTGAATGATACTAGACCTTTGTTATGGACACCATGACTCTGAATGAAGAAATTTTAGGTCATGGGGATGTTGAGGATGAGTTATTTAAATAGAGTAATAATGACTCTTTTGAAGGCAATGATAGCCTTTATAACAGTGAGAGGCCTCAATTATTTTGTGAAGATACTGTAAGAAAGACTATTAAACATCTATGATCAAGATTTCTTACTAAACGATTAACATCAAAAGATGCAAAGGAATAAATAAAAAGAAGCCATGCAAAAGGTAATGAAAAAACTAAGAATAAACACCTTTCATTTTCCTCTAACCATTCTCACTTGGGTGGGACTGAAATTTTAAAGCTAAGGATCATGAACAAAATAAAGGCTCCATTTAATATCAAATAGAAAAGGCAAGAGTGGGCATACCCTTCTATATATAGTAGTTATCTAAAATAATATAAAACAAATGATAATACTACTGTCAATTTTAAAAGCAACCATCAGATCATATTTTGATAAAGTGGATGGTGTCAAACTTCTGTGCCAATTTTCACTTGAAGGTAATACAAGTAATGTGGGGAAACTATTATAAAAGGTATCAAGTCCTCTACATGTGGATGAAGAGGAGAAGAAGATTTGCATTTCACTTCTTTTTGTGAAGATGTATGTCAACTTCAAGCGAATGAAACAGTTTAACTAATGTCATAAAAATGTCAAGATAGTAAAACACTAAAATCCAAGAGTGATGGGAAAGGAAAGACAGCTCTCCATATTGTGGCTTTCAAGGGACATGATTTAAGTCTTTGAAGATATAATGGATATAAAACATTTAAATGGTTATATCCCTTTTTATGATGCAATTCCATGAGAGATCAATAGAAGTTATATCATAAATGAGTACCTAGACATTATGAGAGTAAAAATCATCTCCCTTGATGATTTGATAGATCATAGATGGTAAAAACCATTGCACATGGTTGCTACAAATGGAAAAATAAATCAAAAAGATATCCTCATTTCCAAGTTAAAAAGATCCTTCTTTAAAGAGACTAATCATAAAAACACACTTCATGGCCTTAGAGAGAAATCAATTTCTTCTATAAGAATAGGAGTCTAGCATAGAGAGGTGCATTCCTATCAACAAAAGAAATAGTTACAATCTATGGAGATCTATAAGAAAGATGCAACTTTTCAATTTGAAAATTACAATCAAATGTTTGCCACCCCCTAGTCAATGCAAGAAGGAAAGTCAAAAGGTCCATGGCATAAGTTTTTAGCAAAGATGCAACATTCATTTGAAATTTTAAATTGTAATGTGCATTCCAAATCCCCAGACCCACCACATCCATGCAAAGCTAAAAGATAAAGTGTAACTTTTAATCAGAACTACAAGATCAAAATGCAATTATAAAATTAAAATTTTCAAGTGTGCAGTAGACTTCTGGAATCTTTCCAAGACAAAACATGCAAAATTACAACTCAAGACCAAAATCCCACATAAGGCAAAATAAGGTAAAATATGCATGTATCACTATTAAGTTTATTGGTAAAAGAAAAAAGGAAAATTTATCACTAACCTCAAAAAGTAAAATGGTAAAAAAAAGCTAATTATTTCATTTATAATTTTTGGCTAATGTCAAAGAGCTTCATGGATGAGGAAATTATTGTAGGGGTTTTGAGACCAAAGTGTGTCATGGGAAGTATGTTATTTTTCAAATGGCCATGGATCCCACACTACCTCAATTACAACTGGAGCAGCCTAATGTAATCACGATAAAGTTATGGGCATCCTCTGGTTGCATAAGGAGGAGTTCAACCATTATTCATAGACTTCCAATTGGGTAAATGATTAGTCAAAGAGAAAGGTAAAATAGTTACACATGAAGACAAAAAAAAAAAATCTCACAAGGGAATATTCTCCCTCAAGCTCAATTGCAATGAATTTCCAACTAGGCAGATCAAAGTTCATTTGAAATATTCAACATTACATAGACAACCACCTACCGAAATGATTTTTTTTAGAGAATAAGCTTCCAAGAATGATCAAAGGCATCTTCCAATTGGATCATCTTAGAGGAATATTATAGGTGAGAGATTTATATAAGTAAAGAGGCTATATCCTCTTTACAAGGTTGTTGTTAGGTTGTTGATTTTATTTCTAAGGTTAATCTTTTCAACTTTTATAAAGTTGATATGTGTGTTTTGTCTCTCTTGCTAAGGTGGTTTCACCTGTATAGCCATTAGAAAACTTTGAGATCATAATGTATATGTCTCCCCTATTTCATAACAAATCCACCATGCTTTTCACCATTGTTATGTATTTTGAATATTATGTACATGCATTTAATTTCAAGTTATTGGAAACTAAATGTGATTTATACTCTTTCCTATTATTGAAATTCAATAATACACTCTTCATTCTCTATTGATTGGGTATCTGGTTTTATGCTTATTAATGGTATTCATTTTGGGCATGAATCTAGGTTATAAATTCCTTTCTGCATTGTGATTTGGGAGTGTTTTGTTGATAGTCTTTTAAGGACACCCTAGACTTATGGAACTGATAGGAAAATGTGTTTGAGTCTTCACTTGAATTTTATTCTTTGGAGATTTATGGGTCATTTAAATGTTTGAATAGGAGTGGCATCAATAGATAAAAACTATTCTTAATGGTTTTCTCTATCTTGGTTACAGAGTCTTTTGCATATTGTAATGAATAATAGCATGGATGTTAAGAGTTCTTAGTGTTGAAATCAACCACCATAACCCACTTTTATATCTACCTAAGTCATCCTACCTACCCTACCCCTACAAGTAATACATGTTGAATATTCTAAGTGTTTTTGGCCCATAGATGTATAAATGTTGTAAATATGAAATGTGTCTACAATTACTTTTTTTAAATCTTAGAATTTCAATCTTCCATTTGGCATTTAGCTAGAAAAAATTTCTTTATAAATTAATGTTGCAGTCACTTTCCCATCTATATTTAGTAGTTTGTGTCTAGTTTAGAATTATTTTCCCAGTCAGTGTGATAACTCTTCCCAAGTAGATTATGCAAGTTTGGTTATGCTTTGGTCAGATTTGTGTGTGTGTACTAATAATACCCTTGGATATTAAATTATAGTATCTCTCCATGTGATCAAGCTAACATGTAGGCCCTCTCACCTTGGTTCAGGCAAAGTGAGAAGTAGTAGGTAACTAACCATACCCTTTTTCGATGTCTTCCAGTCATTGTCTATGTTCAGTCCATCCATATTTCTAAACCTTTCCCCAATTATAACAACATAATTTGAGTTTATAATCTACATTTTCCATATTCTCAAGTGTACAAGGCTGAATGTAAGAGGTGTACAATTAGGATCCAATACTTCCTACTTGTACATAGTTTATTTATTTGTTTCTCCTTATATATAGTTTCATTTTTATGTTGCTTGTGCATAGTTTATATCTATAAAATACAAAAAACAATATAATATGTCAAAGTAAAAAAATGTTCAAATATTTACTCAAAAATATAAATTATAGATTATATGCATTGCCATATTTACATTTATTATATTTCCAAATAACTACATATGATAGTTATCTTAATATAGTCAGTTTTATCATACATACATGTTTCATTTGTGCTTGTCGATTGTTTCTAGATTACTACAAGACTCAGATCCATCACATATATCTAGATTTGCTATTATTTACCCATTGGGGCACATATATAGATACACAAGTTCCTCATTTGAAACAGTCACCCATTTGAGGGCATCTTATACATAGTTATGATTGTCAAGGTACATCTTTATAAACTCTATATCACATATTTAGTATTATTATATCTTGATATTGATTATCCTACACTACTCATACTAGACTCAGCTTATGTACATATTTTATATTATAAATATTTGTACCAAATTTTCATGCATACTTTCATTTCTATCTTTCCTATTTTATACTTTACTGTGTCTCTATGTTTTTAAATATATTTAAGGGCATTTGAATATGCCATTTCTCTATATCTATACACCATTTTTATTTCATTATTGTATGCTTTGGACATGTGCCCATGTCCTTGTGTGTGCCTTCTTGATTATGTATGTGAACATTTGAACATGTACTTCCATGTGGATCTATGCTAACCTACTTGTTATTTGTATATGTGGAGATTTTAAAATGTCCTTATATTTATTGATTCATATTTAGTTACATGTTCCCATATCCCTTGTATTATGGCCCCTTGGACTATTTTGCATGCCTCATGTGTTTTGTATGTATGATTTCATGTATGATTCATGGCCATGACACTTGTCTCTTGATTATTTCAAACTCCAATTTTATATGCCATGAGGGACCTCATGTATCTCTCCTTCCTCCCTAGGTTTCATGATGGACATCATGCCCTAACCCCCTAGGTGGTTACTCAATTTATTACTCATATTTGTTGTTCATGCACATGATTACATTGTTATATCTATCTTGATATCCTTGTGAATTATAGATCTAACGTACATTATATAATACAAACTTATACTCATATTATCTTACATTTTGATGTCATGTATGCACATTATATTGGTTTATTACACAAATATCATATATGCTCTAGCTAATACACATCTTGTAAAAAAATTATTTTAAGGATAGTTATTACATAGGTTCAATAACACCCCTCAAAGAGGGGGCATTCACAAAAGTTTTTCATAGATATCAAACTATCTAAATGTACTCAAAATATAATTTTTAGTATAAAAACATAGAATATATAAATTAGTTTTAGGAAAACACAGTGTGAAATTGTCACACTGAGACCAATTTTAGTTACATAAAAATTAGTAAAGTTGGACATTAGTGCCCAAAGTGGGACACTATCACTAGCAACACTACTATCTAAGATATGGCGTTACTATCTAATAACCTTAATTTCAATAAATTACAAATTGGATACAAAAGTATAGTAGGTACAATCCAAGTTTGTATAGGTTTAATTATAGATTACCAACTTTTACTCAATTTAACATAGATTCATACCAATTTTCTCATATTAGGGGCATCATGAGTGACATGATCATTCCTATTTCAGTTTCAAATACTCATAAAAATTATTAAAATTCAATTTAGAATTCATATACTTAGATATCATATTTGGGGGCATGTGTGTGGCACATTGTTTCCATATGCTCACTTATGCACCAGTTGATCAGATAGAATGACAAACTCAATGTCATTATCTAAATTTTACACATCAAACACCATGTTTCAAGTTATACACTAAATTGACACCTTACTCTATCTACAATGGTTGTCATTCTTGAGTGGCGTAGAGCTTCCTAATATTTCTAAGTGACCTAAATCTATTTTACATTTTAGAGTTTCTAAGTGGCCCAGAGCCATCTTATATGGTGTCAATTACATCACACAATTTAATTTTCAAATGCATATACTACACATGGGTAGGCAATAATGGATTCATAGTCTACTTTATTTCTTTAGCCACCTATATGAGAGGGTTGGACATACCATCATTCCAATCCAAGATATTCACATGTCATGATCCACCAAGTAGGGGTGGAAAATGATGGAGTCAAAACTAGATTGAGTTCTTGAGTTTTACACACATGGGGATTGATCAAGCCATCATCTCATTCTAAGTTATTCATTGATTAATCATTATCTACATGTGTACACACATGTTGTCACTAGGTTTATTCTTTGGTTCATGTACCCAATGAGGTGTATTCATTAATTTCCTCTCTCTTATCTATATATTCAATTTTATCTTTTAATTTTTATATCTCTTAAGTAAGGACTATTTTTTCATGTTCCATTTTCAAGACACATAATGGAGTATACTTCACACACTCATACCCATATTCATAGGCTTTGCCTCTTAGGTAAGTCTAGGTATGATTACTTTCCCTTTATCATAGTTATTTATCTTTGTTGCATTTCTAAAATAAAGCGGGGTAAATGTAATCATATAAAAATGACACTTGAGTGCTAAGAGTGTTACTTGAGACCATCCATCCCTAGCTTATCCCTAGACTTATCTTAGTGCCTATTTAGACACTTATACAAGTTGCATGCATCCCTAAACATACTTAAAGTAGTCCCAAAGCTTCACTTTAGCATCTTAGCCCCTATTTCCTTAGGTTATTCCACCTGAACACTAGTGTCATAATTTGGATAGTAACACCAATAGTGCTAGTGTTCCAATTTGGGCGTTAATTTCCTTTTCCTACCTTTGGTCACCAATAGGTATATTTTAAAATCAACAATCACCTAAGGTAATCCTAGACCCCTTTTAAGACTCTTAAAATCATTATAATATATATATATATATATATACATGATTTTTATCCCATTATTCACTATAATATATATATATATATGATTTTTATCCCATTATTCACTATATGGAAATCAAATGCAAATAACATAAATTAACTTATAACAAGTTGTGCATAATCAAGATTATCAATCCCTATTCTACCCCACTTATGTATATAGTAATTTACAACCATCCCATGCATAAAATACAAAGAGTTATAGTCTCAAGTTCCACTCAAAAACACTCAAACCAATATTCATACTAGTTTCACTTGCACTTGCACCAACACTTAAGTGGGGAGACTGCATCAAGCTTTCCCTCCTTAAAGTAATGGTATGTATGAAAATATCATCACATTGGGGTGTTGAGGATGTCTATCCTACCCCACTAACATCACACTTTTATACTTGTGATAATAGAATGCCCTAACAACATGGAGGTCTAGGGTTTACATATAAAATCATTCAAAATAAGATACTAACAAGGAATTAGAACCCTTGTGCATAGGAATAGGCTTGGTAGAATCAGACACAAGATCACTAAGAAGCTTAGAATAGCTATGTATAGAGGACACTACTTCTAAAATTATGACACTATAACCATTAATGATACTATTTATGAAGGGTTTTGACACATGGATATTGTTTGTGACACTCAGATCAGCTCATATCCTAGTTTGCGACCTCTAGATCTCTCATCTGAGTTAATTTATAGCTAAGTACTTGTTTACATAATTTATTGTTATTTTAAAAAAGGTCAAACTAGGTCAATCATATTAAAAATATGTGGTTGTATTTATTATATATTTCTACCCTAATTTACTATACTTAGACCCTTCAACAACTTAGGGCTTTATCTCCATAAAACATAAAAATTTAAATCACTCTGCATAATGTGTATTAGTCTAAAAATATGTGTTATAAACCAATATAATGTGTATACATGACATTATAATTTAATATTAATTAATCATAGGTTGGTAATGTATAATGTGTGTTAGATATAACATTCATAAGGTTGTCAAGATAGATATAACAATGTAATCATATCTATGAACAATAAATCTAAATATAATGTGTAAACTGCTTGGAGGGTTGGGTTATGATGTCTATCAAGACACCCAAGAAGAAATGGGAGATGCATGAGGTCCTTTATGACGTCAAAAATTGAGTGTGCAAGCAATAAGTAAGAGACAAATGTCATGAACATGATGCATACATGATAGCATACATACAAAACACATGAGTCATGTAAATTAGGCCAAAGGGGCATAATACAAGGGACATGGGCACATGTCACTAAATATGAGAGATAAAAACATACAAGGACATATTCAAATTTCCATATACACAAAGATCAAACAAGTTTGGCTTAGATCCACATGGAAGGACATGTTCAAATGTTTGCATACACAATAAATAGAACACACATAAGAACATGAGCACATGTATAAAGCATACATAAATAAAAGGAAGTGGATTAGAGCCATAAAACAATGCCATATTCAAATTCCCTCAAGTAGATATAGAATTTAAGAGACACAATTAAGTCTAAACTTAATAAAGTTAGAAATGAAAGTATGTATGGACATGTAGTGCAAATTCATATAAGAGTAAATTTATACATAAGTTGAGTCTAGAGTAGTAGTAGTCAGTAAAAAATATGTGTAGTATAGAATGATATAACTTAATAAAGTATAATTTATGTATAATATGCCCCTCATGGGTTAAAGTATCAATGTTGAATATATGTATTTGTGTATGTACCCCCAGTGGGTAGATAGTAGTGAATTTGGATCTATGTGATAGACCTAAATCATGTAAGAATAACACTCAAAAAGAATAAGCGGAGCATGTATGTATAATAAAAATGACTACACTAACACAAATAGCATATTTAGTACCTATAAAATTGAAGGAATGTAAACATATAAATGCTTCCAATCTAAAATTTGTATTTTGTGAGCATATTTAAATGTTTTTTGTGTTTTTTAACATATTATATAGTTTTTTTAATTTTCTAGATAAAAGCTATGTATAAGCAACATGAAAATGAAACTATATACAAGGATCAATAATAAAATAATTTTGTATAATTAGGGAGGAACATATTAACCGATGAGTCTCATAATGGACTCACTATCAAGGTGTCATTTGTTAAAAAGAGAAATGATAAGCCCTCGTGAAGTGTGATGGATGTGATGTGATGAAATTGAGTTTTAGTATGAATCTAAGTATTATTCATTGTCAGTATCTTGGAAATCATAATAACCTATATTGTTCCACTCATCATTATCATCTTGATTTTGAACCACTGGAATGCTAGTGTTGACTTATATTGTGTTTGGATGAGCATAGGGATTTGCCTCATACTTTAGAATTGACCTTTCTGAATTATGTTTTTCAATATTTTATATTACTATGACTTTTGAAACTATGCCTATTCTAGACATATGGTGCTTTGGATCTCTTTTTTTCAGAAAGCCTATTTTGAGGATGTTTGTTGGCTTAGCCTAATTCTAAATGTGCAACTTAAGTTATTTCTCTTTTTGTAACATTACCTATGTATATGGATCTTTCACCTTGAGAAACTATATCTATTAATGGTTTACCTTAGTATGTTGTATGAATCTCAAACCCTACTAACCAACATTATCAACTATTAGAATAGGAGTAGCGATGCCTTGGGCATGTTTTCCCAATAATTGAAGTTGATAATAAAACTATTGTAGATATTTTTGACCAAATCCATATTGTTTTAAAAGTGAGACCTCATTTTGGAGAGGTATATTTGTATCCTACACTTGATTTACCTATGTTTTTTTTATTGTTTCTTATTTTGATTTGATTTTTGAACCTTTGTTTTAATGAGTTATGCTTTGGTAACCACTTTTATACTATTTATGCATTTGATCCTTTTTTAATATGTTCCTATATCACTGTGGATTGTTTAAATGCTTTATATTGTATAGGGCCCTCATTAGTAATTAAATGTTACGTATGATTTTTTAATACCAAACATGAATTTGTGTGATGGACATGCATTATATAGTATACATAATAGTATCTGGATCTCCTTACTAGATGTAGAGAAGGTAGGTTGATCAACTTAGATTTAATCATTTTCCTTAAAATCTCAATTTGAATTTCTATTTGATCTTTGAGTCCTTTTTAAATAACTAGATATAGATACACTTTGTTGTGATTTCTTGTTTTAATATATAACATTGTTTGCTATAAATTGACTAGGTTAGGATACATATACATGATTGACACTAGTGTGTTTTTGAGGCTTTTGTCTTGTAATTTGGTTTTCTAATGTTATAATATCTTCATGTAATAGTTGGTTCTAATTTTTTAGTTTTTAAATTAACATAATCATAATGATAATTTGATCCCTTAGAGTCTCACAAGTGTAAACCCTATTTGATTTTGATTTTACATGTAAGCACACACCTGTAGAGAAGAGGTGGAGACATGGAGAGGTTTCATATGGACATTAGTAACAATAGTATATGTTGTTCCATCCCATGGAGGAGTGATAACATGGACATGATTAGAGGGAAATTAGCTATCACCCTCATAGAGATGAGGAGGAGAAGGGGATTCTTTTCTATACATAAGATATGACATTGAAATTTGAAACATGATTGTTAGGGTATTAAATTTATGGAATAAATCTAATAAAATATATTTTAATTGATATAAGATAACATCTACATATGTGTTTATATTCTCTTTGAATTAATTCCAAATGAAAGGAAATAAGCATGCAAATGAAACTAGAAATAGTTTCATTAGAAAATGATAAACATATTTTATCATTATTATCATGATTAGATAAAAATAAAAATTGGAAAGTACAAAGATATGAAATCTGAGTTTGAGTTCTAGAAGGTCAGAAACATAAACCCTAAAGGTAGTCTAGGGTTAGGGTTGTTTGACTATTCAAAGTAAATCGGGTTCACCAAATGATTTAACTTTTAAAGTGATTTTGTAATCTAAAACCCTAGGTTTTTGAAGGACTGGAACATAAAATCAAGGAATAAATATGCAATAAATATAACCACTCATTTATACCATAATTGATCTATCTAATTTTTTTAATGTGGAAAGGATGAGAGAAATAATAACTTCACTAGAAATGGGCCTTATAAGAGGACACAAAATGTGAAGATTCATAATTAGATAGATTTGACTATCATCAATAGGATCCAAGTTTTAGAATCAGCCATGGAGAGTAGTGTGGTGCTCAAGATAGTATTATAGTGCACCAGGATCCAAGGCAGTGTGCTAGTGTCCCACTCAAAATCTCTATAAATGATTTTTTGGGTTTTGTATTAAATTCCCTATTCCATATCTAGTCTAAATTTCAAGTATATGAAATCAATACTTTTTCATGTAGATCTATTTTCCTTCAAAAACCCTTATTTTTCATGCTTGTAAGGACTTGAATGAACACATAAGAAAAAGGAATTATTGGAGTACACTGGATGTGACCTCAACACCCCAATATGTTGAGAGATTCCTAAATACAAATACCTTGAAAGGAGATCAATCTTGATGTAGTTTTCCCAATATAAGTATTGGTGTAAAGTACAAGTGAATGCTAGAATGCCTAAGTGTGAATGCATGAGAGGATACCTTGAAGGCCACTTGAGATCTATATACCTATGGGCATAATGGATTATTGAATATATGGGCTGAGTTAATATAATATTGGAAGAATTAGGAGTTTTCCCTCAATATGAAGTGATTTTTTTGTGTGCTTCTTTGTGATAATGTCCACCTAAGGTGTAAGAGTGTGTAAGTAGTGTTTATATAGTGTTCTAATAAAAATTACTTGGGAGGGTAACTTAATAACAGGTTTAGGTAGATCTTAATACTCTTATGGAGATGTAAAATTACCTTTTAGAGAGTGTAAAGACATAAATCACTAAGGAATTATGCCATTATAGGTCTCATGTGGTGTTTTATAGGATTGGGTGTTATTTATGACTATATTGTGACTAAAAGTGGATTAAAATGGCCCCTGATATGGTCCAAGTGATATACTAAGGGTAAAGTGACTCAAGTGGACATCCAAGTCAAGAGTGGTTCATTTTAAAGACTACATAGATCACATCAAATCCTAAAATACATGATGTAGATCATGATAATGTCTATAAAGTAACAACACAAGATCAACAAGTAATTAAACACACACACGCGCGCGCGCGCGCGTACTAAAAATAAAGAAATAGGAAATGGTCCAAGGTGAACTCATACAATGGGAATGTTCAAATGTTTCAAAATTGAAGGGACACAACTTTGTCAAATGTCTATAAATTATATAATGACATATTCAAATGTCTAAATATAAAAAATAATGACATATTCAAATGAAAAAAATAGGAAAACATGGTATAGGGGTTGAAATAAATAGATCATATTCAAATTTTATAACATAAAATATAAGATAAGATAATATAAATCAAGAAAAATAAGATACCAACATGAACATACCATACTAGTTCCTAAACATATGTTTTTGAAATTAATTTGAAGTACATAGTATATTGAATACATTATGAAAGTTATAAACATGGATAGAGGTATGTGTAAGGATATATAAGATAAAACATGATAATGTAAAGTGATCATATAATAATATAACTTGTATTTATCATGATAAAAAAAAGTAGATACCCCCAATGTACTTAGGACGTATCATGATAAAATAAAGTAGATACCCCCAATGTACTTAGGACATGAGTGGAGGGAAATTTCAACATTTGTATATACATATATCATATACCTAGGTATGCATGTATCACACTCAAATGAAGAATGAAACATGTGTATATAGGATAGAATTATGTTTCATATAATAAAATGGAGCAAAAAAACATATGTATAATAAATATTACAACTAGGAGCATGTGGAATTTTTTTGATATTTTTGGATTATTTGAATGTTTTGGGTATTTTTGGAATATTTTAATTTTTTTAATTTTTTAGTATATTTATATAATATATTTATGTAATTTTATCATGTTCATTTGGTTTTTGAGTGTTTTTCCTTTAGGTGTAGCTAGGTGGCAAACACCTTCCTCAAATTTTTTGTAATTATGAATGGTCCAAACCAATTTTGTTTGATTTTCCCTTTCTTATCTTTTTCTGCATTAGCATTTTTTTATTTTTTAGTACTAGGTCACCCATACCAAATTCATGTGGCTAAACCTTTATATTATAGGTTCACTTTATGTGGTTATGATAAACTTTTAAGTATTTAAAACCTTGAGTATGTTTTGTACTCAATTATTCCAATTGATGTAACCATTTTTCATGATACTCATTATCTTTTATAATACCTTTGAGTGAAACATGCACGAATGTGATTTCTATTTCAATTGGTAAAATTGCCTATGTACCATAAACCAAGGAGTAAAGTGTGGATTGAGTAGGTGTAAATAAACTATTATGATATGCCCATAAGGTGTACAATATCCATTGGTTCTAACCAGTACTATATCATTTGACATTTTTTCCAAGTATTTTGACAATAGTTTTGTTTGTTGTATCTACTTGTCCATTACCTTATGGGTATTAATGAGTGGAAAAGGTATGTTTTATTTTGTACTTGATGTAAAAACATTTTATTATTTTATTTTTAAATGGTGATCCATTATTAATAATAATATTTTAAGGTATGCCAAAATAAGAAATAATATTGATCATCAAAAACTTGCATATGTCATCCCCTATGGCAAATTCAAGTGGTATTGCCTCCACCCACTTTGTAATATATTTTTTATTTTTTATATTATGAATGTATTTCCATAGATATACACATGATTTATTTCAAAAATCAAATAAAATCCCCATAATTAGAAAGTTCATAGCATAAAATTAGTTGTAACTAATGAGATGGAGCATGGTTTAGATTGTTATATTTTTGGCATTATAAACATAATTTAGTATGTTCAATGCATTCATGTTCCATTTTAAGTCCATAATAACCATGTCATAACATTTTTTGGGACATGTCCATACCACTATAGTGTCCTCCACACTCACTATCATGCATTTATAGGAGTGTGGTATGTGCCTCATCTTTGCTTAAGCATCGAAGTAATTATCCATCAAACCCTTGATTAAATAAATCATTATCGATAATAACATAACAAAATTCCTAACCATAAATTTAGATATATGTGATATATATGGTTAAGGGGTATTAGATTATATTTTACACAAGGTTGGTGAACTAACCTAATTAGTAGGATAATTAATAGAAACTTAAATAATATTCTGAAGTTACCCAACTGAGATTGCCAAAAAAGTATAGTTATTAATAGTATTATAATGAATCAAGAACAAATGACACTTAGTTAATTTACTATGTTCATGTATGTCTAATCAATAATATGCTATAAATGTAGTGTAATATTATCACAAAATAATCATCAAATTATAGGAATTTTTTTTTGTGGCTTTGGACGCTTGCATTGCATATTGAAAGTTACATTGATGCATGTGTATAAATTTGATAAAGATGTCATTTATGTAATACTAACTAGATCTAGATGTAACCAACTAGAAATTTTTAGGTTTTATATGACATTTATTTTGATTCCTTTAGGTTGCATGCACATGTTCTTGATCATTGTCAAATATCAAACCCTAGCTTCCTCACCCATAGAGTGACTGTGGGAAAAATGGATTATTGGTATCATAGTGTCAAGTTTTAAAAGGACCCCTCTATAAATAATATTTTCCTACATAGAAAATACTTTAAAAATAACCTCAAACTTATGTAGTTCTCCCTACATGTTGGCTTATGTGTGCATAAGAATGCAATGTGTGATAAACAATGATTTGTAGTGACCTATATTTTAACTTGGTAGATATGGATCATGAAATATTATTTGAATGATTTAAACCTATGGGAATACTTGTAATATGACTGATATATAAATAAGGATGAATAAGGTAGGTTGCCTCTCTTGATTTCTTGATTGATTTCTTCTTGGTAAGTTGCCTTGTGAATTCCTTGTAATTTCTAGGTAGGAAATGAATGAGGGTTGATATTTTATATATACCAATAAATTTTGAAAATATATTTAATTAAATCACTTATGCCTACCTTTAGGATATGTTTCATTTGTAATTTGGATGACTTTTTGGCACTGGACACTTTGTAGGAAAATTAGATACTTACATCAATGTAGGTGTTTGTCTAAGACACAAGTGTCCAATAAACTAGAAAACATTTACATGTCTAAAATTAACAGTGAAGGACAATGATAATGATTATATATTTTTTCGTAGTATAAAAGTCCTGATCATTATAATAATAATGGTTAGACTAAGAGATAATCCATTTAGGCACAAAGATATAGTGAACATGAGTCTTTCCTGAACAGGTAAGTCTATAACTTAAAAGTACAACCATGATGGATATTTTCAAAGTGCATAATACTATATACTACATAAATCATATTTTAGTATCTATGTATCCTTATAATATTGAACTTTAAATTGGTATATTTTCCCCAACCTACATGAAATCCACATTGTTTATATTTCATCCTAAATCACAATAATTTTATCTTTCTCATGCTTCTTTAATGAATATTTATTTTTTTAATATTGTGTTATATTTATAAATTTGTGAATCATAGTCACAACACATCAAGCTCCAACATGGAAAGCACAATAAAATATGTTAGCCATCATCCTAGGATTAAGTTATAGATGATAGTTTACAGTAAACATTTCCATTATAAGCTATGTTAGATTTTTCTTTTCATAAAAAATAAAATAGATAGTGTGGCACGTAAGGTAAATTTTCATTTGATTCTATTAATATTATATATATATATATATATATATATATATATATATATATATATATATATATATATATATATATATATATATATATATATATATATATATATTCATAAATATTAATTACCATCCACCTAATTATGGGTTGACTTCGATAGTAAACTAGTCAAACTAGTCTTCCCATCATTTTTTTGGATCTTAGTGTTTAGTTCTTACTATCATGACACATTGTCAATAAAATAATGATAACATTTAATAAGATAAAAATTAATTAAAAATATTAGTATCTATAAACTCTCCTTTAATAAGTTTGGTGTCATTGATTACAACTTGTAAATAGTGTGGAAACTATCACCATTAATTATAGCATTATTCTTTGTAACCATGTGCATATCTTTATTTTGAATTATGAACCATGGATAAAATTATTTTCCCATAACTAAAACTTTATTATTACATTCTAAAATTTTTGTGTCCATGTAATCATGTCATTCATAAAAATTTACTTTGACAACTTTATCATCAAGAATCTTAATACCATTTTGGCATAGCAAACATAATTCAATCATTATTTTATGTGGATCTTCAGGGTGAGAAACATGGGATAAAACACTTTTATGTTCCTCATTATCATAATTTATTTCTAGGATTATACAATACATAAGACCATTATATTATATTATCTCATATAATACCTAACACACTAGCCACTTCTATTATAATGGACACAATAATCAACATTGAGATTGAAATAAAATTCATTGACTCTTGACTAGTTCTTTTCTCACATGAATCAACCATAAAATATGCATACATATTTATGTCCTTGAAAATGAAACCCACCATACCACCATTTATTTGATCCCATCCCATATTCATTTCCTTAACTTCTTTGACTTGTAACTTTATTTCCTCATAAAATGAGGTTATGTTAACCCCATGAAGGAATCCATGAGTGTCAATGTATTTTAAATACAACAACATTTTATGGGACATGTTTGTTTTAACAAACATTAATGCTAAGTTAAGAGGTTTAAATTCACTCTAGGTCTCATTCATAACAATTGATTAATTTTTCATATAAATTTATAAATGTGCACAATCATTTCATACATTGTATATACTTCATCATAATTCTTAATTATGTAGTATCTGATTTCACTAATAATGTCAAATACATCCACATCATCAGTATATTTCCTCGATAACCATGACCTTATGTCCCTGAATACACTTTTTCTCTTTGATATTTGATGAAAGTACCATATTGACCCTTTCTTTAGGTTCATAAATCCTTTCCATGATCATCTCTTTTGACCTTATTTTATCTTTTTCATAATCTTTAGTTGTTTCATGTAAATTTTGTTCATCACATGAAACATTTGATTGATTGACTTTAGTTTGCATTAAAGGTTCAACAAGTTGAGTAATCAAATTATCAAGACAACAACCATTTTTCAAATATGAATGAGAAAAATGACATAAAAATACCATATGGACAACACAGTGATGCCACATCTAACCTACGTAAGTATAATGTGCCAAGTGGAAGATCTTGTAAACCTAAGAAATATAAAGGCATAAGCACACACTCCAATTAGAATCTAAGTAATGAAGCTTGTGCAAGTTCATATAGTTGCCACTATTAGAGCACTATAAAAACCTTCAAAAATCCCTAAGCACGTACATGAGCCCTAGTTTGGCCCTGTATTTTCCATAATCAATCTAGACAAGTTGAATTATAACCTATGCAAGAGAATTTGACCCAAAATCTGAATTATAGTACACTAGTGAGCAATTTAATATAATTTCTAGCCATGGTAGCTCACAAAGGCATTTCTAAGAAAAATGTGGAGATTTACCTAATAGGATATAATAGTAAAGAGATTAATCACCTAATGGAAAAATTCAAGGGATAAAATGAAAGGATGACCAACATCTTGATGGAAGATCAAATCCCTAGTTTCAGAACCATGAATCTAGCTCATATGAAACATAGTATGGGGCTATTTGTAGACAAAATCAAAAGCCTCAACACATGGTCCAGGAACTTGGAAAGTCTCCTTAAATATGACAAGCAGCTACAAAACAACATGGAACACTTGTTTGGGACCATGATCACTAAGCCAACTAAATTTAACTCCATAGGCCTCATCAATGATGAAGAGTTTAAGCACATAGCTATCTTGGTCATGTAGGAATAACGAGCAAGAACTAAGGAAAATCTAGGATGGACAACAATAAGGTCATAGATATTATTCTAATAGTAGAATAAAGGTTATTGAAGCTAGAAACATCAAAAGGTATTAAGAATGGTAGATAAAGACCACAAGAACTTAGAAATTCAAATGAACTCTTTATGAAATCAATTGTTGACCTTATGCTAATTGAGGAGCAGCATTAGAGAGCAATGAAGACCATAAAACAGAAATAGGGGACTTCAATAGCACAATGGGCCCAAAGATTAGTTGAATTAAGAATATTGTTCATGTAACTAAGCATTGTACATTTTGAAAATGGAATATTTTATTTATAAAGGCATGTGTATCTTGTAAAACACATTGCCTATAGATCAATCCATTGGGGAAAGTCTAGTGTATTCTAGAACATTTGTAGAAAGGATAACTATGATAACACTTGTATTTTGTAATTTGATAGGACTGACCAATATACTTCCTTGAATTTTATAAAATGAACATTGTCAATTGTAAAGGGGTTTTTTTGAGCTAAAACTAGTTGTAACTTTTGAGAAATTAACATAAGAAAGGAATTATGCAAAGTTTATCCAAGTTAGCTTATTTATTTTGTTATCCTGGCTTCTCTCTCACTTGTTTGTTTTGACTTCCAAATTTAAATGGTTCTTATAATTCTTGATGTGTACAATTAAATGTAGAGCTATTAACTTGTGTCAATTCTAGGTTAATTAAAAGTTCTTAAGTTCATTTTGTTTTCTTACTCTTCGTGCATTTGGGCTAATGTTTTTTTCTTATAGGGGTAAATCTCTAAAGTGAACTTGGTTCTTATTTACATTATTTTTCACATTCTTTAGATGTTTGCCTGATGTGTGATAAGATTTAAGCTTATGTTACTTCATGTCATACACCAGTTAAGTGCATGTCTAGATGATATTTGAACTTTATCATGATATTTGGAATGAAGGTCAGCAACATCTCTTATCTATCTTACCTTTCCTTTTGCTTCTTTTTTAACCATATCACTCTAGCTTAGTTTTCATTATAAATATCCATCTTAGATTAGTCTTTATATTATTTATTGATCATAATTCACCATTCTTATCATAACATACTTCATATTTTACATAGATAAACTATTTGGCCATGATGGCTCCCAACCACCAAACATTATAAATATTGTGAAATAGTCCACTTGCTTTGCCTCTATTTTATCAACAAATAAGAGGATTATTACAACCTACAACTCATGCAATAAATTATTAAAATTCTAAAATGAGAAGTGTTCTTAAACACTCTAGGCACCTATGATACATATTCAAGCATCGATAGGAGGTCCTTTGTTGGTGCTAGAAGGAGGTCCTAGTTAGATCTTTGTATATTTTAAGCATCTTTGCTCATTCTTGTGAATTGTGTTCAAATATTGGTGTAATCTTTTCACAATTGTGTCATTATTTGCTTGATTCTATAAATGTCATTGATCTTTGTGGTTTTAGACCCATCTTTGTACTTCCTTTTGACAAAGATAGGTTTTCTTTGAAGGTATATGCTTAATTATGGTAAAGATGGCTTAAGATTTATCAATTCAATAGGTTTGAGGTTAGTAATAGTTTTTTTTATCAAAGATTTATATATCCTTTACAAATTTGAGTTTATTTGAGCTTAAACATGTAAATATCAATCATACTTACGTATTTGGATACATTTTTGAGATAATTTAGTTAAAAATTGATGTCCTTTGTTGTCCTTTATATAAATATTTACAAAATTTTCTTAATGTGCAAGTCTAATCATTGTTCCCTACAAAGATAAGATTAACACATCATATTTCAAATAGGATTCAAACCCCACAAGATAGAATTACCAAGAATTAGGACAATATCATGTTCAAAGATTGGATAACCTTTGCTTTCATTACAAGTTCATAGGACAACTAGGTGAGATAAAGGTAAGCAAAAACTTTCAAAGTATTTGCCAATTTCATCAATTCAGGGTGCTCTCATGTTCGATCCCTATCAAAGTATGGCTTGGCTATGTGGTTCTTTAATCAATGTGATAGGTGTGATAAATGACCTTCCTCATAATCTTGAAAAGTATTTGCCAACATTTAGTCCTAGTGGTATTATAACCATTGAAGAACACATTAAGAGTTTCAAAGCTACTTTAATATTATTGAATGTGACTCATGAAGATGTAACATGTAGACTATTCCCTTTTACTTTAAAATATGTTATATATGAATGGTTTCTCAACCTTCTTGAAGACTAAATTACCAGTTGGGTTGATTTTAACACTATTTTCATTGATCAATTTGGTAAAATCATTAGTCCTTGTGTCATGTACCAGTAATTCACCATAGTGAAAAGAGATGCAAATGAGCCCATAAGAGCCTTCAATACCAGATTCCAAAAAATTTTGAATAGGACCATAGATCCTTACATAGCTAATGAGGATTTAGTTTTAGAAATCTATAAGGATTCCTTGGATCCCATGACTTTTATGTTTATAAAGAGAGCTTTTGGTCCCATGAATACATTAGATTTATCTTATGTTGAGGTTGTGATCATTAATGACTAGATGCAACCCAAAGGATAATTAGAATACTCCATTCCTAATGTAAATCTTATTTTACCTATTATAAATATAATTCCTAATTCTAACCAAAATGTTCCTACCCTAAACCAACTTTTAGTCTTGAACCAACTACGTTTGAGTCATGCACATCTTACTCAAAACCTGGGATTCCTAAATAATGTTTTCAATAGAAATCATCGATAATATCATAAAGATTTCATGCCTATAGCTAATTCTAAAACTCAAGTTCATAATTCTGAGTCACCAAATAATGAGAGTGACTCTATCCTTAAAATGGTTCAAAATCTTAGCACTAACTTCCTTTAATTGCAAAAGTAAGTAGGCAATACTGGAGAGAGATCTCGTAGGAGTTTCTCTTTTCAAAGGTCCAATAAGCTGACTAACATATTTTAAAATGATAGTTACCATAATAATAAGAATAATGATCCATCTAATATAAATAATGTGCTTGATATAAATATTGTTGATGTTGCTTTACTTGATTATTGTAGAGTGTATTACACTTTTAATCATGGGGAAATAGAATGTGTTGAATTTTGTAATGATTTTGAAATCTTTCAAGAAGAGTTAGATACTTTTGAAGTTTTTCCTAATAAGGATTGTGATGTAGGTACATCTAGTTGTTTAAGTTCATCTAGATCGTATGATTCAACTCTCATGGTGGAGACATTTGAGTTCCCTTTCCAAGAGGAAAATCAGCCTGAGGATATTATTGAAGAGATTCATGCTTTTCAAAAATTTCTAAAGACTTATCCTCTAAGAAATAGGGAGAAAAATTAACCATTGACCACTTCAAATCCTCCAAATACCTTTGATACTCCTCTTAATACTAGATTAGATAACAATCCAGAGACTCCTACGGGACAAACCTTTAAAATTAATGTTGATACATCTAATAGGACTAGATATAATATCTTATAGGACATGAAAAGAATCAAATATAACATTACCTTGTATGAGTTAACTTAGATTATAGAATAAATGGATCTATTATTGGAATCTTTATTTAAGAATCCTGGTAAGTCTCAAAAGTCTACACATGATAATGTTGCAATTCACATAATTAAAGCAGATGTTCCCCCTTTCCTACTTATAGACTAGATCTTTGGTAAGAAGTTACATAATTTTTTTGTTATATTATGGTGCATCAATAAATATTATGCCTAAAGGTATTTTTGAGAAATTAAGTTTGACTCCCACTAAATATAATAGAGTTATAACTCAATTAGATAAATTAAGAGTCAAAGTGATTGGTGAATTATTAAATGTTCACATGAAGACTGTCTCAAAGTGAAGGATCTAATAGTTTATTGACATCCAAGTGGTGGACATCCTTGATGTTTATGAAATGTTGTTGAGTAGAGACTGGACTAAGAGCTTGAATAGTTATATGTCAATAGATTATTCACATATGTGGTTACCTTGGAAAGGGGTTCCAAATCAGATCAAGATAGAAAGAGAGCCTAAAATGAAGATTATGATCACTAAGTAAATTGTAATCAATGAGAGGGTCAAAATGGTTAACTCAAATCTTAGTGTTTACACTCTTGACACCACAAAGGTATGTAACCCTAAAACTTCTCATGTTATGCCTAGATTATGGAAGCTTTATTTTTATGGTGTTAGATGTAAATTAGGTTCTAGAGTAGGAGTGGTATTAGTCAATCCCATTGGGAAGGAATAAAATGCCTCTTACAAACTTCAATTATCATGCACCAATAATTTGGCTAAGTATGAAGCACTTATTATTGGATTATAATTTGTAATCAAACATGAGGCCAAAGAACTATTAGTTTTTAGTTATTCTAAACTAGTAGTCAATAAATTCAAGAGTAAATTTCAATGTAAGTTATCATATCTTAAGAAATATAAATTTAGGGTATGGGACTTAATTAAATGTTTTGATGCTTTAAATATTATGTCAATCCCAAGGGAAGAAAACAAGGCTACTGATGAACATGCTTTAGCTATAACCAACCTTATGCCCAATCAAAGTTCTAAGTTGCAAAGCCTTACAATTGAATTAATCCCATGTCCCTTAGTACTATATAATGTCAACCATTTATAGGTATTCAGTGATAATCAATAGATTATAAACTTCATGACTAGTTGAGGAGTATTTGAGGGTCACATTATTGATGAAGTCGATGAAAATACCCTTGATGATGACATAGTTAAAGGAAAACTTGATGAAAAGGTCATTCCATTGAGTGATAATAATATCCCCAAAGGGATGATATCCTTAGAGAGACTATTTAAACCTAAAAGACTAGTTGAGACTATCAAGATTCCTAAAGTAAGTAGGAAGGATTATAATGCAATTGATCTTGAACTTCAAGGTCATCCTCAGTTACTTAATATTGGTACAGCCTATACAAGCATTGAGTCCAAAATACCCAAATAATTTATGACAAAATATAAATATGTCATATCATGGTCATATGATGACCTAAATATCTTTTATCCAAAGTTCATAACTCATACCATACCTTTAAAGTAAAACTGCAAACCTTTTAGAAAAAAGTAGAGGCCTATCAACTCAATCTTAAAACCACTGATATACAAAGAGTTTAAGAATATCTGAGATTCTAAGATTTTATTTCCCATTAGGCACTCTACTTGGGTAGCTAATTTAGTCCTAGATAGGAAGAAAAATGGTGAAATCAGACTATGCATTGATTTCAAAAATTTAAATAGAGCATTTGAGAAAGATAATTGTCCCTACCTTCTCTTGACCAAGTAATCCAAATTATTTCTAGTTCTGTTATGATGTCCTTTCTTGATGATTTTTTAGGGTCTAACCAAGTGTTGGTGAACCAAGAAGATAGGATGAAAACTGCATTTACTACTATGTGGGGCACCTTTGCTTATAAAATAATTTCATTTGGACTTATAAATGTAGGAGCCACTTTTCAAAGGAATATAGATCATGCTTTCCAAGGTCTTGTAGGTAAGTGCATTATCATATACATGGATGATCTATTTATATTTTCTAAAAATAGGGAGGATCATATTATGCACCTATAAGAGGTATTTAAATGATGCATAAGGTATGGGATTTTTCTCAACCCAAAGAAAAGTAATTTGTGTGTTACTGAGGGAAAACTATTAGGACATGTTATCCCTAAGTAGGGAATCTCTATAAACCCTAATATAGTAAATACAATATCTAATATATAGCCCCCTAATAGTAGGAGGAATTGAAATCATTATTTGGTAAAATAAAGTTTGTAAGAAAATTCATTTTTTGTTTTCCATAAATAGTGAGACCTTTGAATGACATGTTGAAGAAAGATGCTAAGATCACTTGTAATGAGGAGATAAAGAAGGCTTTCAATGAAATCAAATAATTAATTAGACAAGCACCTATGTTGATAAGTCTAGACTTTACTAAAGACTTTTATCTTTACTCTTTAACTTCAGATCATACAATAGCTACAGTTCTAACTCAGAATATAGATGGATGTGACAATCTAGTAGATTTTATGAGCATTAACCTTAAAATTTTAAGTTAAACTACTATTTGATTGATAAATAATCATGTACTTTATTCAAGGTAGTGAAAAAATTTAGGAATTATATCCTTATAAATAAGGTACATGCAATACTACTAGACCATGCCACTAAGCTCATGCTTAGTCAATGTGAACTTGGAGAAAGGAGAGGTACATGGAAATTTGTGCTCCAAGAATATGACATTGAGATGAAGACTGCCGAATTGGTAAGGTTTTATGGTCTATTTTAGTTGATTTACAATACTAATCCCAAGCTAAGTGTTATTTAAGTAGAGCATCAAAGTTTCAAACCCAATGACTGGTATGATCCCATTATCCATGTTAGGTTGTGGAGCTAAAAGCTTCAACTTGTTGTAGACAAAGAAAAAGAGGTTACTAAAGACCCAAAAGCACCGGCGTCAGCAACATGACCGATGTCGGTCATGACCAGTGTAGAAGGCAACTGGCGACGGCAGGGAGTCAGCTGATGTCAGTAGAACTAGGCAAGTAGGGACCGGCGTTGATCGCCTGTGTGTTCCAGAACTACTCATTGCACGAATAGTTAGTTTAGTGAACGAAGTGTTTACATGTAAAGGCTATTTCGAGCCTTGAGCTACATGGATAATTATAGTAAACTAAGAGTCTAAGTTATTGTTCAAGTCTGGGATCTATTTATAGACCCATTGGCATGTATTATAAACTTGTAACTTGAGAGTAAAAGAGCAATGAGCTCCTTCTGAGAGAGGAGAGCAATGGTGTGTTCCTCCTAGTGCCATAATACCATGGCGGGTACTAGTTTGGAGAATCAGAAGGGTTCTTCATATTTGTATGATCTTAGTCAGCAGGTAAGCATGGCTTCTTTTGGAGATCTACAATGGTGAGTAAGGTCTAGTAATTTGTAGGTAGCAGCAGAGAGCAGGAGATCTACTTGGAGTATGGTTGTGTACTTGACGTACTGGTAGCATGTTACTGACTGGTTGGAGAGGTGAACATCAATTCTATATTGGAGTTGATTGTTGGGACCAAGAGAGAGAGGGAAGAATGTCTTGAGGTGTGGCGAGCCTTTGAGGTGGAGGAAGAAGTGGCATCTTCCTTATTGTATATTCTTTTGAGTGATTATTAATATAATTGTGTATTGTCTCTCATATTCCTATGTTGTTTCATATTTCTAGTTACTTGTTAATTCTGGTTAAATTCCGTGTTTAGTTGCTAATACAAGAAGTAATCATATGTGCTCTATTGGTGGAGCAAGATCCTAATAAGTGGTATCAGAGCATGTTTATTGTTTTAGGTTCCTGACAATCCACTTACTAATCAATGGTTATTATCCTTTAGGATTAAGAAGAGATATAAGACTCAAGGCATCCCACTTATTGATCAAAGATGGAGTGATGTACAGGAAAAAATTTGAAGGAATTTACTTGAGATGTGTCTCTAAGAGTGAAGTAGCTGAGATCATGAGAACCTTCATGAAAATCTAGGAAGTGGACATCCATCTAGAAGGACAATAACACATAAAATATTAAGGGTTGGTTATTACTAGCCTATAATCTTCAAGGATGCTCACAAGAATGTGAGAGATTGCCACTCATGTCAAGTATTTAACACTAAATAGCCCAAGGTAGTCATACCACTAAAACTAGTAATGATTGATAAGCCCTTTGCCCAATGGAGATGGGATTTTATGGGGGTCATTAATTCCAATTCCTCTCATGGCCACAAGTATGTTTTAACTACTATTGAATATTGCAATAGATGGACTAAATTAGTGGCAACTAAATAGTGAAAAGCTAAAGAGGTGATAAAAATTTTAGAAGAAAACATATGCACAAGGTTTGGGACACCCATATCTCTAGTCTATGATAATGAATCAAATTTTATATCCATTATGATGGTAGAATGGGCATATAACAAAAATATTGTCCTCAAGTTCTCATCAAAGCATTATCCTCAAGGTAATGGAGTATATGAATCAATGAAGAAGAACTTGATGAAGGTTATAAATAATTCTAAATTTGATAAACCTAGAACATGGCACAAGCTACTTAAGTATGCCCTTTGGGTAGATAGAACTAGATTCAAATAAGTTCTTAAGGCATCACCATTATTGCTAGTTGATGGTTAAGAACCCATCTTCCCCATCACCCTCAAGCTGTAAACATATAGGTTCATGCAAGAGTATATGAAGGAGGACAAAGAATTTATAATTTCAAGGTTGCTAGACATCATATAGATGGAGGATATGAGAGAGGAGGCTTTTGCCAATTTTAGAAAACACCAAACCACAGTCTAAAGTTAGTTTGATAAATGTTAAAAGATAAAGGTGTTCATAAAATTATATTTAGTTCCTCTTTGGGATAAAGTATTTGAGCCTAAAGGAAAACATGGGAAGTTCACATCTTTGTGGATAGTGTTAGGTTGTGGAGCTAAAATCTTCACTGATACAAACATGGAGGAGGTCATTGGAGAGGTTGTTGAGTGTCATAGACACCAGCATCGGTCAGGCCAACCGATGTTGACAGGATTAGACAAGGATAGCAATCGATGTCGGTTAGGAATCGGCCAGCATCGATCACCTCCAAGTAGATAGGGACCGATGTCGGTCACCTATGCGGTTCAAACTATGAGTGTTACAGGCAGTTAGTTAACGAACCAAGTGTTTGCATGTCAAGAGCCAAATTTAGACTAGAAGCTGTGGATCTCATTATTGTAATTAGGTGTCTAATTATTGTTTGGATGAGATCTATTTAAGAGACTCATAGGTTGTATTGTAAAGTGTTCTAGTTTGAGTTGAGCAAAGTTAGCTCCTTCTATGTGTGAGGTGAGTAAGGGTGTTCCTCCTAGTTCCATAGTAGTACCAAGTGTGGGTATTGGTTTTGGAGAATCAGCAGGACTCTTCAGGTGTGTAGGATCTTGGTTAGCAGGTGTGCATGGATACATTGGAAGATCTACATGGTAAGTAAGATCATTGATCTACAGGTGTATGTGTGTACATGATCTAGGTTTGCAGGTGTGCAAAACCAGATTGATTTGTAGGTGTGCAAGATTAGGGAGGACAACAACACAATAGGGAGCAGGATCAAGCAGGATCTACTTGGAGTACAGTGTGTACTCAGAAAGAGAGCAAAGAGGAAGGCAAGGTAGTTCCTTCCATAAGTGAGATAATTTGGGTTGTAGGTTGTTGCAGTTCAGGGGAGATCTACTTGAAGTACGTTTGTGTACTTGGAGTGCGTGGAGCACTTGTGGAGTGCGTGGAGCACTAGAGTACTAGCAGTAGTGGATACTGACTAGTTAGAGGTAAACACCAACTCTGTATTTGAGTTGTGTGTTGGGAACGTAAGAGAGAGAGCTTTGAGGAGAGAATTACTGTTCACTTGAGGTGTGGGAAGCCTCTGAGAGGTGGTGAAGAAGAAGTGGCATCTTCTTTATTGTATTCTTTTCTGGATGAGTATTAATACAAGTTGTGTGTTGTCTCTCATATTCTGTGTTATTTATAAATTCTAGTTACTTGTGATTCTGGTTTAATTATGCATGTAAGTTGTTTGTATTTGGTAATCAATTGTGTGCTTCCATAATTCCCAACAAAGGTGGTGATAGAGTTCTTTGGTTGGGTATCTAACAAGTGGTATCAGAGCTAAGGTTGTAGGGAGCAGGTTTTGTGTTTGATTATAGGTCACTCTCAGGGGTTTCTGATTGAGTGGAAGTAGAGCAATGGTAGAAGAAAGTAAGCTAAGAATGGAGGAATTGAAAAGCACAGATGATCACTTACAGTCCTATGGAAAGAAAGAGCAGGGAAAAGAATATTGTTGGTTGGTAGAAGATCAGCATGAAAGAACTGAAGAAGCAGATGTTGCAGGGGTTATTGCACAAGATGCTCTGGTATGTTTCTTGGATAAATTAGAATCTTGTTTTATAGATTATGTTGCCTCTTTCCATGTAGCCCCAGGTAGAGGAGCTGGTGAGCCTTGCCAAAGAATTGGCAAAGGGGAAGTGAAGCTAAAATTTTAGGCGGCCAACACATGGGTGTTGAACGAGGTCATGCAGGTCCCAGGCTTGGAGATGTGGCTAATTTCTTCAAGAAATTTGGGTGATGAGAGATGCACAAGAACTCTCACAGCGGATGCACTTGAATTAGCTGGTGGTAAGAAAGTAGGTACTCTTTATCTACTTGCTTATATTACTGATTCTTCTTCTGTTGTGGAGACATGGCTTGGTAGGCTTGGTCACATGAGCAAGAAGGAGATGCATGTTCTTAAGAGGAAGTCAGATGTGTTTGGCAGGCTTAAGAACTGGAAAGCCTTGGTGTTTATGGAGGAGATGGCAGATAGAGATCAGTAGAGAAGGCTGAGTAACTCTAAGCAGAGCAATTTGGATAGGGACTTGATTCAAAGAAGGCTCACAGGTAAAAAATCATCACTCATAGGTGAACACAGGAACCGACGTTAGTCAGGAGGAACCAACGTCGAACAAACAGGTGCCGATGTTGGTCATGTGCAGACTGAAGCTGGTGATGTTGGGTAGGGTAAGACTGACATCGGCAATAGGTAAGACTGACGTCGGTTAGGAGGACCGATGTTGGCAACAAGAGACACCGACATCGGTAGGGTTGGTAGTTAAGACAGGCACATGGAAATTGACGTCAGTTGGATGCAGACTGTGTGGTGACCGAGGTCGGTCACTATAATGAATTTTGGGTGGATAACAAGCTATCAAGGAGTCTCAAACACCCATATGGAGGATTGAAGTGGTAAGTAAGCCTCAAATTCATTGTTCCTCTTCTTTATACTAGTTGCTGACTGCAGAGCAGGAAGGATCTAGGAAACAGTGGGAGCATGGCAGGAATATGATGCAGAACCAAACGGGAGATTTGGTAGGGTTGCCAGCCAGTATGAAAGCACAAAGATGAATGGATACCTTAGTTTAAGAATAGAGAGAATGGATACATGAGATGGAAGGCCAGGGCATATGGTCTTGAGGAAGCTGCAGGATAGTGGTACAGGGTTTGACAGGTGGATGACAAAGCAGGGCTTTAGTCAATGTCAGTGTAACCATTGTGTTTGTCTTACCAGGGGGATGATAGTCATGACATTATCCTGTTACTATATGTGGATGGTATGCTAGCTAGCAGGTTTGTACATATAAGGTTTTGCTGAGCTAAGGGTAAGGTTAGTTCAGTGGCATGTCATGAGGAATTTGGAGCAGCAAAATTCTTTGGCATGGGAGACATGGAAGATCACAGGGTGATTTTGTCTCTAGTGGGAGCTGATGTGAATCAGGTGTTGGTGAGGTTCATTACATAGGATGCAGAACTGGAGTACACTAAGGGCTGGATAGTTTAGTGTCTAAAATCACATGAGGTCTGGTATAGACCTGAGTTTTCCCAAGCAGTGGGAGCTGTCAGAGAGTTAGGAGCCAATTCAGGGAAGTGGGTTCTCAAGTATTTGAGAGGGACCAGCAGTAGGGATTCATGCTATGTAGGGTCAGGACTTCACTACATGGGTTTGTAGGTTCGGATGTGGCAGGGTACTCAAATAACAAGAGGTACGCCACAAGTTGTGTGGTGGGTGGTCTTTAGGATTGATCTTGAAGAGGGATACAAGCCAAGAAATAGATTAGATGGAGTACAGGTACAAGTACAGTGTAGCTATTTATCTCCAAGTGGGAGATTGTTAGGTTGTGGAGTTAAAATCTTCACTAATGCAGACATGGAGGAGGTCATTGGAGAGGTTGTTGAGTGTCACAGACACCGACGTCGGTCAGGCCAACTGATGTCGGCAAGATTAGATAGGGATAGCAACTGACATCAGTCAGGGATCGACTGGTGTCGGTCACCTCTAGGCAGACAAGGACCGACATCAGTCACCTATGCAGTTTGAACTGTGAGTGTTACAGTTAGTTAGTTAACGAACCAAGTGTTTGCATGTCAAGAGCCAAATTTAGACTAGAAGCTGCAGATCTAATTATTGTAATTAGGTGTCTAATTATTGTTTGGATGAGATCTATTTAAGAGACTCATAGGTTGTATTGTAAAGTGTTCTAGTTTGAGTTGAGAAAAGTTATCTCCTTTTGTGTGTGAGGTGAGTAAGGGTGTTCCTCCTAGTTCCACAGCAGTACCAAGTGTGGGTACTGGTTTTGGAGAATCAACAGGATTCTTTAGGTGTGTAGGATCTTGGTCAGCAGGTGTGCATGGCTACGTTAGGAGATATACATGGTAAGTAAGATCATTGATCTACAGGTGTATGTGTGTGCATGATCCAGGTTTGCAGGTGTACAGAACTAGATTTATTTGTAGGTGTGCAAGATCAGGGAGGACAGCAACACAACAGGGAGCAGGATCAGGCAGGATCTACTTGGAGTACAGTGTGTACTCAGAAAGAGAGCAAAGAGGAAGGCAAGGCAATTTCTTCCATAAGTGAGATCATTTGGGTTACAGGTTGTTGCAATTCAAGGGAGATCTACTTGAATTAAATTTGTGTACTTGGAGTGCATGGAGCACTTGTGGAGTGCATGGAGCACTGGAGTACTGGAAGTAGTGGATACAGACTAGTTAGAGGTGAACACCAACTTTGTATTTGAGTTGTGTGTTGGGACCGTAAGAGAGAGAGCTTTGAGGAGAGAATTACTATTCACTTGAGGTGTGGGAAGCCTCTGAGAGGTGGTGAAGAAAAAGTGGCATCTTCTTTATTGTATTATTTTATGGATGAGTATTAATACAAGTTGTGTATTGTCTCTCATATTATGTGTTATTTCTGAATTCTAGTTACTTGTGATTCTGGTTTAATTTTGCATGTAAGTTTCTTGTATTTGGTAATCAATTGTGTGCTTCCATAATTCCCAACAAAGGCAGTGATAGAGTTCTTTGGTTGGGTATCTAACAGATAGGTCCCTATCAGATTGCTAAGATACTTAGAGATAACACCTTTAACTTGAAAGACTTACAAGGAGTAGAGTTCACACTTCCCACCAATGGTAAATACCTTAAGCACTATTTCTTTGTTATCCTACCTAGAGTCTTCATGGAATGACTATAAGACTAGTTAGTGTTAGTATAGGTAGGCTAGGCTAGTTTTTTTTATGTTCTTTCATTCCTGTCCCTTATTTGTATATATGTTTGTATATAATTGTTTGCTTATTTCTTTGCTTTCTATTTGTCTACTTTTTATTTGGTGTGTTTTCTTTTTATATATTTTCTCAATTTCAATAAGTCATTTTTTATAACCCTCAGTTCAATATTCATATGATTGCTCAAAAGCAACTCCATAGTTTAGGAATGTAGGTATGTTTTCTTAGCATTGGTTGATCATGGATTATTGAATTATAAGATTAATATTATTGTTGTCACTTGTATTTTCACCCTTTAAGGAGATGGAAAAGATTTCCTCATCCAAGTGGCAGAATGGAATCACATTTAGGCTTGTGGGTAACCTAAGGAATGAGGTGAATCTCTAGATATAGCTAGCTCCATTGATGTACCACTTTGGATTTCAATTACTACTAAACTTGGGGGGTGATAAGGGAAAGAGATAACTGAAATAAAAATAATATAAGGGAGGTGATACAACAAATTACATGATGAAATCCAACCATATGCATGTTACACTTGAAATCAAAGGACAAACTAAACATACACTTCTCCAATCTTCATCTTCTCACATCAATGTTACATTTTGAGGTTATGAATGAATGTGAAAAGGTAGGAGGACTAGACAAGAGGACTATGAAGGAACTAATGAATAGAATTACTCACTTAAACCATGAACATCTCCTAGAACACTTCACATGACTTGAAAAAAGAGGCTGAAAATAGGTGAAAG
The DNA here is from genome assembly GCA_037957365.1 of Torreya grandis. NCBI lineage: Eukaryota > Viridiplantae > Streptophyta > Pinopsida > Cupressales > Taxaceae > Torreya > Torreya grandis. Next base: position 290,209 of record JARHVA010001268.1, read on the forward strand.
AATAGAACATAATAAGGAATACATAGTTTTCACTAAGCAAGATTCATCATCCAATTAAACACACTAAGAACAATCATAGAGTAAGTAACAATCAATTATCTTATTGATCAAAAGGTACACATTTGATTATGGATTTTCCATACTCAATTGGTTCATCATTCAATTGAACACACTAAGAACAACTATAGAGGAGGTAACACTGAGTTTTCTTATTGATCAAAATTTATACATTTAAGTAGGGTTTCACCATACTCAATTGGAGCATCTAATACAATGCCAAAATGGTTGGTTCTTATAGAACTTGAGAGAGGGAGGAGAAGAGATAAGCCCAAGATTCATAAGGACACTTATAAATCTGATCCAAGGAGTTACTTGTGCATGTGGATAGGGTATGAGATGAACCATACAAGGTTTGGAACTACAAATGTTAATCTAAGTAATAAATCTTATGAAACATGGTAAGAAACTTCCCATTCTAGCTTTAAAAAGTTGTCTACATGCTTATTCATATTTTAATTTCTTATAACTAATTAGGATAAGGTCCAATTATTGGAATGAAGTGTAAGTACATCATAAATTCCTCTCCATTCATTAGTTGTAAGCCTAGTCATATGGAATCACTTGGAAAGGAGAAATCATCATTTGCAGTCTAAAAAACACTCTTTTCATGCACCTTGCACACTTGGTCAAAAAGAGATAACTTTCTCATTAAAATCCATAAAAGGTATTTAGTTACATGTTTCAAGTCCCTCAATGTCCTTATAAGCATCAGGGACATCGTAAATATCCATCCACTTGAAGTTTTTACACTTCTCCCTAACTTGTCTATTAGGCTAATTTTGATTGGTTGAGTTAAAGCACCTAGTTTTTACATTTAGAAGTTTCTCCTTATAGTTAATTTACCATAGGGAATTATAAAAAGTCTATATATTCCCTCCAAACTTGGTTACACCTTCAAACTCATTGTGTAGCCTACACAACACAAAAAATGGTCAAAAATAGCATGTTTTTCCATGTTTGTACATATATTTAACATGTGAAGAAACTTGAGGGATTAATTTCTAACTTCAAATAGTTTTCATGGTCCAAATATGCAATCATATTAGCTTTCCAACTCCATTTTCACAAACTAGTCTTTACAAGGGTTTTGGAGGGTTTTTAAGTAGTTTGACTTCTTAAGGTTGTTTCATAATAAATTGGAATTGGAGTTGAAAAAAATCAAAAAAATTTCCTTTAAGGACCATATTAACATCTTCAAACTACTTTTTCATCTATGCAATGCCTCATGAAAGATATGAGTATTCTAAGTTAGCCTATCGAGCTTGTTTCCTTCATTCTAATAGGCCTAATGTGTTTAGAAGACAAAAATGGATTATCTAAGGTTTATAATACAATAAAAATTAATTAAACCCTATTTATCTACCCCATAAACATACTCCCACCATCTATAACACTCACCAAAATCTAGAAGTGATGGTGAACCCCAAATTGGCATTAGGGTTGAATCCTGCCTAATAGGTCTGTTTACACCTTTGAGGATATAGACCTTCATATAAGGTTTACCTAATTTTTAATATGTTATTAATGTTTCCCTATATTTTTTTACACTTAAAAATTCACCCTAAATAATTCTAAGTACACCTTCTCATCCCTTCCTTTTTCACCAACTAGGCCTAGTTGGGGACCCTGGGGTTTGACTGCAACTTTAATGCTTTATACCTCTATTTTTGGTTTCCTCTCTATGTGATATTTTATTAAAATTTTAATAGTTATTTTTAAAATTATAAATCTCTCTTATATGTTTAAACAACTCTTTTATCATATTTTTACCCATCTTTTCTAAGACTATCAATTTTATGCACAAGGGGAGTGCCCTCTGTCTGAGACAAAATAGAGGGAACTCCCCTATTTATTTAGATATTTTTAGTAATTTAATAGGATCTTAAAATTTATGGATACATATTAAACAAAAATTCATCCTTAAATTATATCATTTTACCCCCTAATTGCTTCAAAATCCAAGATTAAGCTTTCAATAGGTAGAGTGTGTGTAGAAAAGGTATATGGACTATATGTTATCCAACTTAGATTTCTCTTTCCCATATTTTCATGGTATAAAGGTTCATAATTATATTTTTTATAATTATTGAGATTTTCCATAAATAATCATTACCATAAACCATCCTTTTCTTCCTTATGGACTTTACAAGTGGCAGAGGTCTACTGTAATGTTGATTGTGTTTGCTTCAAACTTCACACCTGTAGGTGTTATTTTATTGTATATACCTCAAAATAGGGTATTAAAACCCTGATTTATTCCATTAGGATCATTAATTATGTTTATATACTCCATATCCATGCTTTTCAAACACCAAACATACCTCCTTTCTACTTACTTCATGGCTTAGTCAACACCTTGTTGTGTTGGCCTCAAAACCTCCAACCTGTAGGTGTATGTTTGTATGTTTTAGGATGAAAAAAATTATTAAAGACCCATATTTAATATTATATGATAATATACATTAATTTTAACTTATTTTACACCTATTTTAGCTTATATCATCACTTGTAATAATGTCTTTAGCTCACTATTTGTCTCAGTCACAGTTGGTTGTAGGTGAGTTTTAAGACCTATAGGTGGTGCTTGTGTCCTTAAGACCCATGCATAAAGTTTTATAAAATTTATTGAATTGATATTATAATTTTTTTAGAATATTTTTTCCACATTTATGTTTTATACATTTCAATAAATCCAATTTACTTAGTCCTTGTCTACCTGCCTATTATAGGTGCTTATTCTCCTTGATATACAGACTATAGATGCTTGTTAAAGAATATAACATCAATAGTCATCTTATTGGAATGTTCCTTTAGATAATAAATATCACATACACCATAAAAATGACTCAAACATGAAAACATTGCCTAGTATTTAACTTAGGGGAATAAGATATCTCATATGAATCCAATAAGTAGATAACACTGACTATTTTCAGTGTATAAAAGTGGATTTTTGGAGGCCCCCAACAACTATCCTCCATAGACCATCCTACCCTCAAACCTTATAGAGTATTTATCCCATATTAAGGCTTCAATATAAGGTTATCAATAAACATATAAATAAGTGACAACCTTGTTGTACATCATCCACAAAATGGTGAGGTCATATGTTTTCCCTCTTTAGGGATTAAAGGCCTAAAATAGTCTTTTCACCTTTTGAGACAATCTCCCATCTTGTGCATCCACTTATCACTAAAAAAAAGTTTTTCATGGTCTTTTCATCATTATAATACCTTAATAATGGTGTCACTACATATTTTAACCTCTATATATGGCCTTAATCTCTTTGCCTAGGTCACCAACAAGTGCACATTTTGAATATGCAGGAAGTGGAGAGAAGTTTGGGTAATGTGTGAGATTTAGATGTCAAGGGAAAAACTTAAACTCTTTATAATTGACCAAATGGGTTATTTTAATGATGGATGCTTTGAAAAAAATTCCAAAATCCTTAAATCAATGTGATTTTTCCTTGTAACCACCTGTAGATGTAGACCCCAATGGTAGACTATGTGTATGTATAGACTATGATTACAAATCATGAAGGTGATTTGAAGAATGAGGTTTTAAGGTAGAGGTATAATTATTAGGACCTTGGAAACATATAAAAAACCAACATAACCCCTTGAATCCATGAGTACGTGTGAAAATATTGGACATGATGAAAACTATTTGTTGTACTCAAAAGAGACCAGTCTACAAATTTGAGGTTATTGGCTCATCCAAACATCATAAAACATGAAAAAAAGCATGGGTTACATTTGAGGAATAATTCATCACCATCTAGTATAAACATCTATAGCTATATTATATTAAATCTCCCAATCAATAGCAAAACTCATAGAGTACATGAAATAGCTAGCAGATTTGCATAGTCAGCTTGTTAGTAATGGTTCATAAAGCATAGTTAATAAATTTTCAAAATAATTATATGAAAATTAATTTATATAAGTTTATTATCATCTCCAAATATAATTTCTCCTAAAACCTCATGAGTTTTTAGTACCAAGTACAACCTATGAGTCACTTTTACTTGCTAAGAAGGGTGAGAAGAGAGATGAATAGTATTGAGAATGAAATGTTACTTCAAAATAATATAAATCATGTAACTAAGCATGGGGGAGATTAAGAGTCACATTTAAACATTTTCCAAGTGTCACACTTCCCAAGGAGGTTGTACAAGTGCCAAACTCTTCCTTTTCTTTAAGAAAACTAACTTTTCTTCTGATGAACCTGCAACTTTTAGTTACCAATAGTGGATTAATAATTATTAAGACATATGTCATGTGACATCACCTATTTGGACTTTCCTTTCCAAATAAACTTGTAAAACTCATTAAATGTACCCTTTTTAACCCCTAAAATGACCCAAAATGATAAATGGACATAAAAACTAATTGACCAAGGTTAATATAACATTAATTGACATCAATTAAACTATAATACACCCCATGACACTCATATTACACCCCTTATATATGTATAAAATCATTTTTTTACCTATAGGTTCCCCAATTTGAATAAAAAGTCAAATTTGGTCAACAAATTGGTGACTCATAATGTTAGTATGCCTGCTATACTAACTAGAACAATAGCCTTATCAGTCCATTGGGATTAGGAGTCATCTAAAGTCTAAGGCAAATAATGAAACCTTTTACCATTGAACTTGATCTTGACCAAGAAAAGATAATTAATAACTACCTAACACACAAAGTAGAGACACACACAACAAAGAGAGCAAACACACACATGTGCTCAAAGCACTTAGAAGAAATAAAAAACAACCTATTATATACAACTAACAATGAACATAACTCCCACTTTGATCAAAGTTAAAGTTTGAATCATCACCTTCTTCATGAGATGGAATATGGTGCAAATAATGTTTCTCCTTGGATTGGATGTTTTGTGGATTAAACCTATTCCTTGGCACTTCAATTACCATGCTCTCAAGTAGACTAACTTCAAATAGGTCAACAATGTATAAGTATTCCTCTTTCATCCAAACATATTCAACATTTTCATGTGGATCCTTAATTTCAACTTCAAATGATGATTCAACAAAACATACCTTCTTGTCCTCCATAGTGTTTTCAATAAGATTGGGCCTCCTCTCAGCTACAAGTTCTTATAGCTCACCAAGGATATTTGAAAATTCTATCTAATCTTAATCATTTTCCTCCATGGAATATTTTTTATTTACCTTGTCATGCACTTGACCCTCAACTTGGAAAATATATTCTATCTCTTGAAAAATCTATATTTGTAGTTGTCAATCATTCTTGTCAACAACTTCTTATATACTAGCATCACCAAGTGACTTCATGACAGTAGGCTCTTGACCAGAAAAAAGGGATTCCTCTTTAAGTTTGGTTGAAGACTCACTATCAAGGTTATACTCATTAACAATATTTTCATTAGGTGTGAAATATTTTGGAGAAGGAGAAGCTTCACACAACCCATCAAATTCCTTATAAATGGCATTGAACTTCTGCCATAAATCTTCTTCTTCATGGATGCCATACTCAAGAACTATTTCCTCTATCTTAGTCTTATGAACCTCTCCTAGGATTGCCACTTCTTGAGAGATGAGTTTACTTTCATTATTGATAGTAAATTACATTTCATGTTTGATATGATCATCTACAAACTTTTGATTAGTTTTAGATTCTTCTTCAAGGGTTGTAAGATCCTCCATCTCGTTCTCCTTCATGGTAATGCCAAGACTAGGCATCTTGAAATCATGTGACCTAGCCTAATGAGGCTACCAAGGAGGTATATTTTCTTCAAGAAAGAGTTTTCTTTCTTTATCAACCAGCTAATTCTCCTTAGGTTCCCATACCACAAGTCCATCAAGTCAAAGAGTGATAGGGTGAGGAAAAGATGAACTAGTTAGTGGAGGTGGCACATAAAACTCAAAGTTAGATTGAGGGTGAAGTGTAGGGGAATATTTATAGACACACATCCCTTAATATATGGAGACATTATCTGGTGAAATGTCCTTTTGTTCACCAAAGGGAGTCCCTATGGTGATTTATTCCTCATGATTACTCATGAGATCCTCTTGATCAGCCATGAATTGAAGTTGTACTTATTTACTTGCTTCTCTCAATATAGGTTCCTCTTTAAGAAGTAAAGTTGATGGATAGCCTCATGGATTTGAGGTGAAGGAGATGGAGTATGAGATGTAGTGGAAGGTGAAGGATTTAGGGATGGATTTTGGGATGAAGGATAAGGCTTATGAATGGGTTTGAAAAAGAGTAAAACACTAGTGAGCTCATATGAAAGTGAATTCTTGGGCTAATTAGGAAGAGTAGCATCTACATGAGAAGGAGATACATCTTGCCAATGGTAATTTTCTGCAAAACCCATGAAAACATTTGGTTTCATATGAAAAGACTCATAATACTTATCTTGAATCTAATAGATAGGTGTCTCTTGATAGGTTCCTTGGTAGTTATTTTCATAGGGTTATCCAACAACATGGTGTCTATATGGAGAAGAAAATGAAGGACTATAGGACTTCCATGGCTCATAGGACTATGGAGGGATAAAATTTGGTTCATATAAAGTTTGATTTTAGGATTGATACACTTCATGACAAGGCTGATTATAGTCATACCAAGTTTCATTAAGATTATGTTCATACTGATGGGGAATGGTACAAGTTGGAAGGTTTCACCAACTTATAGAGATTAAAACTCAAAACCAAATCCATCCATGAAACCTCATTGAAAGAAAGAACACAAAGAAACCATCAATATTCAAAATATAATTTGGGTTTATTGGATAGATGTCAAAACTTTAGAGTCACCATTGATGTTTTAATAGATGCCTCCAAAGGCTAACTATTGAGAGACAACACCAAGAATCACATAACTTCTTGGACCAAGAGTCCCACTAGGCATGCAAAAAAATATTATCACTTGGATTTTCACCCTTTTAGGATATTTTAAATCTCTCCTCATCCAAGTGGCACAATGGAATCACCTCTAGGCTTGTGTGTAGCCTAAAGAATGAGGTAAATCTCTAGATAGGCCTAGTTCCCTTGATGTACCACTTTGGATTGCAATTACTAATAAACTTAGGGGGTTAAAAGGGAGAGAGATAACTGAAATAAAATTAATATAAGGGAGGTGATACAAAAAATAACATGATGAAATCCAACCATATGCATATTACACTTGAAATCAAAGGACAAACTGAACATACACTTCTCCAATCTTCATCTTCTCACATCACTATTACATTGTGAGGTTATGGATGAATGTGAAAATATATAAATACTAGACAAGAGACCTATGAAGGAACTAATGAATATAATAACTCACTTAAACCATGAACATATCTTGTAACATTTCACATGCCCTGCAAGAAAAAGCTGTAAATAGGTGAAAGAATAAAACAACATGCTAAGGAATCCATAGCTTTCACTAAGCAAGATTCATCATCCAGTTGAGCACACTAAGAATAATCATAGGGGAGGTAAAAATTGGTTTTATTATTGATCAAAAGGTATACATTTTATCATGGCTTTACCATACTTAGGTGGATCATCCAATACAATGCCAAAATGGATATTTCTTATAGAACTTGAGAGAGGGAAGAGAAGAGAGAAGTCAAAGGGTCACAAGGACACTTATAAAGCTGATACAAGGAGTTAATTATTAATGTGTATATGTTATGATATGAAACATGCAATTTATAGAAGTAAAAAAGACAATCCAAGTCATAAACCTCATGAAACATGGTAAGAAACTTCCCATTCTAGCTCAAAAAAATTATCTACATGACTAGCCTTGTTTGAATGCCTTATAACTGATTATTATTAGGTCAAATGATTGGAATGAAGTGTAAGTACATAAATAAATCCTCTCCATGCATTTATTTTAGTCCTAGTCATCTAGAATCACTTGGAAAGGAGCAATCATCATCTACAATCCAAAAAACACTCTTTTCATGCACCCTACACACTTGGATTCCAAAAAGAGATAATTTACTCATGTAAATAAATATAAGGTATTGAATTAAATGTTTCAAGGCACTCCATTGACTTATAATCATCAAGGACACCTTAAAAATTTATCCACCTAAAGTTTTCACACTTCTCCCTAGCTTGTTTATTAGGCTAGTTTTGATTGGTTGAGTTGAAGCACCTAGTTTGGACACTTATAATTTTATCCTTGGAATAAATTAACCATAGGTAGTTATAAAACTTCTATATATTCCCTTAAAACTTGGTTTTACCTTCAAACTCTTCCTATATCTTACACAACATAAAACATGGTTAAACATAGCCTATTTTTACCATGTCCATACAGGTCCATACACCTAGTTGACATGTGGAGCATATTGAGGGAGTCCTTTCCAATGTCCAATATTTTTAATTTTTTAAATATTCCATCATATTATCTTTCCAAATCCATTTTCACAAATTGGTCTTTACAAAGGTTTTGGAGGGTTTTTGAGCAGTTTGACTTCTTAAGGTTGTTTCGTAAAACCCTGACATTGGAGTTATAGAAAAAATTCAAAAATGTGGCCTTTGGGGACCATATTAACATCTAAAAAATCCTTTTTAATACATGAAATGCCTCATGAAATATATGAGTATTCTAAGTTAGCCTATCGAGCTTATTTCCTTCATTCCAATAGGCCTGAGGGGTTTTTAAGCCAAAAATGGATTCTCTAAGGTTTTTCATATACTCCAAATGCCTTAACACCTATTTATTTATTCCATAAACATATCCCACCATATATAACACTCACCAAAATCCATAATTGATGGTGGACCCTAAATTGGCCTTAGGCTTGAGTCCTGCCTAACAAGCTTGTTTACACCTTTGAGGATCCAGACCTTATTATAAGGTTTCTTTTATTTTTAGGATGTTATTCATGTTTCCCTATATGTTTTTCCTCATACCAAATCACCCTACATCCTTCTAATTAATCCTTCTCATCCCTTCTTCCTTTATCACCAATTAGGCCTAGTTGGGGACCCTGAGGTTTGACTAAAACTTTAATGCTTTAAATCTCCCTATTTGGTTTCCTCTCTTTTTGAGGTATTATTCACATTTTCCTAGTTATTTTTAAACTTATAAATCTCTATAATAGGTTTAAACAACTCCTTGATCATCTTTTTACCCATCTTTTCCATGACTACTAGTTTTATGCACAAAGGGAGTGCCCTCTATTTGAGACAAAATAGAGGGTAGTCCCCTATTTATTTAGATGGTGTTATTAATTATAGAGTCTAATATAAGTTATGGATACCTCTTACACAAAAATTCATCCTTAAATTACACCATTTGACCCCCTAATTTCTTCAAAATCCAAGATTGAGCTTTTCATAGGTAGACTATGTGTAGAAAAGGTATATGGACTGTATGATGTCTAAATTGGAGTTATCCTACCCATATTTTCATGTTATAAAGGTTATTAATTGTGTTTATGAGAATTATTGGGATGTTACATAACTAATTGTTAACATAATCAACCTTTTCTTCATTGTGGACTTTACAAATGACAAGGGTCTAGTGTAATGTTGACTGTGTTTGCTTCAAACTTCACACCTGTAGGTGATATTTGCTTGTATAGACATAAAAATAGGGAATAAAAACCATAATTTATGCCCATAGGATTATTAATAATTTTTATCTCCTCCATATCCATGCTTTTCAAACACCAAACATACTTCCTTTCCACTTACTGCCTAGTTTAGTCAACACTTGGTTATGTTGGCCTCAAAACCTCACACCTGTAGGTGTATTTTTGTATGTTTCAGGATGAAAACAATGATTAAATACCCATATTTAAGCTTAAATGATAATCTACATTAATTTTAACTTATTTTACACCTGTTTGATCTTAGATCATCACTTGTAACAATGTCTTTAGCTCATTGTTTGTCTCCATCACAGTTGGTTGTAGGTGAGTTTTAAGACCTGTAGGTGGTGCTTGTGTCCTTAAGACCCTAGAATCAAGTGTTATAACCTTTATTTAAGTGATATTATAACTTATTTAGATTATTTTTCCACCTTTAAGCTTTATAAATTTCAATAAATCCTATTTACTTACTCCTTACATGTCTGCCTATTGTAGGTGCCTATTCTCTTTGATGTATGGACTTTAGATGCTTGTTGAAGAATAAAATCACTTATCATCTTATTTACATTGTAATTTGGATCATGAATATCACCTCCACCATAAAAAATACTCAAACATGAAAACATGGCCTAGTTTTTAACTTATGGGAATAAGAGATCTCATATGACTCCAATCTATAGATAACACTGATTATTTTCAGTGTATAAAAGTGGATTTTTGGAGCCTCTCAAAAAATTTCCTCCATAGACCATCCTCCCCTAAAAAATTGTAGAGTATTTTTACCATATTAATTCTTAAATATAAGCTTATCAAGACACATATAAAGAAGTGACAAACTTGTTATACATCATCCACAAAATTGTGAGGTCCTCTATTTTCCCTCTTTAGGGACTGAAGGCCTGAAATAGTCTTTTCACCTTTTGAGACAATATCCCATCTTGTGCATCCACTAAACACTCCAAAAAAGTCTATCATGGTATTTTATTCATAATAATACCTTAATAATTCTATCATTACATATTTCAACCTCCATATATGGCCTTAATCTCTCAGCCTAGGTCACCGACAAGTGCAAATTTTGAATATGTAGGCAGTGGAGAGAGGTTTGGGTAATGTGTGAGTTTTAGACCTCAAGGGTCAGACTTAGACTCTTTCAAATTGACCAAATGGGTGATTTTAATTATTTAATATTTTAAAATAGTTCAAAAATCCTTAAATCAATGTGATTCTACCTTGTAACCACCTGTAGATGCACACTCCAATGGTAGACAATGTGTATGTATAGATTATGACTAAAAATCATGAAGGTGATTTGAAGAATGAGGTTTTAAGGTGCAGGTAAAATTTATAGTACCTTGGAAACATATAAAAATCCTAACACAACCCCATGAAGCCATGAACAAGTGTGAAATACTAGGCATGATGAAAATTGTTTGTTGCACTCAAAAGAGACCAATCTATAAATTTGAGGTTATTGGCTCACCCAAACACCACAAAACATGAAAAAAAGAATGGAGATAATTTTATTAATAATCAAACATAATTTGGGATAAAAATTGGTAGCTAAATTGTATGAAATCTCCCAATCAAGAGCAAAACCCATAAAATGCATGAAATAACTAGCAGATTTGCACAGTCAACTTGTTAGAAATTTTTCATAGAGAAAAATTGATAAATTTTCAAAATAATTACATGAAAATTAATGTATTAAAATTTAATATCATATCCCAAGAGTATTTTTCCAAAAACCTCATGATCTGTCCATACCAAGTACAAACCACAAGTCACTTTTACTTGCCAAGAAGGGTGAAAAGAGAGATGAACGGTTTTTAAAAATAAATTTTACTTAAAAAACATACAAAGAATGTAATTAAGCATGGGGGATATTAAAATTCACATTTAAACCTTTTCTAAGTGGCACACTTCCCAAAGAGGCCATACAAGTGGAAAACTCTTCCTTTTCTTTAAGAAAACTGACTTTTATTCTGATGAACCTACAAATTCAAGTTACCAATAGTGGAATAAGACTTATTAGGAAATATTACATGTGATGTCATCTATTTAGATCTTCACATTTCCCAATAAACCCATAAAACTCATTAAATGTACCCTTTTTGATCCCTAAAATAACCTAAAATGATAAATAGACATAAAAACTAATTGACCAAGGCCAATATAACATTAATTGACATTAAATGAACTATAATACACCCCATGACACTCATATTACACCACTTATAGACCTATAAAATCAATTTTTTACTTATAAGTGCCTCAATTTGACTAAATTTTTTGAGGTAAACAATGAAACCTTTGACAATTGACCTTGAGCTTGACCAAAACAAGAAAACTAATGACTACCTCAACACACAAAGCAAAGACACACACAATAAAGAGAGAAAACACAAATATGTTCTCAAATCACTTAGGAGAAATATAAAATAACCTATTATATAAAACTAACAATGAACATACATCCCCCCTAGATCAAAGGTAAAGTTTTAAGCATCACCTTCTTCATGAGATAGAACATGGTGCAAAGCATGTTTCTCCTTGGATTGGATGTTTTATGGATTATACCTATTCCTTGGCACTTCAATTACCATGATCTCAAGTAGACCAAATTCAAATATATCTAAAATGTATAAGTAATCCTCTTGCATCCAAACATCTTCAAAATTTTCATGTGGATCCTCAATTTCAAATTCAAATGATTATTACCTTCTTGTCCTCCATCATGTTTTTAACAAGATTGGGCCTCCTCTCAGCTACAAGTTCTTCTAGATCATCAAGGAGCTTTGTAAATTTTATCTAATCTTGATCATTATTCTCCATGCAATATTATTTATTTTCCTTGTCATGCACTTGACCCTCAACTTGTCAAAGATCTTCTAGCTCTAGAAAGAGCTTCATTTATAGTTGTCAATCATCTTTGTCAATAACTTCTTGTGTACTAACATCACCAAGTGACTTCATGATAGAAGGTTCTTGACCAGTAGAAAGGGATTCTTCTTTATGATTTGTTAAACACTCATTATCAAGGTTAGACTCATCAACAAGTTTGTCATCAAGTTTGAAATATTTTGGAGAAGGAGAAGCTTCACACAACCCATCAAATTCCTTGCAAATGGCATTAAACTTCTGCCATAAATCTTCTTCTTCATGGATGTCATCCTTAAGAACTATTTCCTCTATCTTAGTCTCATGAATCTCTCCTAGGAATTCCACTTCTTGAGGAATGAGTTGACATTCATTCTTGATAGTACATTACATGTCATGTTTTATAAGATCATCTACAACCTTTTGATTAGTTATAGATTCTTCTTTAAGGGCAATAAGTTCCTCTATCTCTTTCTATGTCATGGTAATGCCATGACTAGGCATCTTGAAATCATGTGACCTAGCCCAATGAGGCTGCCAAGGAGGTATATTTTATTCAAGAAAGAGTTCTCTTTCTTTATCAACTAGTTTAACTTCCTTAGGTTTCTATATCATAGGTCCATCAAGGCAAAGAGTGATAGGTTGAGGACAAGATGAACTAGTTGGTGGAGGTGGCCCATAAAACTCAAAGTCAGATTGAGGATGAAGTGTATGGGAATCTTCATGGACACACAACCCTTCAAATATAGAGACATTAACTAGTGGAATGTCCTTTTTTTCACCAAAGGGAGTCCCTGTGGTGATGTCTTCCTCATGATCACTCATAAGAGACTCTTGATCAGCCATGAATTGAATTTGTTCTTCTTTACTTACTTCTCTCAAGATAGGTTCCTCTTTGAGAAGGAAAGGTTGATGGATAGCCTCATGGATTTGAGGTGAAGGATATGTAATATGAGTTGTAGTGGAAGGTAAAGGAATTAGAAATGGATTTTGGGATGAATGAGAAGGTTTAAAAATGGGTTTGGAAAAGAGGAAAGCACTAGTGAGATCATATGGAAGTGAATTCTTGGGCTGATTAGGAGGAGTAACATCTACATGAACAAGAGTTACATCTTTCCAATGGTAATTTTTTGTATAATCATGAAAAAATTTGGTTTCATATGACAAAACTCATAGGAATGCTCTTGAAGCTAATAAATAGGTGTCTCTTGATAGGTTCCTTGGTAGCTATTTTCATAGGGTTGTCCAACAACATGGTGTCCATATAGAGAAGAAAATGAAGAATTATAGGACTTCCATGGCTCATAGGACTATGGAGGGATAAAATATGGTTCATAGAAAGGATGATTGTAAGATTGATACACTTTATGACAAGGCTGATTATAGTCACCCCAAGGTTCATTAAGAACTTGTTTATACTGATGGGTAATGGTACAAGCTTGGAAGGTTTCACCAACTTATAGAGAACAAATCTCAAAACCAAAGTCAACCATGAAACCTCATTGAAAACAAGAACACAAATAAAACATGTTATCATCAATCTTCAAAGGATAACCTTGGATACTTGGCTAGCTGATACAACTTCAAAGTCACTATTGATGCTTTGATAGATGCCTCCAAATGTTTATTGTTGAGAGACACCACCAAGAATATCTCAAATTATTAGACCAAGAGTCCTAATGGGCACATTAAAAACTATTATCACCTATATTTTCACCCTTTGAGGAGATGAAAAATATATCCTCATCCAAGTGGCACAATGGAATCACCTCTAGGCTTTTAGGCAACCTGATCAATGAGGTGAATCTCTAGATAAGGCTAGCTCCCTTGATATGATACTTTGGATTGCAATTAATACTATAATTGGGGGTGAAAAGGGAGAGATATAAATGAAATAAAAATAATCTAAGTGAGGTGATACACTAAATAACATGATGAAATCCAACCATATGCATGTTACACTTGAAATCAAAGGACAAATTGAACATACACTTTTCCAATCTTCATCTTCTCACATCAAGGTTACATTGTGAGGTTATGGATGAATGTGTAGATATATGAGGACTAGAAAAGAGGCCTATGAGGACACTAATGAATATAATAACTCACTTAAACAATCAACATCTCTTGGAACACTTCACATGCCTTGCAAGAAGAGGCTACAAATAAGTGAAAGAATGGAACAACATGCTAAGGAATCCATAGTTTTCATTAAGTAACATTCATCATAAAATTAAACACACTAATAAAAATAATAGAGGAGGTAATAATAATGTTTATTATTTATTAAAAGGTTTACATTTGATCAAGGTTTATTCATACTCAGGTGGAGTATCCAATACAATGCCAAAATGGTTTGTTCTTATAGAACTTGAGAGAGGGAGGAGAAGAGAGAAGTACAAGGGTCACAAGGAAACTTGTAAATATGATCCAAGGAGTTAATTTTTCATGTGGAGATGGTATTAGATTAATTATGCAAGGTTTGTAACTAAAAATGTCAATCTAAGTAATAAACCTCATGAAAAGTGGCAAGAAACTTCCCATTTTGGCTCAGAATAATTGTTTGCATGATTATCCCCATTTAAATACCTTATAACTGATTATTAATAGGAAAAATTATTATATTTTAGTTTTAATACATTATATATGCCTCTAAATGGATTGTTTTTAGGCTTAGCCATTTAGAATCACCTGGAAAGGAGTAATCATCATCTATAGTGCAAGAAGCACTCTTTTCATGCACCTTGCACACTTGGCTTCCAAAAATAGATAATTTACTCATGAAAATACATAAAATGTAGTGAATTAAATGTTTCAAGGCCTTATATTTCCTTATAACCATCAAGTACACCTTAAAAATCCATCCACTTAAACTTTTCACACTTTTCCCTAGCTTGTTTATTAGGCCAGTTTTGACTAGCTAAATTGAAGCACCTAGTTTAGAAACTTATAATTTTGTCCTTGTAATTAATTTACCATAAGGAGTTATAAAAATTCTATATATTCCCTCAAAAAAAAATTCACCTTCAAAATCCTCCTATAGCCTACACAACATAAAAATTGTCAAAAAATCCTATTTCTACCATGTTCTTACATATCCATACAGCTAGTTAACATGTGAAGAAGATTGAGGGGTTCCTTTATAATGTATAATATTTTTCATGGTCAAAATATGTAATCATATTATATTTACAACTCCATTTTAACAAATTGGTCTTTACAAGGGTTTTGGAGGGTTTCTGAGTAGTTTGACTTCTTAAGGTTATTTCATAAAAACCTGATATTGGAGTTGCAAACAAATTTCAAAAATGTGGCATTTAGGGACCTTATTAACATCTCAAAAATCCTTTGGCATCCATGAAATTCATCATGAAATATATGAGTATTCTAAGTTGGCCTATCGATCTTGTTTCCTTCATTCCAATAGGCCTGATGGGTTTTGGTGCCAAAAATTGCTTCTCCAAGGTTTTTCATGAAATAAATAGGCCTTAAAACCTGTTTATATACCCTATAAACATACTCCCACCATCTATAAAACTCACCAAAATCTAAAAGTGATGGTGGACCCCAATTTGGTCTTAGGCTTGAATCCTGCCTAACAGGCTTGTTTACACCTTTAAGGATCTAGACCTTCTTATAGGGTTTATCTCATTTTTATGATGTTCTTAACATTTCCATATATTTTTTTCCACCTAAAAATTTACCCTACACCCTTATAATTACTCTTTATCATCCCTTATTCCTTTTTCACCAATTAGGCCTAGTTGGGGACCCTGGGGTTTGACTATAACTTTAATGCTTTAGACTTCCCTGTTTAGTTTCCTCTCTCTATGAGATTTTATTCAAATTTTCATAGTTATGTTTCAACTTATAAATCTCTATGAGATTTTTAAATAACTCCTTGATCATCTTGTTACTCATCTTTTCCAAGACTATCAGTTTTATGCACAAGGGGAGTGCATTCTATTTGAGACAAAATAGAGGGCACTCCCCTATTTATTCAGATAGTGTTAGTCATTTCAAACGATATTATAAATTATGGAGGAAATTTTTTTTTAAAAATCATCCTTAAATTAGACCATTTGACCCCCTAATTGCTTCAAATTCCAAGACTAAGCTTTTCATAGGTAGACTATGTGTAGAAAAGGTATATGGACTGTATGTTGTTCAAATTGGAGTTCTCCTTCCATTTTTTTAATGTTATAAAGGTTAATAATTTTGTTTATGATCATTATTTATATGTTCAATAACCAATCATTACCCTAAAACATCCTTTTCTTCTTTATGGACTTGACAAATGGTAAGGGTCTAGTGTAGTGTTGATTGTGTTTGCTTCAAAATTCACACATGTAGGTGTTATTTGCTTGTATATACCTAAAAATAAGGTATAAAAACCATCCTTTATTCCCTCATGATCATTCATCATTTTTATCTCCTCCATCTACATTATTTTCAAACACTAAACATACTTCCTTTCCACTTACTGCCTAGCTTAGTCAACACTTGGTTGTGTTAGCCTCAAAACCTCACACCTATAGGTGTATATTTATATGTTTTAGGATGAAAAAAATTATTGAAGACCCATATTTAATCTTACATGATAATCTACATTAATTTTAACTTATTGGACACCTTTTTGAGCTTATATTATCACTTATAATGATGTCTTTAGCTCATTGTTTGTCTCAATCACAGTTGGTTATAGGTGAGTTTTAAGATTTGTAAGTGGTGCTTGTGTCCTTAAGACCCTAGAATAAAGTGTTATAACCTTTCTTGAAGTGATATTATAACTTTTTTAGACTATTTTTTCCACCATTATGATTTATACATTTCAATAAATCCAATTTACTTACTCCCTACCTGCCTGCATGTTGTAGGTGCCTATTCTCCTTGATGTATGGACTATAGATGCTTACTAAAGAATATAACATCACCTATAATATTATTTTTATGGTCCTTTAGATCATGAATATCACCTCCATAATAAAAAACACTCAACCATGAAAACATATCCTAGTTTTTAACTCAGGGGAATAAGAGATCTCATATGACTCTAATATGTAGATAACACTGATTGTTTTTAGTGTATAAAAGTGCATTTTTGGAGCCCCTCAACAACTGTCCTCCATAGACCATACTTACCTCAAACATTGTATAATATTTTCCCATATGAATTCTTCAATATAAGGTTATCAATACACATATAAATAAGTGACAAACTTTTTTTACATCATCCACAAAATGGTGAGGTCCTTTGTTTTCCCTCTTTAAAGACTGAAGCCTTGAAACAGTCTTTTCACCTTTTGAGATAATATCCCATCTTGTGCATCCACTTAGCACTCCAAAAAATTCTATCATGTTATTTTAATAATGATAAGACCTTAATAATTGTGTCACTACATATTTCAACCTCCATATATGGCCTTAATCTCTCTGCCTAGGTCACTTACAAGTGCACATTCTGAATATGCAAGCAGTGGAGAGAAGTTTGGGCAATGTTTGAGTTTTAGACCTCAATTGGAAAATGTATACTCTTTATAATTGAAAAAATGTGTGATTTTCATTATGGAGGCTTTGAAAACATTTCCAAAATCCTTAAATTAATGTGATTTTGCCTTGCAACCACCTATAGATGCACATTCCAATGGTAAACTATGTATGTATAGAGTATGACTACAAATCATGAAGGTGATTTGGAGAATGAGGTTTTAAGGTGGAGGGATAATTAATAGGACCTTGGAAACATATAAAAACTAACATAACCCCCTGAATCCATGAACAAGTGTGAAAATCCTAGTCATGGTGAAAACTATCTATTACACCCAAAAGAGACCAGTCTACAAATTTGAGGTTATTGGCTCATCCAAACACCACAAAAAATGAAACCAAGAATGGGTTCCATTTGAGTAATAATTAAACATCATTTGGGAGCAACATCAGTAGCTATATTGTATAAAATCTCCCAATCAAGAGAAAAACCCATAAGGTACATGAAATAGCTAACAAATTTGCATAGTCAACTTGTTAGCAATCGTTCATAAAGAACAAGTGATAAATTTTAAAAATAATTATATGAAAATTAAGGTATAAAATTTTACTATAATATCCCAAGAGAATATTTCTTAAAACCTTATGAACTTTCCATACCAAGTACAAACTTGCAAATCACTTTTGTTTGCTAAAAAGGGTGAGAAGAGAGATGAATGGCTTTGAGAATTAAATGTTACTTTAAAATCATACCAAGCATGTAAATAAACATTTGGGAGATTAAGAGTCATATTTCAACATTTTCCAAGTGGCACACTTCCCAAAGAGGACATACAAGTGCCAAATTCTTCCTTTTCTTTAATAAAATTAACTTTTCTTCTGATGAACCTATAAATTTTAGTTACCAATAGTGGATTAAGAATTATTAGGACATATTTCACATTAAATCACCCATTTTGAACTTTAAATTTCCTAATAAACCCATATAACTAATTAAATATACCTTTTTTGACCCCTAAAATTACCCAAAATGATAAATAGACATAAAAACTAATTGACCAAGGCCAATATAACATTAATTGACATCAATTGAACTATAATACACCCCATGAAACTCATATTACACCCCCTATATACCTATAAAATCAATTTTTTACCTATAGGTGCCCCAATTTGACTAAAAACTCAAATGTGGTCAATAGTTATAGTTTAAAGAAACTAGTAAAGACTAATAAATGGGATAATTAATCTTTGAGATTTTAGGCCTTGTTATGATCTAAGCTTGATTATAATAAATATTTCACATGTAGAGTGAAAAATTGGATTATTGGGATACAATCATGCTTACACTTAACAAATATTAATTTCATGAGATAAAATTTATAGCCAAGGTTGATAATCTAAAGATCAAACACTTGACCAAATCCCAAAACCTATCTAACATGGTTCTCAAAATTTGCTATAAAGTTAAAATGAATTGAAAAATACAAAAAATATGAACCTTATTGAAATAATTCAAGATCTTTCTAAGAAAATGTGATTATGATGATCTTTACTGGGGCTATGTATGCCTAGTTGGTAATGGAGCAAGGCCTTGAGTAGAGCTAAAGGCATCTCTATTGGGGCTATGGATGCCTGGCTGGAAGCATATTAATGCCCAAGCCTTCCCTAAGATAAAGCATATTTCTCAATGAACCTAGAAGTTGTTCTCCAAATCTTGTGTCAATCAATAAGTGAAATCAAAGTGCACACACAACATGGCTATGTCTTGATGTTTGATCCTAATTCTACATGTGCAAGATTTAGTCCAACCATGAACTAATTTTAATAATGATGCTTGATCAAATGGAATAAGTATATTAATAATTAGTCTAAATCAAATTCTCTAAATTATAACATATTACTATGTTTCCCCTAAAATTCACCATTTTTTGAGGTCAACATACCCCCATTTCTAAAAAAAGGGGAAACTTATCTTAAATTTTGTAAATTTGTACCCTAAAATTAAAAATTCATCTGATCAGAGTACCATTAGACTATTTTTTACTTTATCTTTATTTGAATATCATCTACACCATGGTCTGGTTGGCATATTTGTTCATAATTTTTATTCAATCTTACTTAAAGTTGTTAACATTTGATCTTTATGTTTCATGTCATAGCTCCAATAGAGTCCATTTGGAATGAGCAATAGCTAGGTTTTATGATTTAATAATAATTTGATCTTTTACTAGCCTTTGGTTTGTTCAAATCAAGTTGAATTCATGCTTGATTAATTTAAAACCCTAATTCCAAATACCCTAGCTTATGCCCTTTGAATTGAATTTGAATTTGGTGGGAATAATTTATGCAGGGATGATTTATCATGCCCTAGACTCAATTTAATTTTTATCCTAAGGTTTAGTCATATTTATTAACATGACCAACCTTAGTCTAAATTTTTTTATGTTTGTTTTCTTTATTTTCCCAATCCCCCTTTGTCCCTTTTATTTCAACATGGTCTAACTAACTAGGCCTTTTGTTATGTCTATAGACTTAGCCTAAAAAATCCTTATCCTAAGACTTTATGTCATATCTTGTTATTATATACGGTGTCCCCTTTATTATGTTTCTAACTTAGTTTAAGACTTTATCCTAAATCTTTATTTATATTTATTAATATGAATAAAAATATTAGTTTAAGACAGCTTAAATTTTATATTCCTCGAGCACTAACTTAAACATCATTTTTATTCATAAGATCAACAATTCATGTTTGCCTAGATGAACAATATCAATGGTGCAAGATTAAAGTTGAAAGGTCAAATACCCTAACCCTAAATTAAATCTTGAGCATCTTAATGAGATCAATGTTATGCATTTGTTGGGGCTAGATTGATCTAATGATGCATATCAAGTCAAAACTTTAGAAGAGCCCTAAGATGAGTGAGAACGTGACAAGTGTCACAATCTCAACCAAAGAACACTCAATAGCTAATGGCATTTGACCTTGTAAATCATGATTTAATGGAGTGTGTTTGATTAGATGAATATGATCATATGATGTGTGATGAACATTAAAAATTCAAGAAAAATGTAGAGATAACATGTGGCATAGTTATGGGCCATAATTTAAATCTTGAGCATCTTTCAAAGATTTATGCTCCATAGATGAGCATACACATTTAGATAAACGGTCCATAGAGTAAGAGGGACAATTTTATAGATCAAGATCAAAGGAACATGATTAATCTATGTAATCAAGATCAATGGTGTAAGATCAATGTTGACATTTCAATAAATTTTTGAGTGAATGTGAAAGTGATAAGCATCATAACCACAAGGAATATAGTAAGCAACTAATGGCATTCAAGTTCTTAGATCAGGATTAATAGTCTGTATTGATTTGTATAAGGATGATCTAATGATACAAAAGCAAGCAATTTTTTTTTAAAGGAAAACAGTAAATTTTTTAATATGAATGAGAAAAATGCCATGAAAAGGCGACATGGATGCCATGGTGATACCACATCAGAGCCATGTAAGTATAATGTGCCAAGTAGAAGATCTTGTAGACCCAAGAAATACAAGGGCATAATCATGCAATCTAATTAGGATACAAGTAATGAAGCTCATGCAAGTTAAAACAGATACCATTATTAGAGCACTGTAAAAATCTTCAAAAAGCTTTAAGAAAATATAGGAACCCTAGTTTGGCCCTATATTCACCATAATCAAGCTAGAAAATCTAAATTGTCATCTATGTAAGAGAATTTGACCTAGAAGCTTAATTATAGTCTACTAATGAGTAATTTAATAGACTTTCTAGCCATGGTAACTCATAAAGGCATTCCTAAGAAAGATGTGGAGCATTACCCAAAAGGATACATAAGCAAATAGCTTAGTCACCCAATGGCATAATTCAAGGGATAAAATGAAAGAGTTTATCAACATCTTTATGTAAGATCAAATCCCTAGTTTCAAAACCATTAGCCTGGCTCATCTGAAACACAATTATGGGACTACTTGTAAACAAAATCAAAAGCCTCAACACATGGTCTGGGAACTTGGAAAGTCTCCTTAAAGATGACAAGGAGCTATAAAATAGGATGGAACACTTGCTTGGGACCATGATCACCAAGCTAACTATATTCAGCTCCATAGGCCTTAGTACTGATGATGAGTTTAAGCATAGAGCTACCCTGGTCACACAAGAATTAAGGGGCAAGAACCAAGGGAAATATGGGTGGACAATATTAGGGTTGTGGATATAATTCTAACAGAAGAAGAAAGATTACTGAAGCCAAAAACATCAAAAAACATTAATAAAGGTAGATAAAGACCATAAGAGCTTAGAAATTCAAATTAAGGAGTTCTTCATGAAATTGATTGTCAATCTTGTGCTAATTAAGGAGTAATATCAAAGAACAATGAAGACCCTACAACAATAATAAGGGACTTCAACAGCACAAGGGTCCCAAATATTAGTTAAATTAAGAATATTCTTCTTTTATCTAAGCATTTTACATTTTGAAAATGAAATATTCTATTTGTAAAGGCATGTGCAGTTTGTAAAACACATTACCTATAGATCAGTCCATTGGGAAAAGTCTAGTTTATTATAGAACATTTATAGAAAGGATAGTTGTCCTAACACTTATACTTTTTTAATTAGATAAGACTGACCAACATACTTACTTGCATTCTATAAAAGGAGCATTGTCAATTGTAAAGGAGGGTTTTGAGCCAAAACCAATTATAAATTTTGAGAAATTAACATTAGCAAAGAATTTTGCAAAGTTTGTCTAAATTGGCTTATGTCTTTTGTTATCTTGGCTTCTCTCTCACTTGTTTATTCTAACTTTTAGATTTGAATGGTTCTTATGAATTATTGGTGTGTAAATTTGAATGTAGATTTGTTAACTTGTGCCAATGCTAGGTTAATTGAAATTTCTTAAGTTCATTTCATTTTCTTACTCTTATTACATTTGGGATAATGTTGTTTGCTTGCAGGGGTAAATCTTTAAAGTGAACTTGGTTCTTATTTTCATTATTTCCCACATTCCCTAGATGTTTGCCTAATGTGTGATAGGATTTGAGCTTACACTACTTCATGTAATATATTGGTTAAGTGCATGCTTGGATGATATTTTAACTTTGTCATGATATTTAGAATTAAGATCAATAACATCTCTTCTCTACCTTACCTTTCCTTTTGTTCTTTTTTTAACCAGATCACTCTATATTAATTTTCATGGTAAATATCCATCTTAGATTAGTTTTTATATTATTTCTTGATCATAATTACCATTCTTAGCATAACATAATTCATTTTTTGTATAGATTAACTATTTGGCCACAGTGGCTCCCAAACACCAGATATTATAAATATTGTGAAATAGTCTATTTATTTTTCCTTTATTCCATTAATAGATAACAAGATTATCACAACCTACAACTCATGTACTAAATTCTTAGAATTCTAAAATGATAAATGTTCTTGAACACTCTGGGCACCTGTGATACATATTCAAGCATCAACAAGCATTTTTTATGTTTTTTTTAGGTCCGAGTCAAGAAATGTAGTGTTACTGTCAGGGAAAAAAGAGATTTTAATTGTATTTGAGGATGGTCGCTATATGTTTAACTATTGTCTGATGTTAATGATAATTTATTAGAGTCATATAACTCTTATAAGATCATTATTATTTTCAAAGGTTAAGAAATTCAATAAAATAACTCTCTCAATCTCAAACTCTATTGTACTTCTAAGATTATCAAGAAAGAGACTAGTTTTGATAGCATCTAAAGATAGTTAATTCAATAATAAATGACATATGCTAATATTAAAACTATATCTACATCATGAAGTTAATTATTTTCTCATCTATTGTATTCTAGAGTGAATAATTAATAAAAGAGTCCTCAGTTTGAGTATTCCATTTTTTACTATGACAGTTAAGTAAACTTGGGGTTTGAAGTTAGTTGGATGATTGTGCAATAGGTCCTTTATGTAGTTGATTCTTAATTATGGTGGAGAGTTTATATGATCATATTAAGTCACTTTTAGAGTCAAACTTTCATTATAAAATGTCATATAAAGAGTGGAGGTTTTCACTTATAGTCATGTTATGAACCCTCTATTTCATAGTCAATGTAATTAATAAGAAAAGTGTAGTAGATGAAGTTATTGAGTGAAATATTTGTCATTATGATCTAGATGTGAGTTGAGAATAATCCATTTATGATCTTATAAATTCATTTAAGTGCTAAAAGATCACTTGAACTATTACATAATCCTATAAGTGGACCCATAATTCTATGTTTTACATGTTATAAGTCATAAGAGGGTTGATAAAGGATCAATAGCTATTTGGAGAGGTGAACCTTGTTAATAAAAACCTTATAATGGTCTCAAAATTAATTTAAGTTTTAAAAACTAAATATATTGCATTTTTACCCCTTTTGGCCATGCAATGGCCTACACAATCCATTAACTAGGGTTTTGAAATGGAAACTCACATATCTTGTGAATTAACCCTTGGAATATGATGAAACTTTGACATCATGTGTATTTTGGAATGAAGAAGATTATTCATGAGGTTTTGAATTGGTATGGTATGGGCATGTGTGAATTTTAGGTTTGAGCCCTTACATTAGGCCTAGGAGACCTAATTAAAGGATGTTTTGAGTTAGTAAGTACATCACCAAGGATTATCAGGGTTTCAAATTGTGCAAAAAGTTAAAAAGGGATAAACAATAATAGAATATAGTCCTAGTTTTCTAAGGTAATTTGTGTAAGTTTCTAGGCAAGGAGGTTTGTGTAAAAAAAGGTTATAAAGAGTTAGACTTAGTTGAGAGATTGAGTAGTGAAAGGTAGTGTTTAATAATGAATTAAGAGTTTAAATGAGAGTCAAATCTTGATTTGAGGTATTTGAGATTGAGTGACCTATTGGTTTATGAGAATATAGTGAGTGAGTGGAAAGGAAAGGAGATGAATTAATGGAAGGTAAGAGATAAGAGGATGAGTTAAGGCTCATGAAGGGTCTAAAGATAAATATATAAATATTTATGATGTGTTTATACATCATATTCATGCATGAGGAGGATAGTAATCTTAGTGGAGAGTTGAAGAACCTTGAAAGATGAGAGCTCAAGAACCAAGAAAAGATCTTAAAATTTTGAGATAGAGAAATGAGGATCAGAGCTAGGGAATGAAGAATGTGTTTGTTTACATACTCCTCTACATCATTTTTGGTATCATAGCAAGGTAATCTCTTAGTTTCATTTAAGATTTTGAGTTATTAAAGATTATTTATTTGATATTGATAAAAGATGCTTATGAAGATTGTATGAAGTGAAATTACAGATGTATTATAGAGGTATTTATGAACTAAATCAAGGAATAGGTATGACCTATTGAGGTTAATATAGATAAATAGAATATTAATGAAGGAATAAGTTAGATCCCCTAAGTCTAAAGTGAAAGACTTAAGACTAGGTAATAAGAGCCTAGAGAAGATAGTGAGAAAAGAGCATAGAAGCTCAATAGAGATTAGAGAAGTCCTAGATAAGGAATAAAGAAAGATAAGGAGACCAAAGTGAGGTCCAAGAAGAACAAGTAGGAAAAATTGGTAAGTGACAAGTCCAAGTGAGGCCCAGAAAGTGAAGAAAAAGAGAGAAGATGGGGATAGAAGAATAAGTGAAGGAGATAAGAAAAGAGTTGGGTTAAATCATTAATAGAATATATCTCATGGTGAAGCTCATGAAGGATCAATAAAGAGAATGGTTTGGCTGTAATGTGATAAAGAGAGTGAAGTTGCCAATAGAGCTACTCATGAGAGAAATAAGGCATAAGATCAATGCCTTGAGGAAGGAGAAAAAAAAGAGAATAAGGGCCATAGATATATGAAGGATGAAGAGTTTCCAAGAGAGAAATATAAAAGAGAGGATGATAAAAGAGTTATAATTGAAGATAACATAAAGAGAGAAGTCTCAAGAGAAGAACTTGAGGAAGAAACTAGGAAAAAGAGAAGAGTGACCATGAAAGAGGCACTCATGGAGAAAATGTGGTCTCTTCTTTTATATTATAACATTGCATTTAAGTGTGTGCATGCAAGTATGAAACAATGTTGGATGAAGTTAAAGAATGAGACCTTAAATCTTGTGAGAAATGGGTCAAGTGAATCACCCATCAAGGTGAGTGAAGATGATAAAGGAAGAGGACAAGTTGTATAAGATGATATGATTAAGATTAAAGATTCTCAATATGTTAAAGAAGAGATAGAAGAATATTTCCATGATGAATTGAGAAGCATTGAAATTGAAACAAGAGAGAAATCTCATAAAGAAGAAATTATTGCAATCAATGAAGAAATGAAAGAGGATATAAATATGTAGCAGTCCTTCAAAGAGGTAAATGAATGCTTAGAACTTGATTTTAGTTGTGCATATAAGAATACATATGTTGATATACAGGTTGGCAAAGTAAAAAATCAAAGTTCATCCCTAAAAAATAACACAAGATCATGGATATAAAGTGACAAAGTGGCTCAAGAATCCAATCATTGAGATTAATAAGGAAAACCTCAAGAAAGAGTTCATTGAAGCCAATAACTTAAGTGAAATACAAGAGCAAACCATAATGAAAATAATAGATGGCATGTTGGATCAAATATATAAGATAGGTCATCAAGCAAAGAGGTATGAAGGCGGTGCTAAAGAGAAGACATTAATTTGTGGATTAAGTTAAGAAGGTGATACAAAAATCCAATCTCAGTTTAAGCATATGCAAGGTAGAATGTGGGTCATTAAGAGCATGGAAAAGTTAGAAAATATAATGTTACAGGTATACCTCAAAATAGAATGAAGAAATAATAAATAATAAATTTGCAAGTTCAAAAATCAAGTTTAATTCATGAAACCAATCAAGGTCAAAAGGATGATAATGCAGTTGAGTAATCAAAAGAATAAACAAGATGGAGATTATGAAGAAAGCACAAGTAAATAGAAAAGTAAGCAAGTTGTGTATGATGAGTTTGATGATGATATCTTTGAATCATCGAATGAGGTCATGGAGAAAGAATACAAAGTATGCAAAAAGATGTTTATAAGCATCATTGGATAGCTAGGTGAAAGTTCAAATGCAAACAAAGAGAGATATTAGAAAGAGAATGCAAAACTCTTGATAAATGAGAAAGTAATGGCTGCATATACTGATATACAACAAAATTTGAGAGAAGATGAAGGGGAAAAAGTCCTAAATTTGATTATTATAATGAAGAAGTGGATGCTCTAACATTAACATAAGAATTGGAGATGTTGGAAAAGTTCTTCAAAAGGATGCATACAATAGAAGAACAATATGAGAAGCTCATGAGTGAGCTCAAATATGAGTTAAATTAAGTAGAGAAATAATTTAATGGTTTAGATGATGACAACCATGAAGAAGTGATCAAATATCATGAATAGGAAATGATATGCATAAATGATATGGATAGTGAAGTTATGGATCAACAAGATAAGGTTTTATTTCATAAGCAAAT
Organism: Torreya grandis; assembly: GCA_037957365.1. Taxonomy (NCBI): domain Eukaryota; kingdom Viridiplantae; phylum Streptophyta; class Pinopsida; order Cupressales; family Taxaceae; genus Torreya; species Torreya grandis. The sequence goes on from JARHVA010001268.1 coordinate 317,760, forward strand.
GAAGAAAATAAGGGATGAGCCATAATATTTCATGATTAAGCATGTCAAATATAGTTAAATGAGTCTAAAATAAATTAAGAAAAAGATGTGTTTACATGATGATATTGCATCTGATTTGGATGAAAAAAAACATGAAGAATATAGTGGAATAATTTTCCAAGTGGCATATACAAGAGGCAATATAGTTAAATAGGATGAACATGTTGATATGAAGACATACAATTTATAAGAAACTCAGTCCAAGCATACAAGATCAAGAAGCTGGTGGAGAGGAAATTTTTCTTCATGACACACATACAATTCATGTGGATGATGATGTCTATACAAATACATTTGAAGAGGAGGAAAAAGTGGATGAGAACCATGAGATATATAAAATTGAGGTGGAGGCATGCATACTTGTAGCTAAGAAAGAGTTGACGAAAAGAAGATGGAAGAAGAAAGAAAAGAATAAAATTTGGAACACTAAAAAGGATAGAATTGATAAATATGGACCTGATAAGAGCAAAGAGGAAGGTAGAAAAGAAAGGCAAATGAAGAACAATTGGAAGAAGAGAAATAAAAACATTGTCTTAGCACTCAATTTTCTCCTTCCTGGGGAGTATGGTGTAGGAGCATCTAGCCACTTAAGAAAATTGCAGTGATGAAGAATCTAATACATGCTAGGAGGTCCATTAGAGGTACTTAGGGTCTTAAAAATCTATGAGATGGGGTAGAGAGTGTTTTGGGGGTTTTGCCTCCAAAATTTGTAATTTAAATTTGAATTGTAAAACCTAAGTAAAAAATAGGTCATACAAGTCTAATGAGATGTGAAAGGGGTATCAAGGACATTCAATGGACTTAAAGTGTCATATAAGGTTACTATATGTAAATATCATGTTATAAAATAAGTTGGTGGAAGGTTCTTGTTTGTAACCACCAAATTCCAACATGAGGTTAGTGCATGAAAATATGATTTTATTTGCATGAGATCATAAGTAAGGAAATAAAATGCACAAAAGTGGGAGATAGTGTAGTATAGGAATAAGAGAATATGAGGAAATAAAGATAGCTCTGAGGATGATATAGATGGATCAAGAAAGAAAGACTTAGTATTCTCAATGAAGGATAGAGTATGAAGAAGGGAGTGTACATGAGAATAAATGTATTACATGTTAATATAAAAGAGCTAATTTTGCATGATTGATATTTTGATTAGTGTGTCTAAATGTTCTTGAATGAACTAATGTCTTTGAAACCCCTTAAGGCTATGAATAGAACATATTTTATGTTTTTTGTAGGTTTAAGTCAAGAAATGTAAGGTTACATTCAGGGAAGAAAAGAGATTTTAATTGCATTTAAGGATGGTTAGTGCATGTGTAACTACTATTTGATGTTCATGATAGGTTATTAGATTCATACAACTCTTACAAGATCATTATTATGTTCAAAAGGGTAATAAATTCAAGAAAAAACTTTCTCAGTCTCAAACCCTATTGTACTTATGAGATAGTCAAGAAAGAGACTAGTTTTGATAGCATCTAAAGATAATTAATGTAATAATAAATGTCATATGATAATATTGAAACTATATCTAAATCATGCAATTCATTATGTTGTCATCCATTGCATTCTAGTGTGAATAATCAATAAAAGAGTCCTCTATCTGAGTACTCTATTTTTGTACTGTGACAGTCAAGCAGAATTGGGGTTTGAAGTTAGTTGGATGATTGTGAAGTAGGTCTTTTATGTGGTTGATTCTCAATGATGGTAGAGAGTCGATACTATCATAGTAAGTCACTTTCAGATTCAAACATTCATTATAAAATGTCATATAAAGAGTGGAGGTTTTCATTTCCAGTCATGATAGGAACCCTTTATTTCATAATCAATGTGAGTAATAAGAAAAGTGAAGTAGATGAAGTTATTGAGTGAAATATTTGTCATTTTGATCCAGATATGAGTTTATAATAACCCATTTTAGGTCTTGGAACTTAATTTAAGTACAAAAAGATCACTTGAACTATTACACAGTCCTACAAGTGGACTCAGAATTTTATGTTTTACATGTTATGAGCCCTAAAAGTGTTGATAAAGGATCAATAGATATTTGGATAGGTGAAATTTTTTATTACATGACTTATAAATGTATCAAAATTAATTTAATTATTTCCAAACCAAATATATTGCATTTTTACCCCTCTCAGCCATGCACAATCTTGCACAGTCCATTAACTAGGGTTTTGAAATGGAAACTCCCATATCTTGTGAATTAACCCTTAGAATATGATGAAACTTTGACATCACGTGTATTTTAACATGAATAAGAGTATTCATGAGGTTTTTAACTAGTATGGTATGTGCATGTATGGATTTGAGGGTTGAGCCCTTGCAGTTGGCTTAAGAGACCTAATTGAAGGATGGTCTGAGTTAGAAAGTACATCACCAAGAATTTCCAACATTTAGAATTGTGTACAGAGTTAAAAATGGATAAAGGGTACTATAATATAATCCTATTTTTCCAAGGTAAGTTGTGTAAGTTTTCAGGCAAGGAAGTTTGTGTAAAAAAGGCTAAAAGGAGTTAAACTTGGTTGAGAGCTTGAGTATTGCAAGGTAGTGTTTAAGAGTGAATTAGGGGTTCAAATGGGTTGAGTTAGGTATGTTATGTCTAAGATAGGTCATCCATATTAATAAATTACATTCATGAGAGTCAAATCTTGATTTGAGGTTTTTGAGCTTGAGTGAGCTATTGGTTTATGAGAAGCTAGTGAGTGAGTGGAAAGGAAAGGATATGAATTAATGGAAGGTAAGAGATAAGTGGATGAGTGTAACATTAATTAAGGGTCTAAAGATAAATATATAAATGGATATGATGTGTTTAGACATTATATTCATGCATGAGGAGGCTCGTAAGCTTAGTGGAGAGTTGAAGAACCTTGAGAGATGAGAGCTCAAGAACTGAGAAAAGAACCTAAAATTTTGAGATTGAGAAATGAGGATCAGAGCCAAGGAATTTAGAATGTGTTTTTATACATATTAATCTACATCACACCCACATTTTTATTTATATTAAAATATCATCACATAAAACCAAGATGAATTTACATATAAATGGATGAAAATCAACGTTCATCAAACTTTGAAATGTAGATGGTGCAATAGTGAGGTCAAAAGGTATCATTAGAAAATTGTAATGGCTCTCATGGATTTTGAAATATGTTTTGTGATTATAATCATCTCAAATTATGATTTGATGATAACGAAAATTGATATAAAGTTTTTAAAATAAGCAATACCATGCAATTTATCTAAAAACAGCATTTACATGAAGGAACTTATATTTGATGTACTTGTTTCAAGCTCCATGTAGTTAGGACATTTATGTCAAGTGTCATCCTTGTTATACACCATCACCACTTGATAATAATAAGGGATATTACTATGAAAAATAATGCATACTTCCAACATATCTTGTCTCATCTTATCAATCTCACTCTTTTGGACATATGGGTACCTATAAATACTAATGTTGGTTGGTTGTATCCCTAAGACTAGTTTAATATCATGATCATGCTCTCTTTTGGCAAAAATTCCTTTTGTCATATCACTAGAAATTGTTGAATGCTCTTCCATACTAACCTATAGATTTGGAAGTATATATTCCTTTGGTGATTTTACTTTATTGAAAATTATTAAGCCACAAACCCATATGCTCCCTTTTTTAAAATATTTTACATATAATGAGAAATCACTATGTAAAATTTGTGTGTAACCCCATCAATTCAAATTTATTTCCCAGAGAATGAAAATATCTTGTAAATTCATCTCAATCATACCAAAAGTAGTTAGAAATTAGATTCATAACATAATTTATGATCCACAGATAAGAATGGAAAACATAAGGCTATCTAGTAGATATTCTCACATGGAGTGTTTAATACTATGAATTTTTTTGAAATAGTTTATTGTTCCACCATCTACAATCATGAATTGAAACTATCATACTAGATAGATAGAATAGTTTAAGTGGATATCTAATTTATTATTGATAAATATGTGATAACTACTCGATTCAATTAATATTTTCACATTTTTTTTTATAACCCACTACCTTGAGGTTTTTTGGAGTACTAATGCCATAAATTTCATGAAAAAAAATAGTTGGTTTTATTTATTTTGATTCATGCCCTAAATCATCATCAACATCCCATTCTACTTTTTCATCATCATCTTCTTCTTCATTGACACCTTTAATATAAGAAAATTTATTTTATTCACACTTATGTCATTGATCAAGTACTTTTTATCAAAATTAAATCATAACCCATTTCCCTCTTCTCTCAAAAGTTTTGAGAAGATAATCCAATAGGTTTAGGGAAGGGCCTTGCTAGAGTGATCCTATATCTTATAATTTTGAATGGTTTCCTTTTTGTGACTAGTTTATTCTCCTTTAAAATACATTTAATGAAAAAAATGTTTGATATATAACTTGGATTAAACATTCATGCCTCATGGTGGATGTGATCCTTGATCATACCAAAAAATAATCAATTTAAAATTTCATTTGTGAGCATCTCTACCTACAGGAATAGATTATAAAACTACAAAAAATAATCCATGACAGATCTTATTTTTCACATATTTTCTAACTACCTAGATTAATTCTCTAAAACAATATTACAACAATGTAAAAATAATTCATCAGTAAAAATTGACCAATTAACATTGAGACCCTTTGTAGATCTGTTGATGTGTAGCCCAAATTCTTGACCAGATTCAAAGTTACAATATTCAGCCCTAAACCATTGTCTATGAGGGTTCTTTTGATTTATGCTAGAAAATGATTAATTCTATGTAAAATGTATTATTATGCAAAGGTCCATGGGATGACATGGTTTTTTAATCAAAAGTGATTTTTTCACAAGGATCCAAATGACTCACAAGTGTTTGGAAGTTATCAAGCGTAATGTTGCTTGGAATTTTGGATTAGCCTAAAATCTCATTCAATAGGTTTTTGTGGGCATTCGATGTAAGTAAAATATCTAAGATATAAATTTTCATAGTTGTCTTTTGTAATTATTCCATAACATCATAAGGTTTATCCTGAATAGGAGTAATTAGCTTGGTCTTTTGAGGTAGAAGACCTTGAATGCGATTTTTGGAAGGAGTGATATGACCTTAAATGATAACCTTTGAAAATTGAGTTGATATTATGTAACCCCAAGTTAGTGGAGGGTTAGTATAATTAGAAGGGGAATAATGGCCTAAAATGGTAACCCTTGATTTTTTATTGAAATTTGGGCCACTATAAACCAAAGAGGATTATTGGTAAATTGAGGTGGAGGTCATAGAATGGACAATAAAGTTCTTTGGGCATTAATAGGATTTGGCTTATGATTGACCTCAATCGTATCAATGTATCCACTAGTGATGCAACCTAACACATTATAGTCATAAGGGACACTTTTTTAATAGACTTTGTTAGAATGGGAATCTTGACCTTGATTCTGGATTTGTTTTTATTGTTCTTGTTCTTGTCTCTAATGCAAATTTTTATGATGTCTATTTTGATTGTTGGCATTATGTTATAAAAAAGGGTTCTGGTATATATCCAATTATTGATTAGATATCATGGTAAAAATATCCAATGTTATCTCTCCACTTTCAATCAGGTCTTGAAAAAGATGGGGAACCTATACATATCTATGAACAAAAAGGCCTTTTACTCAGTGATAGTAAAAAAAGTCATGATAATTATACCAAACTAGATTAGGTTGGTTTTTTGGAAATGGTTTTAGTACTGGCCAAATGATCATGTTCATGGAAACTAGATTTTGGAAAGCCATTTCAACGAGATCACTGAGATTGCTAAAAAATATGTTGCTATAATGGTCTCTTCTTAGAGGTGGCCTTTACAAATAAATAGGTTGATTAGGTGGGTTTTCTTGGATAGGTGGTGGTTTCACCATTTTCATATGATTTGATTCTTTCACCCCATCTCCTACAACATTTTTATTTCTATTAAATGGTTTAGTCTTTTTGGATGAACTTGAGTGGGCTTGCATAGGATCTTGAATTTGAATCTTGTTTTGATTTTGGTTCTAAGAATAAAGCTTAATGATACCTTTGTCAATAAGGGATTCTTTAATTTGTATCCCCTAGGAAATAAATTCTTAAAATGTATTATCATAAACAAGTTTGAGGTTATGAGCAATGTCAAATTGAATATTTGTAGTAAATATTGCAGCCAATTATTTATCAGGGAGATTGTGTGGAATTTAGATAGCTAAAGAGTGCCACCATTGTAAATAATTGGAAAAAAAAATTCATCCTCTTTGTTTAGTCTAACATAGGTCCACCATGATCACCTTTTTTTCTATGTTGAAATAGAAATGTTTCACCAAATTTTATGACAATTCATCAAAGTTATCCACAAAATTCTTGGGTAAACCAAGAAACCATTCTAAAGTGTGTCCCATCAAGATGTGGGGGAACAAGTGAAGTAGATATATAGAGATATATGTAAATTATTGATAAGAAACAAATAATTCTTTCAAGTGATCCTTAGGATAATCTTTTCTTTTATATTTTTCAAATTTGGGCATTTCAAAGTGATGTGGAAGAGGTATTTGAAGATAGATCATGTCAAAGGGATAGGAGCATATGTCATCCATTTTAAACTTCTTACTTTTATTTCTTGATTGAATGGAAGAAATTTCATCTTTGACATATTTTAAATCCTAAAAGGTAGGACTAGAATGAGAGGAAGTGGGAAGATTTTTTTGGTTACTTAAAGGTATATTACCTTGACTTAGATAGAAATGCAACATAATATTAAGGAATTTTAATGTGGCTAGTTCTACCAATAATATTCACTCTTTGAGTAGAGTTGTATTATTGATATGGAAATTTTTGTTGGTAAGGCACTTGTTGTTGAGTATGGCATTGCTTTAGAGGGAGCTAAGGTTTGAATGGATGGATGCTCTATTGGACATTCAACATATCTTGATGGGATTTAATGGGAACCTATTGTTGATTCCTAGGAACCTTATGTGTAAGAAGAACTTGTTGGTTAAATGGCATATGTTGTTGACTTCAAGAGGCTCCTTGTTGAATAGGAGTGGAAATTGGTGGACTAATAGAAACACATTATTGGTTAGATAATATTAGTTGGGGATTGATTAGTACTTGTTAAGGTGGAACATTGGCCTCTACTTGTTGAGGTAGGGGATTAGTTTCCACTTGTTAAAGTGGGGGATTGGTAACATTTTGTTGTGTCTTAGAGGAATTTTAATTTATTGTTGAAAGGAATTGGAAGGATGAGGTTATGGATACAATAGAATATTTTTTTGTTGATTGGATGGAACTTGATGTGTGTTAAAATATGCTTCATGAGAGTTATCCACCATATTTTGGGTAGAGTCTAAAATAAGACTTTAATCCAGATTAATTGCTAAATTAGTTTCAATTATGGGTGTGTTAAACATGTATGAAAGTAAGCTATTAGTAGAAAATGGGTTTGGATTGTAAATGGGATAATTAGATGAATCTAATGGTTATTCCATTAGAGGATTACTTTCCACTAAAAATGGTTTTTGAATATCCAATATAGTAAGGTAGCTAGTGATACTAGCCAGAACCTATTTAGCTTGTTGGATTTATTTTTCAAGAATTTGGCCTTGATAAAAATTTATCAATGATTTGAACTTATCCTTTGTTTGACACAACAAGAGTTTGAATAGAAGCTAACATAAAATTTTGTTCTTGGCCAAAGGTACCTTATTTATCTATTAATGTAAGATATGTTTGTTTGGATATTCTAACCAAGTATCTCAAATCTTCTATGAGAAAACTATGGGGAATTTTTCACCCATATCCAATAGTATAAAAAGATGTTCATCTTTGTTATCAAATAATTGGAAATTAAATTGGTCTTTCCTATATTCATCCCTAGGTGGTGGATTGACAAAATAAGTTGGATTAGGGCAATGTTCAGTGTCAAAAGGCACATGTGGTAGGTATGATTGGTATTGGCCTTGGTACATATTAGGTGAAATAATTAGAAGATACATATTATGTTACTCAATTTCAACATTGGATGGTACATGAGCAAGGTATTTTTGTGTTTCCTCATCATCTTCATAATGATCATACCCATAGGGGTTATACACCACCTCCTCATAAAATGAGATTTTATAAATATCTCCAATACACATGTACTTAGGCATGTCAAAATTTATAATACTCATTCTAAAAAGGTTTGGAATGCCTAGAATTATGTCGTGACTAGGTATGTGATTTCCCTTGGAATATGACTTAGAAATTGGTTTATCAATGCAAACATTTCAAAGGTATATATAAAAGGATAAATCCATAAGTTTTGGGAACAATGGCTTAAAGTATAAACACTAAATTTTTAGACTTAGGAAATGTTTTGCAGTTGTATTGTTTTAAACATGCCTTGACCTTGGAAGTCTTGATTTCTTGAACCAAAAAAGGAGACTTGGCCTACTTAGGACACTCTATAAACTTTAGAAATGTGAACATTGGAACAATAAATGGTCTTAGTTGACAATAGGAATTCAATTTTTAAAATAGACTATAAACATTTGACCTTCCAAAGGAAATTGGTTTTGGCACAATTTGAACTAGAATTATACTTTGGTCTTGGAAATAGTATTGGTAATTAGACTTGTAATGTAAACTTAGTTTGATCTTGCATAGAATTTTGGCTTAGACTTGACACTTGATTTGAAATCAAATGGGTGATATAAAGATATAAAATGAACAAGAAGTTTATAATTTGGTTTTAATTTTACAAAGAAATTTGACTTATTTTGAATGGAAATTGAGATTCAAAGTACAAGCCTATTGGTTCAATTTTAACAGCCTAACTGGATGGTTTAAACAAGAAATAAAAGTGTTTAAGACAAATTTATAACATATCACTTTGGTTTGACTTGGAATTTGGGTAGAGTAATGCCTCATTATGTGTATATAAAATGGTTTTGGTCTTGCACTTGGTTGCTTTGATTTGGTCTCAAGTATTAACCAGGTTTTGACACAATAATCAAGCAACAACACACAAGCATTACAAGGAGATTTAATAACCAACGTGAGTTTGAATCACATCCATTAAACCTTATGAAACACTTGCCTTGAGATAGGATTAAAATTTTAAGTGTTCATTAAATAAATTATTGCAATTATTTGTAGAATTTTTACACCCCCTTCTCTCTTAAAGTTCATATGATTAAGGTAATCATCAAGGGTTGTTACCTTTGAACCCTTGTGTCAATTAATTATCTATGGTACAAGAGGCATCTACAAGGAAATCTAATATCAGGTCATTCATTATAGGGTCTTCTCCCTTCATGACTAGTTCATTCATAAGGGTCTTAGTGAAGTTCTCCTAGATTTGGGATTTGTTTACTATTTTACAATGGCTATCTAGATGGTCCCTATATACCTCATAGTATGTGGGCACAAATTCAACAATAAATAAGTTCAATCTTGTTACTAATATTACTCATTTAAAGGGTATCACAATTGACCTTGGATATTGGAAAGAAACCATTGGGGTTACTTTACTCACACTATTTTGTGTAAGCATAAAGCTTGGTCTTCATGATGGAAACATTCATCAATGTATATACCACACTAAATAAGTGGGATTTGGTATGATTCTTGGATGGCACTTCCTAGGTCAACACAACCCTAAAAACTTGTAGTAAGGTAATGAAATCCACCCCACCCAATCAAATTAAAAATAAGTTAAAGGAAAATAGGAAATTTTACATTTTTGAGTCACCCAAAAGGGTAGATCATACACGTAAAAATAATTCCATGAGATAATCAATAAATTAAACAAATTTTTAACAAAGTAAATGACTTAAAAATAAAAAAGTTTGTTAAACCCAAATTGAAGTGTGAATTAATTTTAATTCCCAAATTTAAATGTGAGATATAATTGAATTATTTTGACTTAAAACACCACTCTTTGGCCAAGGATCTACATCATAAAAGGATTAGAATTTTGAAACAAGTGGTTTTGAGCCAAAAAGAGCTTGAAATTTAATTTTTTTTAAGTGTCAACCTCAAATCAAAACATTTTCACTATTTAATAGGTCAATTTCATTGTTAAATCCTTTAATTTCACTCTTAAGGATTGTAATTAGAAAACATGAAATTAGAAAATAATTTTCCTAATGCATGTAATGATTTTTTTACTTGGTTGAACAATTTCATTAAAAGAAATGGTGATTTCACTATAGGTAAGAGCAATTTCACTACTAGAAATTATGATTTCACTCATACATTCCATGATTTTAATGATGTCTACTTGTAATCAGAGAATCAAACATAAAACAAACAAAATGACTTCACAGTTAAGTATTATAATTTCACTATTGGAATCAATAAATTTTCTACTAATTTCCATAACTTCATAATTATGCATAAAAAACCAAAAATTAAAACAATAAGGAAATTATTTCACTAGTGTTTATCAGTTTCACTAATTATTAGCATGATTTCACTTTTTATCTTGATGATTTTACCAATAAAGTTCATAATTTCACCATTAAGAATTGTTAAGCAAAAAACATAGAAAATAGTTAAGATGATTACATAGTTTTTGAATGATTTCATTATTTTATATCATAATTTAATTGATAAAAATGTTGAATTGGTTAATATGCAGTCATGAATTTATTGTTTTCTCTTGAATAATGTATAGCAATTAGCTTGTTAGAATGTTAATTATATAAATTAGAAGAATGCTAGTGGTCTAAAAATGGTTGTGGGATGCATCCAATCCTTCAAGAGGTCCCACAAGGCATGTTATTATGTAGATCAAGAATACAATAGATATTAGTCAATTGTTAGTGAAATAATCCAAAATAATTTAAAGACATAATTTATCAATCCTAATCCCTAAGTTGAGTTATGTGATTAACAAACAAGAAATGCAAATTGGAAATATAAAAATAACACTTTTAACTCTCTTGAAGATATGTTTGAAAATAGGTCTAAAGAGGTTGAGATCAACTTGTATATGTATATGTATTCATTTATGCTCGAACCCTTGTATAGGGAGAACATCTCCTTGTCTACACTTGGTCTTGGCTTTGGCTTGGCATGAGAGATAAAGTTGGTGAGGCTTCTTGGAATAATCCAATAAAGTAAGTTTACATTAGGAAGCTTGATGAAATGAGAGGTGTGAGGGTTATATTCATATATTTCCTAAACTAATATAGATCATTCATCTCATCCTAAGATGGATGGTTGAGGATAAATCCTCAAATCCATGATTACACCTTTAGAATGTGTAAGATATGTCACTTAAGGCCTTTTGAGTATGGAAGGCATTTTAGAAGGAAATTATAGTCATTTTTTCTTAAGTGTGTAAGAGGTGAAGAGTGTATAAGAAGGATGTAATAGATGTAAGAGTGTGTGTAAGTGGCCATGTCATACTACACCTTGCCCACACTCAACTCCATTCCATAGACTTGCCCTGATGGCATCACCTATGTGAGGCAATAATTTAATTTGGATTTTAGGAAAATAGTTTATTCCAAATCCATGGAACTTACTATTAGAGGAATCATTAGGATAATTAATCAAGGTGATTAATTGGAAATTGGAAGAAAGGTAAAGTTTGTAATATTTCTTTGTCAATCAATTATTACTTAATTAGCCTATAAAGACACTTACAAAGGGATTATTTAATTTAAGATGTACTTGGTAAGATAAATAATTTAAGATGATGCATTGCCCAAATTAGGGATGTATCATTGTGATTTTAGGTTAAAATTGAAGTTGTGCCAGTAAATTAGGTCCAATTGGAGATATATGGTTAAAATTATATGTGATTGCATAAAATCATTTAAAATTTAGTTTAGACATGTCATCCCTTGGACATTTGCACAATAATCCACTTTATGTAGAAGTAATAATCTCCCAAAATAAGGTCAAAAGAGTCATCATAGGCAATGGTTTGGGGATGAATATTATAACTTTGAATCTGGTCAATCATTTGGGCTACACATCATCAAATCTACATCCAAATACAATTACCAACAAAGCTTATGATAATTAGGAAAGGGAATATAAAGGAAACATTTGCTTATGAAAATTATCATTTGGCCTCTAACCCATGATAATCTATGACATGTTCTTGATTTATAATTATCTTATAATTTTATCCTTGGGCACCTTTGGATTCATGAAGTGTGTTCTATAATTTCTAACCTTCATCAATGCATCAAATTTCCTCATTATGGGTTAGAAGTTACCATTCCTAGTGACTTTTAACTATATTAGTTATGTAAACACTTGGAAGTCAAATATGAGAGATACAACTATCACTTTGGCATAGAGCCTATTCCATAAAAGGGCAAAGAGATAGTTGATCAACCATTAGAATCCAATTATGTAGATCTAAGCAATCTTACCTCCACTTCATCTACCCTAAATAAAAAATAGCCAATCACTTCATTATTCAATAAAATGGTCTTGGGGAATATAAAATTAGTAATATGTTTCACATAGACAAATTTAATAAGATGCTTAAATCATTTAGTAGGCCTAAAATTAAAAACTCCTAAAAAGGAATGGCAAAAGAAGGGAAATTATCTTCAAATAAGACCATTGGTTTTTATCAAAACCACTTCTCAAGAGAAAGAAGAAATCAAGGCTAATGATGACTCATGGATATACAATGATGATTTTCCCACCTATTACCAAAATACAAAGTATCATATTCCCAACTTAATAATGGGTAATCAAGACTACAAGGGCAAATGCTTGGGGTAAAAATGACATGGACTTATTGAGCTAGTATCAATTGTTAAACACAAAGGAGCTTTAGGTATTAGGTACAAACCACCCAAGGATGACCCCATCCATCTCAAGAGTGTTTCTAATTTATCACCTAACATAGATAATGTTGACAACTATAGAGATTCCTATTATAGCATATATGATGACCTGGATGATACCAATTTATTTGACCCTAATACCATTTATACCATTTTTTTTGTGTCATCTTATCCCCCTCTTTTCCTCCATCATCCCCAATTAATTGATTGGGACCAAAAAGATTCTTACTTACCATTAGATGATTTTTAGAATGGTAAGGAAATTTATGAATTTATGGGACTCAAAAATAATGTGTCCTTTCATGATCACAAGTAGAAATTTTCCATTGCAATGGACCCTTATACCTATTTTAGAGAGTAGGTGAACTTCCTTGGTCAAAAATAAAAATAAAATCAAACATTGAGGTCCCAAAGTGAAAACCTCTTTGAGGTGCTTTTAGACCAAGGTAAAATTAAATAAAAAGACAAGTCCCATGGTGAAAACCTATTTCAGGTGCCATTGGATGAGGAAGTTCACCCTTTCTCAAATGAAGCCTAGGCCTCTTCTATTTCTATAAATTAATGCCATTTAATCAATTCAAAATAACATCAAACATTTGATCAATTAGTCCAAGATTATCCACATGCCTTTGTTGAATGGCCTTTACTATACCTTAGGGATTCAAATTCTTCTTCGTTGGGTTAACTCAATGAGCTAGTTGACCCACTAGACAAACATGAATACCAATGTAACACTTTATTAACTATTTTATAATATGGTTCCATGTTGCTCATGGAGTATACCACTTAAGTCAACATTGGAACAGCTATCGATCCTAAATGGATCAAACTCAGAAAGTCCCTCACTAAAGAAGAATGTGAGATTCTTACTGCACTCCTTTAAGATTTTATGGATATTTTATCATGATGTTTTATTTATGTGTCAATATTAGATCTTGTATCAATTGTACATCACATTTTTGTATACCTTGATGTCAATTTGATCAAATAAAATTTTAGATGAATGCACCCTTTCATAGCAATTCTTATCAAAAAATAATTAGAAAGACTATGGGAGGCAAGATGCATATATCCTATTGATTATTTAGAGTGTATATCCAACATCATCCCAATCAATAAAAATACACGAGGAATTATATTATGTACAAACTTTAGAGATATCAATAAATTAATCCCAAAGGATGACTTTCATTCATGAAATATTGATATGATTTTATATTCCATGATAGGTTATGAGATGCTATCTCCTATGAATGGCTTCTTAGGATACAATAAAATTAAAATTTCACCAATAGACCACCACAAGACAACATTCACCACTCTATGGGGAATGTTTTGTTATCAAGTGATGTCATTTAGCCTCAAGAATGTTGGTGCCACATACCAATGTGCCATGACTATCATTTTCCATGATAAGATGAATTATATTGTTGAAGACTACATGGATGATATCTTGGGCAAATTAAAGACTAGAACAGGACATCTAGAGGTATTATGAAGATTATTTAAAAGGCTTTGAGAATAAAATGTCAGGCTTAACCCTAAAAATTACATCTTTAGCATTACTTCATGTAAATTTATAGGTTTAATCATCTTTCATCGAGGCATTGAATTTGATCCAACAAAGGTTAAGGAATTTATATAAATGCCTCTACCTTTAAATATCAAATATCTTTGTACCTTATAGGGCAAAATCTAATCTATCAGATTATTTATTTCTAAGTTGGTAGAAAAATGCCATCCATTCACTCATATTCTAAATAAAGATACCATGTTCTCATGGAGTATAAAATGTCAATGGACTTTGAAATGTTAAAATAATATTTGACCAATCCACCTATTCTATCTCTACCCACACCTAGAAATCAATTGCTTCTTTATATCTCAACAACTAATTGTGCCTTAGGGGCACTCCTAGCACATCATAATGGTCAGGGGAAAGAAATAATATATTATTTAAGAAGCATGTTGGTTGCCTATAAACATAACTATAGATTATTTTAGAAATCCTATTTAGCCATGGTATTTTTAGCCCAAAATTTGTGCCATTATATACTCAACAATAAGACTATTATCATCACCAAAGTGGATCTACTCAAATATCTACTTTCCAAGGCCAACTTTGAATCGTTGTATGGCTAAGTGGATCATGCTATTGATCCAATCTAAAATTGAATATTTTCACCAAAAGGCCAACAAGGGACAATAACTTTCAAATCATGTTGCTGAAACACCCTTGTTAGATACCAAGTCTCTTATTTTCCATTTTAGTGTTGAGTCAATCATGACTCTTGATAATACTTATTTTATCCTAGATAGTGGACCCTTTTTTTTATGGTTATTAAAATTCTCATGGAATAGGATTCAATATTATCTTCATATCACCACATGGGGATTTCATTCCTAAGGCATTTCACATCGGTTTCACTTATACTAACAATATTTCATAATTTGAAGCACTCATTGTAGGGCTTCATCTAGTAGTACAATAGAACATCAATAACTTGCATGTTCATAGATATTCTCAACTAATTATTAACTATATGATAGAGAAATACTATATAGAATATGATAAGCTTATTATTTATAAGAATATGGTGGATTATTTTAAATAGAGATTTGAGCACATTCAATTTTAATAGATCCTAAGAGCAAGTAATAGGATTGTCAATGTAATGGAAATAATTGGTTCCCACATAGCAATTATAGATCATGTTATAGATTACCAGTTTCTTACTTAACATCTTTTACAAGCAAATCATGAACATTTGGAATCTAAAATGGTATGTGATATTATTGGTCCTAGTTCACCTTGGCACTCTGACATATATGCTTGCCTCCATGACAATATTATTCTTTACAACTTTTCTCATAAAAATAAAAAGCCTTTATCCATTCCACTTCTTGTTATACCATTATTAAAATCACTCTCTATCATAGAAGATATGATGGAACTCTAATTAATTATTTAGCTTTGGTAGAGTCTATAATAGTTATTAAATAAGTACATGAAGGTATTTGAGGGGCCCACACTGATGGCATGGTCTTTGCCATGAAACTCCTATGTACAGGGTATTACTAGCCCAATATGGAAGCTGATGCATGTGCATATGTAAATAAGTGTGTGGCTTGTCAAAATCATGTTAATATCATTCATTTAATAGATTTTTCACTCCAATCACTCACTACACCATGGCCATTTTCCACCTAAGAATCAATATCATAGGGAAAATCAATCTAACTTCATCAAATAGAAACAAGCATATCCTTCTTGTAATAAAATAGTTTACTAATTGGGTTGAATACAATCCCCTCACTTATGTAATAGGTAAATAGATATCCAATTTCATCCTCAACCATATCATTTATCGTATTTGCATTCCCTTTGATCCCATTTCTGATAATGGTATCTCTTTTAACAAGTATGTCAAAGCCTTTGTGACAAATACTAGAGTACACAACACTTTTACTCTACCTATTTTCTTCAAAGCAATGGCCAGATCAAAGAATCTAAAAAAACACTAATCCAAATACTAAAAAATATTATTAATTTTTTTTTCTATGATTGGATTATACAACTATTTCCCACCCTTTAGGTATACCATATCAATACCCACACCCCAACAGAAGCCACACTATACTCCTTTATATATGGTACTATTAACTAATTTGACCCCCTAGTCAAATAAGTCAACACACATATAATTTCAAACTTCCATAGGGTCTCCTAGGTCCTAAAATGTCCACTATGGCTATTAGTAAAGTCACATAGGATGTTTTATCTTTGTCATACTTGTTAAATTGTCCTTATGTCATATTAGGCCACATTTTGGGTCATTATCATAAGTTGTATGGTTTTCATAAGAAGACAAGTGTGTAAAGGAGTTTTATAATGTCCCATGTGTCAATTAAGTGGCAAGGAACTATTTTATAACTAAATTTCTTAGGTTTAATGTAGAAAAAAAGGATATAACTACAAAAAGGGGAGTTTATGAAGTTGTATGGACTCTATAATAGCTATAACATGTGTGATCACTTCAAAAGTGTCATTTTATATCCCCACATCTTAACTCCATATTCATATTGCTTTGATAGTCCCAAAATTGGTGAAAAACATCTTATCTCTCTTCTCTTCCTTTGGTAGGTCAAGCAATTCAATCAGTTTGTAGCTAGTATGGACATGAGGGGTAAAGTTGAGTTGAATGCTTTTGGTGGATGAAAGTAGTCTTAATGGAATTATATTATATGTAAATGGTTTTCATATTAGTGTATTGTTCTCTATGAATCATCTTGAAAAAAAATTATTCTTCCAAATTAATCACACATTCCCAACGCCCTCAGTTTCCCCATCTGTTTGCATGATCTGATCTTTCTAAGTATTGAAGGTATTCTTACACATCATGTTCATTCTCTTCATGTTGTTTTCAAACTCATTTGGCACATGTGGATATTAAGATGAAAAAAATATCATCCTCCTTGTGTTATAAGTGTAAACATTATGGTCTATAGAACATGTTTTATAGTTGAAATGTTCTAGTCTATGTCAATGGCTTCATATCCAAGTTCATGTACCTGTGTTTAAACTCTCAAACCATGGAATCTAGTTTTTCCATGATATATTTGTATTTAAGGACTTAGATGTTGATTTATATAGGTTTCTTAAGACATGAGTAAAGATTGATCAAAACTCTAATATACACAGTCACCTATAGTCACTTGTAGGCATTTATGAAACATAGATAATCCATCTAAAACCCAAGATACATGTGGTGTCAATTCAAAGGCTTGAATGGATCTCTAAAGTCACTCAAGATTTAATAGCATAGCCAAGAAAACTCTCAACTTCACCCTGAATTCAATCAAAATTGAAAATTTTCTTAATGGGACTGATTACCTTAACTTCTCTAAATGAGGTTTTACTCATACAATGAAACCTTTGTTGGTGAAGATTCTTGAGGTCTGAGTAGGTTTAATTGCTCTATTTTTATAGCCAAGACCTACATGTCACACTTTAAATTATAATATGTTGCTTACCATGGGAGAAGAATTATTTATGGTGATCTCAACTTATTCAAGTTTCTACTAAAGGTATTCATTAAATTATAGTGATTTAATCCTAAATGGACATGTAGCATGTAATAGTGACCTACAGTGCATTGTTGGTAAGAGATGAGAGCATGGTCTCAAGGAAAGAGTGAGTCCCTTTAGATATGTAATGTTCTTATAGACCTCATAATATATTATATGGATGAATCAAAATTCTCATACATAGTGACACCTATAGGAGACTCTCAGACTTCCTCCTTAATTGCCACCTACAAGTGACACAGTCAAACTCATAATGTAAACTAGTTCTAGCTCATGTAAGATGCAATTTTATAAGGTTGGTAGAGGTATAAGGTGGAAAATAATATTTAATACATCTTAATATTTTATGACATCACATTTTAGTGATTCTTATAAATAAATAAGCAGGGTTCTAACCCCATACTCAGTCTACCTGAACCTTGCACATAGTCATAGAAACTAGTATCTAGTTTTGGGTGTTTAAAGTTTTGAGGGACCTAGAGGCATGATCAAGATTTTATACTTGAAAAAAAGGGTCAAAATGACCTAAAATAGGATAAAATTATATCTTTTAGATCATATGAATAAGGGAGATTCTTTTTTTTTTTTTAGATAGAGTACACTCCACAGGTAGTCTAACCTGCAGGCATGGTGCATAGATGGTGAAAAAGGTGAGTGAAGAGTCTTAAATACATTTTTGGATGATTTATATAGTTGGATTAAAGTAAAAAAAACATTAAGAGGCCTCTATATCCATTGAAAACCTACAGGTGGTCAAATACCTAGTCAAACATAGTTAGGCCTATTAGGCCTAATACTTAGCTTAAACCCTAATGGCTACCAAATTCATCCATAAGGCCATATGATATTTCCAAAACATTTTATGTCCTTACTGGGAGAATGAAATACAAAAATCAACTAATGTGTTGTAGATGAAATCTTAAAATTGACCATTTTGGCCTAATTTGATCTTAAGCCTACACAAAATGCATTTCAAGAGCTCAAGAGTAATATTCTTCTACTCATATATATAAATACACTATGCATGGTGCCTTAAGTATTTTATAATAGATGGAGGGGATACTGGTATCCGTCTCAATGGAATTGTTTTGGATTTTTAGTGTCTGGTTTTTCTGAACCATTGTTAACAGTCCAAGAAACCTAAAACCCTTATTTAGACCCAATGGAGAAAATGTGAAGGAATATGCATCCAAAAAGGATCAGCTAGCCTTTAAAGTGTTTTTAACATGTCTATCACTCTCCCATTCTCATTGACACTCATTTTATCCATACTATCTTCTGTATGAATAGACCTAATATGGTGTTTCTTACATGATTTGATGTGTTCTATAAGTGAAGAAGGGGATTGATGGATGAATATTATTGTGGGAGGTTTTTATGAATTCTTTATAACTACTCATATGCCATTATCACTTTATTTGAACATATAAACTCCCCTACTAATATTATCACTATAGGCAGTCTAAATGAGATAGTGAAGAAATGAAGTGACTACTTAAGTGTGATATGAGAATTATGGTTTGAGATTTACATTAAGGTTCATGATAGACTAGAGGACAAAGAGACTTTCAATAAATTAACTAACACCAATACAACACATCTCCATGGGCAACTACAAGTCACTTAGGTGACAAGTGTGAAGACAAACGTAGAGGGCTAGTGAGTAGTTGATAAACATTGAATGAAAAATGGTGCAGAAGAGACTATCACTTTAAGGGAATATGAGGGATGTTAAAATATTATTTACACATTCTTATGATATTTTAAATGTTTCAAATATCCCTATGTAATTTTTAGATATTCAAGTATACTCATCATCAAACAAGGTAGATTCAAGAAGGATAATAAAGAGTTTTACACCAACTTGAGGGATAATGATACATTTCTGATAGAGACTTGTCCATGACATCTTCTTGACCTATTTTTCACCTCATTATCTCATGTTGTAATTGGATTTCATGCCTTGACACTTTGTCTTGTGACCCTTCCACTCCCTCTTCTTCTCTCTCCTCTCTTATGATCTATTTATGCAAACCATTTTGGCATTTGTATCTAGGACACACCTAGTATGGTGAAGCCCTACTAGTTTGGTACAATTTTTTGCATTTGAATAAGATTCTATTTTTTTATCATTAAAATATATTTCCTAAGTGTGTTAATTGGTATAATTGTATGTTAAGTGATGAATTTGTTCTCCTTGCTTCCATTTTTTCCCTTTGCATGTTTTTTGTGTGAGTGACATCTCTTTTAACAGGTTTCATAAAGTGTATGTATTTGTTAAGTTTGTCTTGAAGTGTGAGATGGAATAGTAGTGTCCATTATCAGACCTTATTTTTACCTACCTTTATATGTGAATAAAAATCTATCTCTATGAGAAATATTTATGCTAGAACGACAATGAGTTAGTTCAATTTTGGTGGTTTCCCTTCTTAGTGTAGATGTAAGTGTGTTGTGTAGACTTATATTTGGTGTATTACCTCATTAGCATAGGTTAGTTTCTATTAATTTCTTCCCTTTTCACCCCCAAGTGATTATTATAATGTAGTGTGTGAGATTAAGATATAAATCAATGGAGCTAGCCCTTTAACCTATAGGTTTACCTATGCTATAGGAAACCCTCAGGCCTAGAGGTAATCCCATGTTGTCTAAATATGGAGAGGTTTTTCCCCAAGTGATTAGTCTAATGTAGTGTGTGAGCTTAAGATATAAATCAATGGATCTATACCTTTAACCTATAGGTTTACCTATGCTATAGGCAACCCATAGGCCTAGAGGTAATCCTATGTTGTCCAAATATGGAGAGGCTTCAAAACCCTCTCCTAGGGTATAATATTTGGCTACAACATTTTTGGCATGATCGATGGGACTAAGGTCCAAAAGAGTATAATAATTTTTGGTGTGTTATTCCTACTATCATCTTTTGGAAGAATTCAAGCAAACACTAATGGCGATTATGAATGCAATCATCTAGTGATAAGTATCCCAAGTACTTATTGAAAATATTTTGATCAATTTTTTTGTTTCATTTGACTAATGAATCTGATATGGATGGATATTTTGAGAGTTATTAATACAAACCTCCATATCAAATTTATTATCCACTTTATGGTCAACCCATTCATCCTCCATCTAGTCATGAAGTTGTTGAAGAGTTTTGTCAAGATGCTTATGAAGAAGGCTATCAAGAAGATGAGTTTAAGGTTCTCAAAAAAGAAATCCAATTTATTAAGATGCAAGTTCTCAAAGAAGAAATATAAGATATCAAGAGGAATATTCATTGAGGTATTCTTCCCCAACAACCCTATCCATCCTATTAGGTTCCTATACAACCTTCTAAATATCAATACCAAAACTCTTATCCTCATCCTCATCTAATTCCACCTCAAGCTAAAAATTTGTAGGAACTCAGACATGATATGATAAAATTAAAAAGGTTGATGAAGAAATTGAATCAATATCTTGATGTGATCCCTACTCATTTCATACAGAGGATGAGAAAGCCTATCCAATCCTCAAAAGATCCTAGTAGCCTCAAATTTCTAACTTGAAACAAATAATATGATGATAATAATGAAAGCCTTGTGTATGGTAAAACCACATTGCATTCTCTTCAAAAACCTATAGATTTTCCATCTTTGAAGTTCATCTAAGAAGAGTTTCAACATGAAAAATAATCCTTGGTTGAAAATATGGGATTTGAAGTTACAGCTGTGGAAGAGATTCAAGAAGATAATGAAAATCATGAAGTGTTTGATCAAGAAAGTGAAATGTTTATAACTCAGTAGAACCTAATTTTTTTCCAAGATTTATTTCAACTATTTCATTTCATCCCCATGCCCATTCATTATCCCTCCATCAAACCTCATATTCTCTCTCCAAACCATGAACCAATTCACCACCCTCCCACCTCATCTCTTCTTGAAATAGAATCCATCATATGGGAGGCAAGAAAAGAAGACCAAATTTAGTTTGTAGCTAAACAAGAAGATGACATAAGTGATTATGAAGAATATATCACCATAGTGACTCCCCTTAGTTAGGACAAAAATAAGGTATCCATCTTCTTGAGTCAAGAAAATAAATATATAGATGTAGTTGTAACTATTCATAAGGAGTTTGATCAAGGTATGTAGCAAACCTATCAAGAAATATTCAATGAGTATGAAGGTCTTGAGAATATAGTTCTTGAAGGAGAGAAAAATGAGATTGTGGTGGAAGAATTCAAATTTCCTATTGAAAAACCATGTCTTGAGTAACATCATGAAGCAATCTATGATGACTATGACATTCATGAATATGGTCAAGAGGATGAGTTTGAAGAAGTTGTGTTTCTTGAGGGAAAAGAGAGCAAGGATGATTGGCTACATCAAATTGAGATTTTTGAATAAATTGAAGAGATTTTAAATGCTAAGTGCATAAGAATATATAGAAAGATGTCCTCATGAAAGATAATGACCAAGATTGGATGGACTATACAAAGCTCCTTGATGAGCTTGCAACTAGTGAGCAATCTGATCCCATTCAAAGTACCATGGAAATTAAAAAAATGACTGGTTGAGACATCATTGAATCAATTTATATATGAGGATTCTCATGATAAGGTTGATATTGTTGAATTACTTGAATAATTCACCTTCATAGGTAATCTATTTTTAGCTACCCTACTTGCAAAGAATATCATGCCAAGGAGATTGGAAAACATCAAGAAGTTGAAGACATCAAATCCAATGTTCAAAGGAAAGCTTGCCTCATGCATTCCTCTATCTCATGGAGAAAGATATGGTGTAAATTTTCCCTTTGATCTAGGAGGAGAAATTTTTTGTAAGTTAGTCTATACATAGTTTAGTTTTCTTAAGTTTTGTTTGTTTTCCCTAAGGGTTCATATGAACACAAGTGTGTTACTTTCTTGTCTTGCCTTGTGATTGTTCCTTGTTTTATATTTGGTGTATTTTGCTGTCTGATCATAGGATTTTTAGTGTCATTAGAAATGTATGGGTGACTCCATTGCCCAAAGATAGGATAAGGTAACTAGTCCTTAGCATAGTAGTCTTGTTACCCCTAAGAAATCACCAAAATGCTGACTAATTTGACCCCCTTGTCAAATAATTCAACCCATTATAATATTAAACTTCCATAGGATCTCTTAGGACCTAAAATGTACACTGTGGCCATTAGTAAATCACATAGTATGTTTTATCTTTGTCATACTTGTTAAATTATCCTTATGTCATATTGGGCCACTTTTTGGGTCATTCTCATAAGTTGTACAATTTTCATAAGAAAAAAATTGTGTCAAGGAGTTTTATAACATCCCATGTGTTAGGTAAGTGTTAGGGAACTATTCTACAACTAATTTTTTCTTGTTCAACATAGAAATAAAGGAGATAACTACAAAAAGGGGGAGTTTTGGAAGTTGTACAGACTTTATAATAGCTTTTATACATGTGATCACTTTAGGATTTTCATTTTAGATACCCATATTTAACCTTCATTTTTATATTGATTTGATAGTCCAAAAATTGGTGAAAATGTTTCTATCTCTCTCTTCACTCCTTTTAGCAAGTCAATTGGTTTGTAGTTCATACAGATAAGAGGGGTAGAGTTGAGATGAATGATTTTGGTGGATGAAATTAGTCTTAATGTCCTTATATTCCATGGAAATGGTTTTAATATTGGTGTAATTTACTATATGAATCATCTTTAATACTATTTATCCTTCCAAATTGCCTACACATTTCCAACACCTTTAGGTTTTATCATCTATTTGCATGATCTGATGTTTCCAAGTGTTGAAGGTATTATTATAAAGTATGTTCATTCTCTTCATATTATTTTCAAACTCATTTTGCATGTGTGGATATGAACATTAAAACAATATCATTCTCCTTTTTTTGTAAGTGTAAACATTATGGTATACAAAACATGTTTTATAGTTGCAGTGTTCTATTCTCTATCAGTGGCTTCATATCCATGGTCATGTACCTGTGTTTATCCTCTCAAACCATGGAATCTATTTTTTCCATGATATATTTACATTGAAGGACTTGGATTTTATTGAGATATATTTCTCAAGACATGAGTAAAGATTAATCATAACTCTAACATACATAGTCACCTATATTCACTTTTAGGCATGTACAAAACATAGAGGAACCATCCAAAACCTAAGACACAAGTGGTGTTTAGTTTAAAGGCTTATATGGATCTCTGAAGTCACTTAGGATTCATTAACATAACCAAGAAAACTATCAACTTCAACCTAAAATAATTTATAATTTAAAATTAGCTTAATGGGATTGATTACCTTAAATTCTTTGAATGATTTTTTGCTCATACAATGAAACCTCTGTTGGTGAAGATTCTTGAGGTCTGATTAGGTCTATCTAATTGATTCTTGTATCTTAGGCCTAGATTTCACACTTGAAATGAGAGGATGTTACTTATCATGGAAGAAGAGTTATTTATGGTGATCTCAACTTAGTCAAGTTTATACTAAGGATATTTAGTGAATTATAGTGATTTAAGCCTAAATGAACCTGTAGCATGTAACAATAACCTAAAGTACATTGTTGGTAAGAGGTGAGAGCATGGTATCAAGGTAAGAGTGAGTCCCTTAAGATATGCAATGGTATTATTTTCCTCATAATTTAGTATGGGTATGAAACACAATTCCCATACATAGTGACACCTATAGGAAACTCTCAGACTACCTCCCTAATTGCCACCTACATGTGACACAGTCAGACTCATAATGCATACTAGTTCTAGCTTATGTAAGATGCAAGTTTAGAAGATTGGAAAAGGTATAAGGTGGAAAATAATATTGAATACATCCTTATATTTGATGACATCACATTTTAATTTATTCTTATAAATAAATAAATAGGGTTCTAACCCCACACTCAGTCTAGCTGAACCTTACACACAGTCATAGAAACTAGTATCTAGTTTTGGGAGTTTGAAACTTTGAGAGACCTAGATGCATGATCAATATTTGAGACTTGACACAGAGGGTCAACATGACCTAAAATATACTAAAATGATCTCCTTCAAGTCATATGAATATGGGAGATTATATAAGTTCTATCTCAAATATAGGGCACTCCACGAGCAGTCTAACCTATAGATAGGGTGCATAGATGGTGAAAAAGGTGAGTGAAGAGTCTTAAATACATTTTTAGATGATTTATATAGTTTTATTGAAGTAAATAAAGCATTGACAAGCCTTTATAACCATTAAAAACCTACAAGTGGTTAAATACCTAGTCAAACACAAATAGGCTTATTAGGCCTAACACTCAACTTAAAACCTAATGGATGACAAATTCATCCATAAGGCCATATTATATTTACAAAAAACTTGATGGCATTAAGGGTAGAATATAAGACTAACATGAATAATTTAGTTTCATAGAAAATCTCAAAATTAACCATTTTGGCCTAAGTTGATCTTAATCTTGATTAAAATGCATTGAAATAGCTCAAGAGTCATCTTATTCTACTGATATATATACAACCACTATGCATGGTGCCTCAAGGAGTTGGGAATAGTTTTAGCGGTCCTAATATCCAACTTAGTGGAATTGGTTTTTTGTTTTAATGCATTGTTAATAGTCCAAGAGACCTGAAACCCTCCTAAAACCCTTATTTAGACTCGATGGATAAAACATGAAAGAATATACATAAAAAGGGAATAAATTGGCCTTGAAAATGTTTTGAACATGTATATCACTCCCCCAATCTCCTTGACACTCATTTGATCCATACTATCTTCTATACGAACAAACATATTATGGTGTTTCTTACAAGATTTGATGTGTTCCACAAGTATAGAAGGGGATTAATAGATGAATATTATTTTGTGATGTTTTTAATAATTTTATATAACTCCTAATATTCCATTATCTCTTTATTTGAACATATAAACTCCCCTATTAATCTTTTCACTATGGGAAGTCTAAATGAGATAGTGAGGAAATGAAGTGACTACCTAAGTGTGATATGAGAAGTATGGTTTGAGATTTCCATTGAGATATATGATAGACCATAGGGAAAAGAGACTTTAAATAGGTTTACTAACACCTCTTCAACACATATCCATGAGAAACTACAAGTCACTTAGGTGATAATTGTGAAGACAGACCTAGAAGGCTAGTGAGTAGTTGTTAGACAATGAATGACAAGTGGTGCAAGAGAGACTATCAGTTGAAGGGAGTATGATGCATGTTAAAATATTGTTTCCACCTTCTCATGATAGTGAAAATGTTTCAAATATTCCTATGAAATTTTTATATAGTCAATTAGACTCATAATCAAACAAGGTAGTTTCAAGAAGGATAGTGAAGAGTTATATGCCAACTTGAGGGAAAATGATGCATTTCTAATGGACACTTGTCCATGACACATTCTTGACCTATTTTACACCTCATTATATCATTTTTTAACTAAATTTCATTATTTTAAACTTGGTATTATGACCCTTCCATTCTTCTTCTTCTCTCTCCTCTCCTATGATCTATTTATGCAAGCCATTTTGGCATTTGTATCTAGGGCACACCTAGTATGGCAAAGCCTTGCTAGTTTGGCACCTTGTTTTGCCTTTGAATAAGATTTTAAATTTGGTTTTATCATTAAAATCTCTTTCCTAAGACTATTAATTGGTGTACTTGGATGTTAAGTGATGAATATGTTCTCCTTGATTCCATTCTAACCTTTTGCATGTTTTTTGTGTGTCATCTCTTCTAGCAGGTTTCATAAAGTGTATATGTTTGTTAAGTTTGTCTTAAAGTGTGAGATGAACTAGTAGTGTCATGTATCATATCTTATTTTCACTCACCTATATATGTTCATAGTAATCTACCTCTATGAGAAATAATTATGCTAGAAGGATAATAAGTTAAGGTTAGTTTTGGTGGTTTCCCTTAGTGCAGATGCGTGTTGTTCAAAATTATATTTGGTGTATCACCTCATTAGCATAGTTTAATTTTTGTTAATTTATTCCCTTTTCACCCCAAATGATTAGTCTAGTTTAGGATGTGAACTTAAGAGATAAATCAAGGGAGCTATCCCTTTAACCTAGAGGTTTACCTCTATTATAGGCGACCCACAGGCTTGAAGGTAATCTTGTGTTGTCCAAATATGGAGAGGATTGAACACCCTTTCCTAGGGTACAATAATTTTCTATAGTAGGTAAAAAAACCTATTATTCCTATTGAGATTGAGTTACCTTCCTTATGTATCTCATTGAATAAAATCATTGATGAAGAAGAATATAGGGTTACTCGACTACAAGAATTAGACCTACTTGATGAAAAATAAGTCAATGATTTTAAGAACCTCTAAGCTTATCATAATAGGTTGTGTCATATTTGTAACAAGTTCATCAAGTATAGAGACTTTAAACCTTGTGATCTAGTCTTAAATGAAAATCAAAAGAATGCCAATGCCAACCATGAAAAGAAGGGTAAATTTGAGCCTATTTGGATTATCCCATTAATCATCACAATAAATTATGGATATACCAAATAAATATTGACCACACCATATAGAGAAGATCTCAATGATCCCATGAATATTATGCATCTCAAGCATTTTTACACTTGACTTGCTTGAAAATTTTATTTAAAGATCCCTGCTTGGAGGCACGACCTAAAGCCACTATCCTTTTATCCCATTTCTAATCGATTCAATCCATGTTTATCTTATTCCCTCATACTATTATCATTATTTGATCTTTATTCTAATTGATCATTGTAATAGATGATTCTAGATTCCAAATTTTAGAATAAAGTTTCCAGGAAATTATTCATATTTGGTCACCATCCTCACATCTAGGATGAGCAATATCTCAGAGTAGCTTACACATGATTCACCTAAATTATGGTCTTATAAACTATATATTTTATCTCTCAATTTAATCATGTACCATTCATTATTATCCTATGCCATTCATGTTTTCAACCCTATTTTTGATTCATGGAAATTTTTGATAGGTTTTAACTAAATTCAACTAAGGTTCATTTGGACTATGTAGGTAGTGCTCAATTTCTAGGTCAACTCAATCACTCCTTTTTCATTTTATCATTATTTTTTGAGAAAACTAAGCCACACTCTCACCATTTTATGAGTTAACCAATTTTACATCTCATAATCCCCCATTGAGTTGAGATGCCAAAAAACTAAAAAAAAATTAAAATACCAAAAACAACCTAAAAATAAAAAGGTTCCAAAAAATGGCTTACAATCTCCATGAGAGATATTAACTCACAAAATTTCTACTTTCTTTGTCATCATGTTTACTAGTGGCCTTTGGCTATGTTCTAAATGGCACAATTTACTACATTTGCTAGTTAGGAACCCTTATCCAACCATGACATTTTATATTTTCCTTTACCATTTATTGATCACATTTACTCTCATTTATGGTATAATTACATCGATATGGGGTACACATAGACTATGTGGTATTTCTTGGATGCATGGGTCATTCTAGGTCAACTCAACCAATCTTATTGATCATTCTTTTTTATCAATTTACCTCAAAAATGATCTCATATTTTTATGAGTATGTCCTTCCTAATTACTCTACAATTAAATATCTTACTTGTCATCACTTATATTCTATCCCATGTCCTTAAGAGAACTAAATTTGGCCTAAATTACATGAGACTATGTAGTCAAATCCACTTGCATGGGACATTTAGAGTTAGCTTGAAAACCCCTTCCTTTTTCTTCTATTCCCCGCTTTCATCCGAGATACTATCTTATCCTATAAATTTTCATCTAGATCTTAAGGGTAAAATACCCAAGAGTAACACCTTTGATTGACACATACACAACTTATTCACTACTTGTTTATTTTATGTTGTATTTATGTGTTTGTTTATCATGATTATATTTGATTGTTATTGGTGCATTTCTTTGAGAAACAAGATTCTTTATGTTAATTTTCTTTCAATTTTTTTTTGTTTATTTCTTTACATGTTTGTTTGTTTCCATTTTATATTGTTACCTCAAATCAGTCCACTATGTTGACAGGGTCATCATCATGGTGTTTCCTTTTACACAATTTTAATTGATTCTATCCATTGGCATTTGATAACATTGTCATCATGGTTTTTATCATTAGTACATTGTTATCCATTATCTATTGGATTAGGGGTTATTCCTTATGGACATTATGGCCTAATCATTATGATGTTTTTATCATGGTGTATATTGTTCAATGCTATACAAAAAATCAAGAAGTTCAATAAAAAATTCTAAAAAAGATCTCTCCTTGTCTACCATCACCTAACCAATTCATCAAATGCCTAATCATCATTTATTAGAGTAAAAATCTATCCTACTGGGGAAAACCATTGAGACCAATCAATGATTAAATTTTTTTTAATAAGGAAGCTCCTTAAAATAATGATCAAATCCACCCTATTGGGGCACATTATTATGATCAAATTTCTCTCATTATTTCTTATTCCCCTTCATTTCGAGGGCCCATCTATTTTAGTCATTTCCCCAATCATCCCCTCAAGGGGGCATCCAAGGCTAATAAAGCACCCTTTTGGACATAAATTTTATTTTAGTGACTCATAAAATTTAAAAATAAAATAGTGAAAGACATCATTCTTCAAGCATTATCAAATTTATCTTTAAATGAATTTTCAATTTTTGAAAAGATGTTATTGTGCCTAGTGTCTCATAACACCTTATCAAATAGAGATAAAATGTAGACACTTAATTTTAACCACTTTCATGTCTAAACTACATTTGGAATGACTCTTTATAATTATATGCAAGCTTAACCTAAAAGCTTCAACTAGACCTAATTTACTCGTACAACTATCATTTTAACCCAAAATCATAATGATACATCCCTAACTAGGAAAATGTGTCATATTTCATTATTTATCTTACCAAATGCATCCTAAATTAAATCATCCCTTTGTAAGTGTCTTCGTAGGCTAATTAAGTGAATACTTGATTGACAAAGAAAGAAAGAAAGAAACATTGAAAAATTTACCTTTCTTCTAATTTCCAATTAATCACCTTGATTAGTTATCCTAATCATTCCTTTGATAGGAAATTCCATGGATTTAGAATAACCTATTTTCATAAAATCAAAATTTAATTATTACCTCAAATATGTGATGTTATAGGGGCAAGTAAATGGAATGAAGTGGAGTGTGGTCAAGGTGGCTTATGACATGGCCACTTACACACACTTTTACATCTCTTACACCCATATTACACACTTAAGAGGACAAATGATTGCACTTTCCTTCCAAAACTCCTTCCATACTCAAAAATACCTTAAATATCATATCTTACACACTTTAAAGGTGTAATCATGGATTTGAGGATTGATCCTCAACTCTCCATCTTAGGATGAGATAAGCAGTCTATATCAATTTAGGAAATCTATAAATAGAACCGTCACACCTCTCATTTCATCAAGATTCCTAATGTAAAATTACTCTTTTAGATTATTCCAAGAAGCTTCATCAACTCTCTCTCTCTCTCTCATGCCAAGCCAAAGCCAAGACCAAGTGTATACAAGGAGATGTGCTCCCCACACAAGAATTCAAGAGTATAAAAATACTTATACATCTACAAGCTGAGCTCAATGTATTTAAACTAATTTTCAAACATATCTTCAAGAGAAGTAAAAGTTATATATATATATATATATATATATATATATATATATATATATATATATATATATATATATATAACTTATCCAATTTGAATTTCTTATTTATTAATCACATAGCTCAATCTATGGATTAGGCTTGAGAAATTATGTCTTTAAGTTATTTTGGATTATTTCACTAGTAATTGGCTATTCTCTTTTGGATTCTTGATCTACAACCTTATTATTATTTTTATTACAAATCCATCGATACCAAATGAATTTATCAAGTTCTAAATATAAATATGCCATTACCAACATATATCTACATGGGATCTAATTTATCTCAAAAATTAATTCAATTGGTAGATTCAGGCAAGTGGATCCTTCCCATTCGGCTCACACATATCCACTTTTTTCATCATGTTGCATGACCCAAAATGGGAACTAACTGAAGGTAGAGTTTGAGTTGAATTAGGGCTCACATTGGATTGACCCAAAGATCCACACTAGTTGGGCTGAGTAGTGGTCAATTGTTACTGATTATTTGGATTCATTTAAAAATTCAAATTTATATAGAGTATCTATATAATTTCATTGAATAAATTATTGATATTTATTGTATCATACTATATGTGATGCATAATTTACTCAATCTAGATAACCTTATGATCTATCAAAGAAAACCCTAAAATAAAATATCCATTAATTAATGTTTCTAACTCCATCTCATATTTTTAAATAATTTTGCTTGAAGTTTTGGAACCCTTTCCTCATTCCCTACTTTGTGGTCCTATCATACCAATGCTTGATAATGTCAGATTTTATTATCACTTTTGATTGAACTTTTATGAATATATTTTAGACCTATATCGGCCTCAAAGAAAAAACCTTGACTAGATTTTTTCAATATTTCCATAAATGTAAATAAATAAGAGAAAACTTTAAAATGTATCTTCTAGAGTTAATTAAAAACATAATAAATCACTTTAAATTATCACCAGACCCTGATTTTCCTTTCATATTAGAAATATTGTAGAAAAAATCCTAACATAATTGAAGATATAATCAATTCTCAAAAATTATGGTTTTGCTCACACTTTTTCTAAAATCAAAGCTCTGAGACCACTTTTAATGAATTGATTCATGTCATATTACCACAACATGGGTTTACAAATAAGTGACACCTCACCATGTAGGCTATAAAGACTCACATAACATAGTGGAATCAAATCCTTGGCTTCTCATTAAAACACCTCACAAATTATAGGATATTCATAGCTTCTCAACTTATTCAATGGAGCTTTAGCTCTATCGAATCTCTAGAATTGGATCTAACTCTTTACACTATATTTTTACACTCAAAACTCATTTGAAGGCTATTACTGGGTTAATTTTATATAGGTTAGCTTCAGTCTATGATAATGGAGTCAGTCAGATCTTATTTTTCCCTCATAAGGCTTCAGACATTCTTATGTCCTAACCCTATAACTTGTTAGATTTTTCCCTCTATTGGATAAGACTCCTTTATAATCTAGTATGTTCTTCCCTCTATTGGATAAAAAACTACCCAATACTCTATTGATGCTGATATTTATAGCCTCACCAATCCAAATACTATCATTAATGATTTTTCCTTATTTCCTACCTATGGGAATTTTAAATTATGTGTGGATGATTGGCATATGCTATTTCAAATTATGGAATTTATGAATCCCTATCATAATGTCATGGCATCCAAGTAAGACCCATTAACATTCTAGTAACTTTCGCGTGGCTCAATCTATGTTTCATTTAAATATTTCATTTCTCTATTCTAAATTATGCCCTTTATCTATGTCATCCTCCCTTGATCTTTCACAAAAACTTATATGTATTTCATATGGTGTTTATGTTGGTTTCTTGATGTATGCATTTGCCCATTTTTTACTCTAAACTCATGATCAACACCTACTCTTCAAACCTTTGCATGCTAACATGCCTATTTATTGACACATTAGAATCACTTTATCTCTTCATTGTTTTGTGCCTATGTATTCTAGTAAGTATTTATGTCTTTTTTGTGTCATCATGTATATCTATACTTCAACACCCTGCTCCTATTTCTTGTTGTACATTATTTTTTATTTATTATGTGCCTCATCTACAGGTCTCTAACTATGTGATCTCGCATAATATTTAATAATTTTTAGTTTCAAACCTTTCATTCCTTCTCTTAAACTTTGTTCAAATTTCCCTTAAAGTCATCCATGCCTTGCCTAAAATTATAACCCCTTATTTGAATTTTGTAAACTCCTATGGTGGGTATCTTTCTTATTCACATTGCTTACTAGTCTAATCCCTGTGGACTCTTCTAAATGCCTTTAGTCAATACACCATTTTCACATGCTTTCTAACTTATCATCTCTCATGACCTTTAGTGGGTTTCCATACATGTTTCATCAGTTATCCCTTTAATGTCATCCTTTTGCACTTATCTTTTTATAATTTATGCACTCAAAAAATTAGGGTATGAAAAATTATTGGTTTTCTAGGGATGATCCTATATCAAAATCCATGGGAAATTAAAACGTAATATCCTACTTATAAGTAGGGTTGAAGTGGTA
The DNA here is from genome assembly GCA_037957365.1 of Torreya grandis. Taxonomy (NCBI): domain Eukaryota; kingdom Viridiplantae; phylum Streptophyta; class Pinopsida; order Cupressales; family Taxaceae; genus Torreya; species Torreya grandis. The sequence continues at coordinate 350,945 of JARHVA010001268.1, forward strand.
GAACCACCCTTTTGGTTAATTTTATAAACCACAATGTTCCCCAATGTCTATTATGTTACCTTTGTAGGCTTACTTCATGTTTGTTACTCTTCAAAAACCTCATGGGGACACAAAATGTCCTCATCCACATAGTTCCACTACCTATTCTCTTATTTATCCTCTTCTTCATTTTCTTCCTCTTTTTCCTTATCCTTTTCCCTCTTGTGGGTTTGTGCTCACTTCTATCAATCCACCTCCACCAAGTGTTATTGATACTTCTGCTTATGTGAATCATAAAACTCTATTATTCCACTCTCATTTCTTTCTTCCTCTACGTCTTCCCTCTTATTCTTTTTCCCTTCATGGGTTTTATCCCATTCTTGGACATCCACCTCCACCTGGTGATTATATCACTTCTAATCATTTGTGACCCATACAAGGCTCCTCCATTTACCTTCCTTTAATCTTTTCTCTTCTTAATTCTTTTGGGTTTATACCTATCACTCTCTCTTGTGTGTTTTCACCCACTTAATTTTTATATGGGGTTACACCCACCCCCTTCAAGGGTTTTTTTAACCCTTTTTTGCACTTTTTTTGTTTTTCATTTATGTACACTCTCTTCTTACTCTTCTCATATTCTTCATACTTGGCAAGTATATGTAGTTTCACTTATTCATCTTGGGTTTCTTCATCAAGACACTTACTTGCAACCCCTTTATATATAACCTTCATGTCATATGTGCCTCCAACTAATAACCCTTGCATGTTACTCCCACTAACTTTATCCTTGTCATTTTCCTCCTACTGGATGCCTTCAGTTACAAGTATTTATCTATGGGGTCTATACAATCCCATATTGTCTATTTCATTCTCATTCTTCTATTCCCTTGCACACTATTGAAAGTGGCATTTTTCTTGTCTTACTCCTTCCATGCTCCTATACAAGATCTATCAATTATATGGAAATAAAAAATGTGCATATTCTTCTTCTCTTCTTCTTCCCTCCTATTCATGTTTTTGAGGATATTCTCTTCTTGCATGATGTTCCAATTTCATCATGCATATCCTTATTTTATTCTAGAACTGGCTTATGAAATATTCATAGAGTCTTATCTATCACTATTCATTCATCCTTAATCTTCCCTATCTTCCTCACAGGATCCTTATGATTCTTGGTACATTTTTTTGTCCTTATAAAAATTTGGTCTAGCTCAAGGCTAACCTTATCTCCACCTTTATCTCTTGAGGCTTCAATCATGTACGTCTTTCAATCCCAAACTTTGTGTCTCTTCCTTAACCTTCATGCCTTCTACTTGGCATGATTTCTCCATTTCTTTTTTATTTCACTAAGCTCTTATGTAGCTTTATCTTCAGTTGGTACTTTTCCTTGGTCTTCCTTCTTAGTCATGTCCTTTATAATTAACTCCTCTACTAACTTTCCCATATTTAGTACTTTTCTTTCTTTGAGTTACACATGTGGAAACTCTTCTTATTCATTATTCTCTTTTACATCTTCTCTAGTTACTTTTACCATATGTGATTCCTATAGGGAAGTCTCTTATCTAGGCTAGAAATCATCTAGGTCCTCTCCTTATTTAGGCTTGAAAACTATAGAATCATCTTAATCCTCTACAAGGATATATTCTCCCATGATTTGCACAAAAACATTTTCCTATTAAATTATCTTTAGAACACTTATATGACATTCAAGTGGCATCTCCACCTACACATTAAATTTCATGATAATCTCTTTCTTTTTACTCTTATGACTCAAGTCATCAAATCTTCTCCTCCACTAAAGTTGGTCATGTATGCATACCATTAGGTTTAATAATTTTGAAACCATATGATCCTAAATCTTCACACTTCATTTATCCTTCCATCTCCTTCTATGTTTTATATCTTTCTAACACTCTGTTATACTATCACATAGCATACTCCATAAAAAAATCCACCTTCTTGGATTCTTCAATGTCTCTTAAATAAATCAATGCTCTAGCACCAACCCTATCTCATCATATTTTCAAGGTCTTATCACCTTAAGAACATTGGTGCATCATTTTAAACATGGTCTCTTATGTGCGTAAAAACTTATATGGATTTATTTTCACTGCAGGGTACTCCCTTATTGTTCATGGGATTCTTTGTCTTGACTCTCTTCTCCATCTAAATTTTCATCTTTTACAACATGTCTACTTTAGTGGATATTTACTCTATCATCACTACAAGTTGTGACTTAAAATCACTCTTTACATTGGATCTTTGTTATGTCATATTCTTTGTTTCTTGTTCTCTACCCATTATACACAATGGATAAAAACCTTACACATATTTTACCCAACTCCTCTCATTGTAATATGTGTTTATTATTATCCCTATATGATAAATACACATATTTGTCTTCACTTCTTATAAATATTCTACTATTACCTTAATGTGCTCCTTTGTAAGTCCACTTTAGTGTTCTCACTAGTTATCAATCCTCTTCACTTGATTGTTGTAGGTTGTTTCCTACCTAGTAACCCTTAAATATTCATGTTAGTAGTCTCATGTTTAGTGTCTACCAATGCATCTCATCAAAACTTCTCACTCTTTTCCTCATAGGTTTTATATCTACTAGTCTACACCCTCTTATTCACTCTACACTCTTTTACTTATAGGCTCTTCTCCTCCTATGTTCTCCCAAGGTGTTTGACCTTAATATAATACCAAACTTGATATAGTACTATGATAGGGATTCTTAGTGAAGGAACACCTCACAACATAGCCTAAAAGGGTTCACAAAACACAATGAAACCAAATTCATGTCTTCTCAATAAGTCACCTCATGGGTTACTTGATATTTTTATCTTACCAATTTATACAATGGATCCCTCAGCTCTATCTAGTCCTCAAACTTAGTTCTCACTCTTTAAATTATCTCCGTACACTTAGTATTTAGTTATAGGTTGTGCTTAGATCAAGATGATATAGTCTATATTTGATCTATAATAATGGAGTAAATTGTACCTCTCTTATCTCTCCTAAGGCTAAAAGCCTTATTTTTTCCTCATACTATAATTCAATAGTATTTTCCTTTTTTTTCCAAACCTCCTCTATGATCAAGTAGAGTCTTCCCTCTATTAGCCAGAAAACTCCTTAATGTTGGATTGATGCCTCTATTTATATCTTTGCTAGTCCAAAAACCATCATTAATGATTTGGCATCCTTTCCCACTTATAAGAATTTCAAATTTGTATGTGGGTAGAAACTTCCCACCTTGTTGTTGGTGTATGCTAATTCAAATTTTGGTGATTATGAGACCCTATAAAAATGTCTTGGATTATAGGTCATACTTATTAACAATATGGAAGTTTCCACATGGATTGATATTTATTGTAGATAAATATAACACTAATTTGTTTTATTTTATTCTTTTTCTCTATGCCAACCTTCTCTCCTCATTTCTCTACTCTTATGAAATTAATTCTCCATGTGCCCTTTATTGATTATGAGGGATTTTTAGTGTAAGACTTTTCCTTTTTTTGATCCAATACTTATGACCATCACTTATGAATTGAATATTCATATTATAGCATGCCCCTTTATTTGCACATTGATCTCATGTTATCTCTTCATTGTTCTATGTTTTTGCATTCAATAAAGTTACTATGCATTTTTTATGTCATCATACAAAGCTCTACTTCAATACCCTGCTCACATAACTTGGTGTATATTCTTCTTTATTTCTTATATGCCTCATCTACAAGCCTTTGACTATGTGGTATTTTGAAAACTTTTATAATTTTTGGATTCACACCTTTTGTGCTTTATTTTATCCCTTGTGTAAATTCCCCCCATGTGCTCCAATCCTTGTACAAAATTTAAACCCATTTAATTATTTGAATTATATGTATTCATACGATGCATATATTCCTTATTTACCTTACTAGTTTGGGCCTTCAAACTCTTATTATTGCCATTAGTTTTTGCTTCATCCACACACACTTTTTAAATAGTCATCTTGAATATTCCTCGATAAGTTTCTCCATGTACTTATTAGTCATCCATTCCACATGGTCCTTTGACACCCAACTCTTCATCATCCATGTACTCTAAAACTTAGGGTATGTAGGATTTTTGGTTCGACTGAGATGCTCCTACATCACTTCAAAAATAAATTAAAATCACAAAAAAATATCCTAATATAATTTAAAATTAGAATATATATGAATAAGTGATGAGCCAATTTGAGGGGGAAACATCCCCAACCATATAATAAGAAAAAAAAACTATACGATGATAAAATACTAACCACTACCTCTTATATATACCCTAATTATGTTATGGAAATAACCTAGGCTAACCCTAATACTAATATGAAGCCATAGTAATGAAATTATAACTTAAATAAAGGTAATGATAGCCACTGATAGCCACAATTTGGATACATGTATCCTAATACACATTATAGGATAAGGGCATAGAAAAAATAAAAAAATTATTTATCATTCCATATGTTTTTCTAGGATATTATAGTAACCTAAGTCTTGTGTCAAAACATAGAATAAATATGAACTATTAGAGATGTTATTTTCTATTAATGATTACATATATTTATTTCCTTAAATAGATAAGCACATTAATTATATAATGGGTATAATTAATTGTGTATGTAATGACTATAGTTTAATGTGTATTTAATTATGAAGAGGAAAATCACATGTTTAATGAGTCTATAGTTATATTATTAACATGTATATCTGGTTTGATTAACCTCCATCTCTTATTTTCCAAATTTTATGATTGTAATGTACAAGTAGTGTGTATATAATACATAACTATTGTGTATGTATATAACATATAGTTAGTGTCTATGTAATTAATATAATCACAAATCAATTATTCTAAGGAATATAGTTAACTATGTAATTCAGACTTTTCATGTGTAATGATTATTTATTAAACTTTGTATGTAATGACTTTAGGTAACTATGTATGTAATGTTCTTATACCTATATTTCATATAGTTACGTATATAATAATTATAATCAATTTTATATGTATATGGTAGTACACCTACTATATAAAAATAAATATAAGTATGTATGTAAGATATCATATCAAGCTTATCAAACATGTTTTGATTAATGATAAATCCCAATAAAACTAGTGTGGGGTCCATCCCAAGACATAGGTGGGGTTTGGGTCCCAATAGGCAAAAAATAAATAGCTAAGGCAAATAAAAATATCCCAACACAAAATAACACAAAATATAAAGAGCACGTCCAACAAGAACTACCAAATATGAAAAAATCCATAGATTATTCCTTCTTAGAATGTTTTTAACATCTTATTGACTCCTAATTTTTTCAAGGACTTCATTAGCAGGGTATTTTAGAATCTCCCCATCATACCTCCAAGATTTGTGGTTACTTTAAGATACTCTACCCTTATCCTACTATCTTTATGGATTCCTTGGCTAATCGGTCACAAGTCCTTAAGGTGACCAAAAATCTTACAACTTGGACAAAATTATTTTTCCCTTTCAAACATAATTTTTTGATTCCATGAACCTATATAAAACCTAAGATGAATAGATATCAGAAGATATTTATCCATTGAGACAAACACACATAGTTGGGATGAGATAAACCTTTTATGTGAGAAGGTGATTGGGTTGATAGTCACAATCAAACTAGTGCATTTTACTATGCTTCTAAGAATCTAGTCATCCTAGAAAGTAAGAGAAAGACTTGGGAGTTTAATCCACAAAGTAATATTATCCAACTTGAATTCTAAGGAATACCAATTTATATTCTAGGCCTGAAGCAAAATAATTACTTTATAGAATATAATAAAATCATTCCAACAACCAAATTAAAACAAAAAGCACTTGTTATTAAGAGAAAAAAAAATTGACCCCTCCTACCCTAGTCCACTTCTTCTTGGTCCAATTCCATAATTATTCAATGTCATGCCTCGCTCCAATAAATTTATCTACGAGAGATTTTTTTTAATTATCTTTAGCCTTTTCCAAAATCTTATTAGGAACATATAGGATCAGATTCTTACACTTAAATAAATTATAAGATGTTTTAGGTCACTTATTGAGGGTTCCTTAATGTTATTAGGGTGACCATCTGCACACTTCATCCCACATGTAGAAAGGAGAAAAACATCCAAGCTTCTAAGAATTAAACTCAACATTATAATGTAACATGAAACTAAGTAAGGCCGAGAACTTTTAAAATTCTAGTGGTGCAGTCTGACTAATAAATGACCCTCTCACAAACTTTTTTTCTATAGGTAACTTCATGCCAAGAATTCAATTTTAAAAAGAGGTTGTTGAAAATGCATTTATTAATCTAATGGCTCAAATTAGGAACACACATAGGATCAAGCAATGAGTCCAGGACCTTGTATAGCTCATTATGCTAATCTTTCTCAAGTAATCTAGCATCATGAGGTAGCCTATCAAAGAATCTATTACACTTATCAAAATTCAAAAACTTAAGAGGATGAATAATCTTAACAAAACTTAAAGATCAAGAAGGACCCTGGATCTTTATATAGAATCCCATAGAACTTACAATAGTTTATATTATCTAAAGATCCTCTAGGATCCTTAAGTATTTCCCTTTGCTACTTTAGGGGATTTATCCTTATTATTTTGAATTTTCCTTCCTCTCATACTGGCTTCAACTACCATTTTTTTCCTTTCCTTTTTTAGGTTTTTAACCTTTATCCATTTCTCCTCTTGAGTTAGTGGAGTTCCCATGATGATGTCAAAATTACTTTGACCATACTGGGGGACATTGGAGTTGCTAGAAAAAATTGGATTAAGAGGAATTCTCAATTAGGTGTTGATCCCATTAGTAATTTGAGCCTTATTATGAGGGGAAGGAGTCATATTTGAATCCCTAAGGGATCCCATTGACATTGCCAACCAAAAAATCTCTACCTTATATTTTAGAAAACTCAAAGGGTACCAAGATTCTAAAGATATAATCATTTTGCCTTTCTCTATTGGACTAAGGAGGCTTATAGGCTTGTCTATTTTCATACTCACTAACACCATAAAATTTCTCAAGGTACTAGTTGAGCATTTCTCCTCTTTGAAGTTTTGTAGAACCAACTTATCCTCAAGGGGATGATCAAGTTTCCTCTCAATAATAGGATTATGGACTCCTAAACTAGAACTATCCTTTATCTTTAGAGAGCTATAAGGGGGAGGTTATTTTATTTGGGGATTCCCTTAGGGATCATAGGTCCCACATGTTGACTTCTCAATCAAGGTGTCATTCAAGGGATCATTCTCTAATAGCTTCTTCTAAATAAGACATTTTCTTTTTCCATGTCCTACTGAATCATACCCTTTGAAAATGAATCATCCCTTTCATAAAGGATATTTTGGGTCCAAGTTACAAATTTGGATCTGAGCTAAATACTTCTTAGAATAGATGTGTTTATCTTAACATAAACATTTAATCTATCTTCAACCAACCTCTTTTTCAACTTTGTGACTAGATCAATAGACATTTATTGTTTAATAGCTTTAAAAATTCTTAGGAAGAACTCCTCATACTAGAATTATAGGGGGAGTCTTTGTAATGTAACCCACATGGGTATTTTCATTAAATAATAATTATCAAGGTTAAGCCCAAGATTCCATTTCCTTATAGATAAAATTGTTTTTCCCAAAAACCATAGCCCCCCTTCAAGAGCTTTCACATAGTCATTTGAAGAAGAGAAAGAGACCAAGAATAAATTCTTATCCATGATATCCACTTTAATGAATCCTTCAATTTCCACTTCTTGGTTGTTTATTCTCTAAAATCATAAATTTTAGGCCTATAGCCATATAAGTGCACCAACAGAGAGTTATCCAATGAAGCTTTAGTACTATCAATAATGATATCAAGGATATCTATGTACATTTCATTTTCTTCCCTAAAGAGTTTAATATTTTGACTAGTAATGGCCACTAGAGCACCCATACCAAAAAGAAGGCCCACTCAAGAATGTTTGGGCACCTCATCCTTCGCATCATCTATATTTTTCAATCCTTCATAAGCCAACACCTCCTTAACTACTTTTTTGTCTATAATACCATCACTAACATCATGCCCCTTACCATGTTAATACATTCAATACTCCTTCCATTTTTGTTCTCATGAACATATCAATGTTAACATGTTAATCATAGTTTTAGATAATTAATAATAGGTTAAATATAGTTAATTATAATTATTACATGTGAAATGTAAGTTACCATAAAGGGATAATAAAACATGTAAATTGTGTGCATTATATACAAGAATATTTAATTATAGTAATTACAGACAATGTAAGTGTACACCATATGCATACAAATTATATCATCATCATTGTATACTTAGTTAACAAAATTCATTAAATACATAGTATTTTACCATCATTACGTATGTAGTTATTCAAAGTCATTATATATATAGTAATCTGAAGTTATGAAATACAAATTTATCTGAACTCATTAAATATAATATTATCTAAATTAATCACATACATAGTTTTCTAAAGTCATCAGATACATAATTATTTGAATTCATTAAATTCATAGTTAAAACCATGTTGTTATAGACATAGTTTAAAAATAGTTAAGGGTCAATTTTTAATAGAAGGGGCCAATTGTGTAATGGGTTTAATTAAATTTGTATGATTTTAGGTAACTGTGTATGCATGCATATACTATGTATATGTATACTTATTATATGCATTCATTATAATTAACTATGTATGTAAGTACTATAATGATCTATGTATGTATATTGTCCACATGTTAAGTGTGTATGTAATTGACCTGTGATAACTATGTATGTAATGAATTTAGTTAGTTTTATATGTATTTCCTGTATAGAATTTAGTCAACAATGTAGTGTGTGATATATAAACTATATGCATTCACTATAAATGACCATGTATGTAATAAATATAAATAAGTGTGTATGTATATTATTCTAACATTAACTATATATGCAATGTATTAGTTATGTATGCTATAATATTACATTAACTATGTATGAATATATTGTCAATAAGTATGTAGGCACTTTAATGAACTATGTATGAATATTAGTGTTACATTAACTATGTATGTAATATTAATTTAGCTAAATGTGTATGCAATGTATTAATTATGTATGTTATAATCTTGCATTAACTATGTATTAATATATGTCCAATAAGTATGTAGGCACTTTAATGAATTATGTATGAATATTAGTGTTACATTAACAATGTATGTAATATTAATTTAGCTAACTATGTAATATTATATTTATTCACTATAATTAACCATGTATGTAAGGAAGATAATGAATTGTGTATGTATATTTTTGCTTTCATTAATTAGGGATGTAATGACATTTAATTAAGAGTGTGTATAAAGAGGTTGCATTAAATGTACATGTGATGATTTAGCTAATTATCTATTAACATATTTTACAATATGTATGTATGTATGTATTGACTATATAATTATGTATTTTATAACTATAATGAAATATGTATGTATATAACACAAAATTTAGATGTTTGATAATCTCATTATACATATAATTATTTAAATAATGAACATGTTTGATAGTCATTACTTACATAGTTGATATTGGCCATTACATATATAGATAATTATAGTCACTATACCATTAAGTAAAAAGTGATTTATAATTGTTACATAGAGAGATTGTTATAGTAATCATTTAAGAAGTTGATTAAATTCATCACATGTTTTTTGAAAGGCATATGAACTCACTGATAGTTAATTGAATTATAGGTGTATAAGATGGGGTTAAAGTGGGAACGGGTTTATGCTCTTCCAATACCAAATCAAATAAATGACCCATTCTTGTATTTTGACCTATATTGAAGAAAATTTATGGACAACATTGGATGTATCATTGATATTATTTCTTATATTCAAAAGGATATAGTCAATGATTTTCTTGGAGAGGAACACTAATGCCCTAATTTTAGGTCAAACTTTCAAGTGTCACATACCAGAACAAGTTCCACACCATTATCCTTAGATGGGGTCATAAAGGATGCCACACTTAAGAATACAATGTGAGTCATTTTTTTAAGATTAAAATGGGTTATAAAATATTATTACATTGCATATAATTTTTTTACTTAGTTAATTTTATTTATTTATTTTAGATATTGGTGTACTTATGGATAAAAATAATTTTTCATTGTGGATTTTATGCCCTATGATCCAAGTAATGTGCCAAAGAGTTGGAAGGGGAATTGTATTAGATGTAATAAATTTAAATATAGATGTCAGTTCCATTTTAAAATCAATAATTTTCTTTACAATCTTGAAGTCACAATAATAATGTATAAAGAGGTGACCCATGGTGATAAAATGGAAAAAAAAATCATGTCAACAAAATGAATTCATAAGTAATCCTTGTTATTTTTGTCCAAATATTATCTTTAATTATGAGGGGGTGGAGAGGTTATTATTATTGATCATGTCCACAAATATTATACAGTAGAAACAAGAATATATGGTGCATGAAAAATTGACTATTTTTAATGGGGTCACATGCAGAGACAATATTGGTGGGGTTAAGTGCTCAAAAAATCCAAAATAAAATTAAAATTGTAGAAAATATTCATAAAAAAACATTAATTATTATTCTAAAACAATACGCAGATTTTTTTATAAATGCACAAATTAATGATAAATATATGATACATTATTAACATGTTATGATAAGAAAAAATGATCGTAGAAGTAACTGAACTTTCTATTTTTACCAATTTTCAAAACCTATTATTTTTAATAGTTTTTCATTTGATATTGGATGGATTTACAAAGAATCCCATATTATCATACATATTTAAAAATATATTTGTGACATGTAACTATAATTTCATGTCTCCATACACCGAAAAAACTATTGCATGTTAAATTATATGAAATTTTTTAAAAAGCTTTTTTTATCATTTAGATGATTCTATTTGGGCCTTAAATTTTGTGAAAGTGGTGTTAAGTGGCTAGTACATCTTAGATATACATGAATATCTTCAATATATTATTATTTTTTTAAATGACCATAGAGTCCTGGGTCAAAAATAATGCCTTCTACATGATATGCTCCTACATCAAACATTAGAAAAATATTTAAAACCTTGAATAAGGTGGAGTACCAATTCCACATTAATGATGCAAAAAGTATCTAAAAATGGGTTGAAAAAATATAGAGAAAGTGTTGGAGTATATTAATTATGTTATTGATGTAAATGATAAGGGATGCGTTCCATTTTTATTAGGCATTCAACTTCAAACCCATTTGGATGGGATGGTAAAATATTGTAACAATATCATAATAGGAATTGATGATAAATTTGGTACTAATCACCATAAACTAAAATTTATGGAATAAAAGTTAATTTGTTATTATGCATACATAAATTTTGAAATAATATCATAATAGGCATTGATGATACATTTGGTACTAATCACCATAAACTAAAATTTATGGAATAAAAATTAATTTGTGAGTATGCATACATAAATTTTGAAACACTAGTTTAAAATTACAACATTAATGGATATGTAGTTCATGATCTTCACATATCTTCCATTTCAATCCTTTCATAATGGCATCCCAATCACATGGGTGGTAATGTATAGAGCTAAGCAATGTGATTTAATGATATGGATGTAAAATATTTTGTTGAAAGTTGGAATACATATGTTAGGTTGTAAATTGAATGATTTATGGTAGATAATGTTACTACTCATATACAAGAATTAATTTTTCCTTTAAACATATAAATTTAGTCTCTTATTTATAATTATCATTTTGAATTTTATATTTACTTTATATCTTAATTAATTTTATCGGGGATGTTTTTGGTTGTGAGTTGTACCTTTATAATTGGCTCATAGTTAAAAATATAATAACTAAGATGAAAGATGATGAATATGGAAGGTAAATTTTTTAAAGTTTAGGTGTGATAATGTAAATAATATAAATGAATAGTAAGCTATTCAATATGTGAAAAACATCTTTGAGGAATTCCAAAATTATTCAACTTTCATTGAATACTTTAAGTAACATTGGATTTATAGGATAGGTCTATTGGTAGTTTCATTATCCCAACTTGTCTCTTAGTAGTTATATTTTCATTGGTTGGTTTTATTAATGTTATTTATGTTACCATTGATTCATGGTTACGTGATAGATTTTGACACACCTTATGGCATGTTAGTCAAGAGATGAATGGTGTCATTAAATCATATCATTCAAACTTGAAAAAAATGGTTGAGTAATAATACTAGTATAACACATTGTAGAGTCAACATATTATAATAAATCTATAACAAAATTATGTATGTATGTATGTATGTATGTATGTATGTATTTACTATTGAATGAGTCAGTGTAAAAAATAGAATGGATTTTATAAAAACTTTACTATGGGAAAAATAGAAAAGATGTCATGGTTGAGTTCTCAAATTATTCGTGACTTCTATGTTACTTTACACCTTATATATCCTAGCCTAACATGAGTTCATAATAATAGTGATGAGAAAAAATTATAAGGATTTATGGGTAGGGCCATCCTTCTCCATATGTGATTTTCAATATTCAACACAAGGATATATTTTCCATCACATTGTCAAAGTTAACACAATGAACGAAACAAAACAAATAAAAATCACACATCCATGTGGGGTAAATTGCATGCAATTTTTGGTTCAAAATAGGATCTTAATTGAACATTTTTTCCTAAAAAAATGAGAAACCTAAAGTTTCACAAATTATTTGAGATGCCTATGCTCAAATTTTTAAGATGATATAAGAATATGAATTGTAGAATTTCAAGTGTTGTTTCTAAATTACTATTTTTCAAAAATGGTGAAGTATAAATAGGTCAAAAAACTAAAATTTGAATAACTACTTCTATGGTGAAGTATAACTAGCTCAAAGAAAATAAGGAAATGCTTTTTAATGTATATAGAATTAGGCCTAGTTTATGACTTATATATTCCTAAAGTTTTAACAAATATTTATTTTTTCAATAATTTTATAAGTAAATAGATAGTGAAAATGATAAATAATGAATAGCCAATGGTGTGCCCTCATATCTACCTCAAAAAATCATTTTTTTTTAATGTGTATATAACTAACCCTAGTTTATGACCCTATAATTTTTTATTTTTTTTAGATTGAAGAAAAAATGAAAGAAACATGAATAAATATAGACATGTATAGTTGAAAAATATAGTGGCATAAGACTTTTTCATTTTCAATCAAAAACATATGCTATACAATATGTGTATCAATCCAAATCATAGGATTGTGAATACAAACCATTTCTGAGCTTAGAGGCACGTTTTTAAAATTTAGTAGAGTGAAAATGTGTACCTAAAATAAAGTGTAGACACTTTAAGTTTCTACTGGATTGGTACACATATATGGGCATGGTTCACCTAGTTTTACCTAAAATTTTAAAGTGTATTTTTCATGCATAAAATGGCATTCTTTTTTCCTTGCTTCATATTGATATATAATTAATAGATTGAATTTGATCAATTTATTTTTAAGGTGATCAGATGTTATATGAAATATTTTTATGGAAATAACCTTATTAATTTTGTGTCATTGAAAAAATTAAGGTTTATTTAGAGTGAATTGGTAAATTTTGAGTATGATTCATCATTTTTATGTTATTAATTTCCATTATTTATGAAAATAAGATCAAATAATAGACAAAATGGTGTTAATTGATAGTTGAAATGGAAGTAACACATATTTGAGAACCATATAAGACATTATTTATTGATACAATGTGATTTGGGATTAAATTAGCCACAATTACATAATTTATTAGACCAAATAGTGGATTGATTCAATCAAGATTCCTTGTAATTTATCCTAATTAGAGACTCTTGAACTTAATTATAACTATAAGATGTGATTTGGGTCTTAATTACTCTTGATTTCATCATAGATTGAGTGAATTAGTAAATTGGTGCAATGTGTGATGTGTTTTAGGCCAAATTGAGCCATGTACTCACCTAATTATGAGTATATATTATGATTTGATGCTTAATTGGCCACAATTACATCATTTGTTAAATCAATTTTTGTATTGGTTCAATCTAGGTTGAAAATGGGCAAATTGGAGACTTGCATACCTAATTGAAACTAAATAGAATGTGATTTGGGGATCAGATGAAACCAATTTATTTAGTGATTAAATTAAATAATTTATTTGGCTCAATAGTATATTAAAATTAGGATAATTTTATCCCCTTCAACCTAATTTCAACTATAATATGTTATTTTGGGATCAATTGGCCCCAATTGCATAATTGATTAAACTAATTAATGGAAATTATTTAAATCATTGAGTGCAAGTTGGGCCAATTAGATCACTTGAATGTAAATACAACTATAGGATGTGGTTTGGGGATCATTTTACCCTAATTTCATAATATATTGAGTTAATTAGTAAATTTTTGTAATGAATGATGTAATTTAGGGCTCAATTAGACCAAATTGCATTACTAATTGAACCAATTAGTCACTTGGTTTAATTGAGAGTTCTATTTGGGCCAACTAGAGACCCTTGAACCTAAATTTGAATATATAGGATGTGATTTGGGGCTTAGTTACCCCTAATTTCTTCATTTATTTAAATAAATAGTCTATTTATTTCAATCACAAAGGAAAATTAGGCTAATTTAAGTCCCTTAAATCTTATTACAAATATAGGATGTGATTTGGGTATCAAATAACCCTAATGTCATCAATACTATAACCAATTAATGGAATGGTTTGCTCAAGGACATAACTTTGATAAATTAGAGCCACATGAATATAGTTACAACTATAGGATGTAATTTAGAGCTCAATTATGCTTAATTTCATCACATATTGAATATATTAGTCAAATGGTGTAATGAGTGATGAAAATTAGGGGAAAATAAGCTTATGTTCACCTAATTATGACTATAGGATGAAATTTTGGGCTCAATTGGACCTAATCACATCACTAATCTAACCAATTGGTCAATTAGTTTGATATGGGGCATAAATTGGGATAATGGGAGACCCTTAAACCTAATTTTGACTATATATGATGTTATTTGGGCTCAACTAATCTTAATGTATTCATTTATTGAACCAAATAGTCAATTTAGTTCAACCATGGAGGCATATTATGATAATTTGATCCCTTAAACCTTATTTCAACTATAAGATGTCATTTAGGGCCCAACTAGCCCTAATTACATCATGTTTTGAGCCAATTAATGGATTAGTTTAATTAGGGGTGTAATTTAGCCCAATTGGATCCTTTTTAATGTGATTTTGATTATAGGATATGATTTTGATCTTAATTTACTCTAATTTCATAATATATTGATTTAATTAGTCAATTGGTATAATCAATAATGTGATTTAGGCCAAATTAAGCCCCATGTTCACTTAAATATAACTATAAGATGTGATTTAGGGTTGAATTGGCCCCAATTGCATCAATATTAAACCATTTGGTAAATTATTTAAATTTAGGGTGAAAATTGGGCCAATTGGAGACCCTTGAACCTAAATTTAGCTATATATGATGTAATTTATTTCTCAATTTTTTATAATTTCATAACATACTGAGTGAATTAGTCAATCAATACAATCAATGATGTGATTTGTGTTGGCATGTTCATGTTCACACTAGTTGGTTCACGGTATTTATTAACCATCTTGGTTTAAGCCTTGTTCACACTCACTTGTGAGGTAAACTTGAATTAGGGAGTTAGTTTCTATTAGCAAAGGTTCTTGGGTTTCACCAGAACATGCTAATTATAGGTATAGAGTGTGCAAAGTTACATCAAAATCTTATAGGATGGTTTAATCAATAATTTGAATACATATTCAAGGTTTATCATAGAGAGTTACACTTTTTTAATATCTCAATGCACGATTTAAACTACTTATAGATATATAATATTACACATTAGAGAAAAATAATAAGGGAAACATTCATAATAACATAGATAACTTTGTGATTATACCATAAAAGATCACAAATACTTAGAATTCATATTAAAATATTTAGTAATAGTGATTACAAGTAAACCTTAATATATCAAGGTCTAATTCTATTTATACTCTATGCAAAAGATTTTTTATCAAAATTATCAATCACTATTATATTACTCACATACATGTTAACATCAACATCAACCCATTCTATTACATTTTTTACAAATACTTATAGACATTGATTCCTATAGTTGTAACTTCCATATTTTCCATGTTGAGAATAGTTATCCCTATCACATTTGGTGGAGTCTTAATCAACATAGAGAATCTCATAACAACTCATAATAACTCACAAATAGAATATAGTTGTAATTACCGTAGGATGTTCTTGTACATATAAATGGTTTTACATTTACCTTTTACCGATAACACTTTCCCAGACTTAAAATGTTGTCTCATCCAGAGACAACATCATTTAGGTAAGTTTTCCAAAAATTTATAAAGGTAACAAAATACATAAGTGCATAAGAATTGTAGACTTCACTCAAGGTGATGATAAACTAATTTTCAACCCTTGCAAACTACTTAGTCACCTTTTTGAGTTTTCAACTAAGTAGCATACTATTCTAATGCCTTTGTGGGGTTTTAATAGACTACCTCTGTTTAGTACTATACAAGCTACTAATTACAAAATAAATTGAGACAAAATTCAAAAATTTTGAACCTATGCAAGCATCTGTTAGCAAGTGGTGGCATCTTACACTGTAGGATGGTCTATTATAGCTAGCTTGGAGGAATGATCTTGGGTTAATTGACCAAAGGTGAAATCCTTGCATTGATGAGAACCAAATGATCCTTGTAGGACTTTTAGTTGAGGAGAAATTCTTGAGCATTGTATAAGAGACCATGTAATGGAGCTTGATTAGCCATTAGTTGGTGATATTTATGTCAGCCATCCCTAG
This sequence comes from Torreya grandis, assembly GCA_037957365.1. Lineage (NCBI taxonomy): Eukaryota > Viridiplantae > Streptophyta > Pinopsida > Cupressales > Taxaceae > Torreya > Torreya grandis. The sequence continues at coordinate 367,914 of JARHVA010001268.1, forward strand.
TAGAGAAGACTACAGCATGTTGAATTTAGTGGTGATTTCACTATGGAGATGAACCAACTTATCTACATGTCATTACACTTTTATGTTAGTGAAGAATTTTTACAACATCTGGCTCTATCAGGTTTGCATACTCTTCAATATAGTATCCCTAATACTAAATGAGTTTTGTAGTGCAAAATCCATGTATAAGGAGTTGTGTTGGGTATAGTTATTTCAACTTGTGTGAAATTAGTCATGGAAAACATGAGTTATATAGTGGTCCAAACCTTATCCAACTACTTCTTCCAATCAAGCAACTAAAGTGTAATGTGTATAGCCTGATCTTGAGTAGTATCTAGGGAGGCCTAATACTCAAGTATCAACTCATTTAAGACCTAAATTTTAACTTTGATGGCTTGCCCCTTATTGATTTATTTAATGACTTCCAATATACATTGATATTATTTAGAAGAAGAGAAAGTTCATCCTTGTCTAGGAGTGAAGGGTCTGTAATTAGTTGTGTGTAAAGGTCAGGATAGGCATCCTCGATAATATTCTTAATAATGCACAGTTATTTCATGATTACAAAATTTGCATCCTCAAACTCCTTATCTTGATATTGTAATACAATTACCTTCTATAAAATAGACTCCTGGAACATAGTGGCACCTTCAATATGTCTGGACAATAGTAATTGGGAAACATCCAAGGAAGCTTTTGTTATGGAAGGAGTCAAGGCAATGCATGCAACTAATGTACTCATAAGTGTCATCCATAATGGATTTATGGGAAAACAAAAATGGTGTACTATGTAGAGGTTACCAGCACATCCCATAGTCAAATGTTAGATAGGATGGATGAACCATTGTTGTCCTGTGAGGCAACCATAGTCTCTCATGCCTATGTTTGGGGAAACTCTTGAGAGGGATATGTTACATTGGAATTGGATAGAGTTTTCACATATTGTTCCTTCATAGTATCTACTTGGGCTTCCTTGGTAATATTATTCATAGCATCTTACTATATCTAATTTTCAACATCTTATTGTACCTTCTTAGTAGCCTCTTCATATGCTTTATTATAAGAGTCTTCCTTTGCCTTCTTAGTGGCCTCTTTTGCCTAAGCCTTACATTATCATTCTTGGTCCTCAACAAAATTATATTATTGATCTTGCACAAGATTGATATTATTTTTTTCCTCTGCTACTTCTTTTTGGTTGTGTTCTTCTTCCAGCTAAACATCACTGCATAATTATTCTATCACTTGTTATTATTGTGTGGCTTATTTAATAGTGGTAGTTACTTTATGCATTTTCTTATTTTCTTCCTCCTCTTGTTTTTTTTTTTTTGCCTCAACATCCTCATCTTGCTTATGAGACTCATCTTCTTTGGCCTCACATTAGGCTTACTCCTATTCCTATTACTCCTCTTCTTCCTTCCTTTTAGCCTTGTGTTTTTCCTCTCGGTGCACATGATTCTCAACTATTCTTTATGCTTCCTCACGTGTGTCTTGTTATTCTTCCATAGTCTGAGCTTCAAGTGTGACTTCTTCTATGTCTATCTTGGCCTCCTCTAATTGTGATAGAGAATATCTAAGGATAGTAGTTTTCACCTCAATATGATAAACCTGCCCTTTATAAACTAAGCATCTTATGGGTTTTGGTGTGTCAACTTCCTATGCTTGTTTCTCTCCCATATTAGGATCTCCAATGGTTTGTGTAAGAATAGGTGAGGTTTCTTCCCTAGATTTTTGAGGGATGAATGGATCGTACCTACTCTATAATAATTTTATTGGTAGGATAACTTATATGGCTCCAAACTATGATGTAATTATAATCAATCTTCCTACCTTGAATGTTTTTTGAATGCACTACAAGTTGTCCTCTTCATCCACTATGTCAATAATTATAGAATCAAGGTAAGGGGTAACTCAACCCATAGATTTTTTAGAACTTTTTTTCACCTAGATAGTGTGCACTACTTTCTAGAACAAATATTCTTTTTCTTCCTCTTTCTCATATAGGTCTCTATGTATATTAGCCATCATCGTCATATAAACTTGTTGTTCATCAGTTCTCATGTGTATCAAGTTGTAAATTCTAATGATTTTGGGTACACTTGGGTCATCTAACCAAGTGAGATAAATATGAGTCTTCTACCATAGAAGAGATGTAGATCTTGTTCCCTCATGCACCTTATACTTCCCTAAATCTTAGATTGGTGTAGCTACCATTGAAAGTTATACAACTATAGTTGCAAGGGATGGAAAAAGTGGTGGTACCATATAAAATGGGGTTGATCTCATTTATATGATTTCCTTATATTTTTCCACCTCACTCTACACCATTTACATGTTGACAAAGTATGGTAGGGGTAGACCTAATACCTTGGGCATTTTATGAATGCAGATGACAATTCCCTTTAGTAGTTTTGTGATGATCGCATGCTGGCCCAAATACTACATGACATCAGGAAGTATGCATGATTTGTCTACAATTTCCTCTAAAAAATCATTCCAACAAGTGGTGTATATGGATTGATGCCAAAAATAGGTGTTCTTTTGAGTCTAAGTGAGATTCCTAAACTACACATCTGGCCAGTAATTGATGTCAAGATGAACTTCACCCTCAGGTGAATTCCACTATGTAAACATAATAGTAGTACCAAAAACTGGTACTAATTTTTTTATTTCACCATCGGCAAGAATTTATCAATGTTCATAGTAAGTTTTCTAACCAAAAATTTAGGTTAGTTGAATTCCTCATTCTGATGGATCATTTGATGGGCAATATCGATGACCCCTTTTGTAGCCTGCTTGACATCTTTAGTTGTCTACCAGAATTGATGGGAAATGCAATCTACCAGAATGCACTTTGACAAATCTTCAATGTCCTCCAGTGGAATTCCTCTTGATTTGTAGGAGTACTTTTCCTAAATCTCTAAAATGATTTATGGTATTCTAGATTTGTAGTGAGCTATGGATATCCCCTTTTCAAGCATTTTTATTACCCTTGCCATCGTCATGGTATTGATGTAAATGGTTATGTCTTGGGAAATATAATTATTACCCTCATTATATTAACCCATAAATACCTCCATGACATCATTAAGCTACCTAAAATTAGGCAATCAAATCAATCATTCCACATATGTGTTATGGAGCATGTGTGGTTGTGCTACTGCAATTGGTTTCACCCCTTAATCTATGTCTTTCATAAACATTCATAGATCTACATTAAGAATATCCATTTGGGTATGTGGAGAAAATTTGTTGTAACGTCACACTGATTCCCATGTCCTATTTTTGCACTTCTATGAATCCCTTGATGAGTTGGGATTGATTAAATCTAGCAATTATGCATTTTTTACTTTAATGATAAAAGAATTTCCTTAGATGTGCAAAGTTGAGATTCAGCTAAAAGTAACAATTGCTCAAAAAAAAATTAGCACTTTAGTATAATTAGTAGTGGATATGAATTTATCTACTCGAGTGCCATATTTATAGCTTCTCACACCACCTTCGATGCTTTTTTATCTTAATTAGTTATTTTATCACTCAATACTTCACATGCAAGCTTTGAATGAAGTGAAACCTTTCTTTTTGATGTGGCATTTATTTTGCAAATGTAGCATTTGATTGTAATGGTGGTTGGTGCTTTTTAACCTTTCACTTTAACCAGTCTTTGATTGTACATTACTATTCTATTTATAACACTAACCCATCACTTTTCCAAGAGATTTGTCAATCTCCCCCCATACCAATCATTAATTTCAATGGATTAACCTTTAAACTCCACTATCTACTCAAGATTTGAATGCATGTGTCTTTCCCAGACTTAATTGATGTTTATACAGTGTACTCATTTGTCCACCTTCTTCAATGTATCCATAGTAATGGAACCTTCTACTTAAATTTAGATTCCTCTTATCCATTACTTTTATACACACATACTTATATTTCCCCACACATGTTAAAATAAATACACAAAACTTGAACTATCATGAAATCAATGCTTTCAATCATAACTACCATCTACTTGGTGTAATATAACACCTTTATTCCATGTTTTTTATGAATTAATGGTTTTAAGACTTCAACCTACATCCATCTACCCACCCAGGTAAAACATTTTCTTGAAAATCTTGTGTGAACACTATTCTAACCTGTGAAAGTTCATGGATGATGTATATGCCCTTCCACTAGATGTTAAGATTTACAAGGAAAGATTTGGACCTGTTATCATATAGAAGAACAAGTTGATTTACCTATAATTCCTTTGTGTACAAATATTTATCATGCCATGCCTTCTAGCTACACTTGTTTATATTTTGGGCCCATACTACTTTACATCTTGCTTCATCCACGTGGTTCAAGTCTAAAAATCTATTAGTCATTAAATCTTGATCACCCATTCATAGCACATTTATGACTCACAAATTGGAAAGCACATATTCCATAGGCATCATTAATTCTAACCCATATACTAGATGGAATGGTGTAAACCTTGTCACATTTTTACAATGTGTGCAATAAAACCACAGGACTTATGGAAGCCTATCATCCCAATCATCTCATTGCACATCAAAAAGCTTAGTAATCATCTTAAATATCACCTTGTTTGTAGTTTCAACTTGGCCATTCATTTGTAGACTATAAGTGGTGATTTTATGATGTGATATCATGAACTCATCCATGAAGGTCTTGATGGTTTTATTCATAAAGTGAGTTCCTCTATCGCTTACCAATTTAAGAGGATAGACAAACTTGGTGATGATGTTCTTGTATAGAAAGTTGGATGTGTCCTTCATACCATAAATTAGAGTCATAGCAACTTATACCAACTTTTTAAAGTAGTCTATCATAGTTATTATGTACCTTACATTGTTACATTTACTTGGATGATTGATTGGTCCTACAAATTTAATGCCCCACTATTTAAATGGTTTTTACACTAACATGGGATGTAAAATCATCTCATACCACTGTTATGGCTTCCCCATCCTTTAGCATAAATTTCACAATTGTGCAACACTCTATGTATCCTAAAATAGATAGGGCCACCAAATTCTAATTTGAAATATTTTCCTCACAATTGCATTTCTATTAAATGACCTCCTGTGACTCCCTGATACAATTCATCTGTGATCTATGCATGATCATGCTCTAGTGCCACTCTATATAACACTTCATATTTACTTAATTAGTATAAAAATCCATTTATAATACTATATAGAAGAGCTTTGATGATCAGTTATTTCTTATCTCTCTCTGTATAGTGTTCTAGGAATGTCCCCTATTCTAAAAATTGTGTGATCTCTTATAGTTGTTCCAAAATCATAGTCACTCTAAATAGGTGTGCATCCAGTGACTCATCTTGGATTTCCTCAAGTTCTTAACCATTATTGAGATAACTAAGATGGTCTAGGTCAAAATTCTCTTGGTTTGACACTAATCCAAAATTGAAATTCCTAGAAAAGTATCGGCTAGCATGATATTCATCCTCCCAACATAAACATATTTACCAAGTATCATAGATCTTGATGATCAGTGATCAGTTTGAATGATGTGGCCAACAAGTACTGCCTAAAAAATTTTAGTGTGAACACTTTCACCAAGGCTTCTTGATCAATTATTCTATAATTATTTTATATGGTCAATAACTTTCTTCTTTTAAATTAGATCAAATAATCTAATCCTCCTCCTGGATGTGTGAGTACTACTTCAACTAAAATACTTGAAGCATATACATGCACAATAAAATGTCTAATCCAATCTAAAAAAACTAAGATCAGAGTAGTCACTAGTCTCTGATTTAAATCAACTAATGTGGTTTGACAGTTCTTAGTCTAGACAAAATGGGCTCCTTTTCACAATAGCTTCTCTAAAGGGGATGATATAGTGGTGTACATATTGATGAATTTATAATAGTATTATGTATGTTAGATAAAATATCTCACTTTTATTGAAGTCTTTGGTGGTGGCATACCCATAAAGACTATGATCTTATCTCGGTCTACCATAATTCCTTTACTACACACTACATGACCTAATAAAACACTAAAGGGTGTGAAAAATAAACATTTCTTCAAATTTAGTGTTATTCACAGTACTCTAGATCTCTCTAATATTAACCTAAGTTTTGATATGTTTCCTAAATAAAGAGAACATTGCCAAGTCATCCAAGTATACTTTGAGGAAGTCATGGATAAAATACTTTAACGTAGTCAACATAACCCTAGATAACATTTTAAGTGTATTTTTTAGTCCAAATGGTATGAACTTACAATAAAATGAGCCCTATTCTATTGTGAATGTTTTTTTGGTCCTATCCTCTTCTCCAATGGGTATTTTATGGTAACCATTGAATCTATTTGTAAAGGAAAACATTTCATGCCCCACAATAGCCTCTAAAAATTCATCCATGAATGGAATGGGAATGGGTCATTAACATAAGCATCATTGAGGATGTAGTAGTCTCCAAAAATGTGTATCTCCCTAGTATTCTTCAGATGTACTACCATGGGGCTAACCTAGTCATCTCTTTTGACCAAAAAGATAATGATTTCTTCTAACGTGATCAATTTCAGCTTTCACTTTCATCTTAATTTTTAGTTTCAACCTATGCATTCCCTTCTTGATTGGCTATGCACACTCATTTAACTCTATGTGTATATCCCCCAAAAAAGGATCAACACCTTTAAATTTTTCAAAATTTATAGAAAATACATCTTGATAGTCTCGGAGCAACTGTAAAACCTTCAAGATATCTTCCTATGTCCAATAGACTCTAACATGCACCATTATGTGTCCATCTTCTGTGTTAATAATTGTTATGTGTTATTTTAATGTCTCTTGATACATCCTATATTTTTATTCAAGAATGAAGTCATATAGTATCTATTCTCCTTCACATTATGGGAACTATATATGTCATAGATTTTCCTCCTTTATTTCCTTTGTGACTAATTATGGTAGAGGCTCCAACTCTCTCTAGCTCAAATAGATCCCCTATATCCATGTAGTCCTCATTTTTCATCCTAGAGGACTCCTCATCCTCGTCCTATATCCTATGTCATGGTTGAATCCATGTTTAGGCCTCACCTTATATAACTTCTTTAATCTACAATATGTGTGTTAGGTTTTTTTTTACAATTTCATGCCAACCTATTTCTCATGGTGATAGCAAGTCTTCAACTCTTCTGAGGCATAAAAAGGTTTTCATATTTTGTAAATCCACTTGTACCTAAGGATTTTCACTCTCAAAGATGAATGTTTGAATGAAATTAGCTTGGATTTGTGCCCAATGCTTTGTTTATATTATTTATTCCTAATGGATGTATTATATTATAGGGAAAACACATAGGGTATAGATGAAACTATGTGTTTACTAGTTAGGAGTGATACCATCTAACATCCATACCTCAATACACCTTTACACATTCAATTCTAGGCAATCACCCTCCTTATAGATAGGCCAGTCTCTTTTGATAGCTAGAAGTGAGCTACGAGTAGTTTGTATGCTTCTTCCTATGTTAACTACATATCCCTATGGATGGCCCACTAGTTCACAGTGATTCCCTTCATTGCATAGTTTAGGGAACTAACCCTATGGTTCATATCTGGTACATGTTATTGAAATCATATTATGAACTTTCCAACATCCTTCATAGAAAAATATTGGGGTATTTGTTTTTGAATCACAAAGACCATTCATAAAGGTTACAATTCATGACTCCCAATTAATTACATGGGTGTCTAAGTCTTCACTTATTGAAGAATATCTATCCCATGGGAAAACCCCCTATGAATTTTGTTCTATGTAGTCTTGTTTAGTATGACCCATCTAATATATAAAATCTATATCATATTGTGTTAGAGATCTTGCCATCATTGATACAAATCCTCCTTAACCTTTTGAGGGATCTCTAGGGTATTCATCCCCAAATTTCCAAAGAGCCATTCTATGATAAGAATCTGAGTCTACAAAATAATGTTTTTGTAGAGGAAACTTTACTCTCTTATTCACAAAGCCTTTTGCTTATCTTTGACTGTAGTCTTCAACCAGCTAGCACTAACACCAGCATAAGGTGAGTTTGGTTCTTTTGTAATGATGTAAGACCAATATTCAATCTTATTTAGATAAATTATCATGATATTTTCATCTTGATGAGACTCTAATTGATTCATAACTATGTTGATAGTCATACACCCATCATAGGCCCACTTCTTCCCTATTAGTGTAGGGTAGTGAGTCTCTTCTATCTTCATATCAATTACTTCAAAATCAACTTATAGGTTGAGTTATGTGACTTTGATTTCTAAATCCTCTTAGTGACTAATAGGTTTAACCCTTCCATAGTCTACAAGGTTGAGTGTGACAGGACTATAGCTTAATGTAGGCCTTCCCAAGTGGATTTGGGAATCATATTTATAGTTTTTCCAAAGTCAAATATGGTGTTATGTATTTTATACCAAGCTATATCTATGTCTATCCTTGCATAAATGTCCCAAGGTTTATTTATCTTTACAGACCAAACCAACTTATCCATCCACTACTAGCCTTTCTATGCACATTCTAGTAGGTTATGGAGTTGGTTCATGATGTTATGGGAGATATATTCATTTCATAGTGTACTTAAGAGTTTCATTAAATCTATCAAAGTAGTGATAACCCCATCCTTTCTTAGAATATGTACTATTTTCCCATACATGTGTGAATCAAGAGCTACATCATCCCCTTCATTTGTCCCTTGCTTCTAGATCATCTTCAAAATCTATGCAACTTCTTGCATCAGGCCTTTTTCAATAGTAAGTTTAGGATATAGTTTAGTCATACCTTTTTAACACCCAAGTATTTAGTCATTTTCAATAGAGGTAACCCCTATTCTACATGTTTTTGTCTAGTTACTACCTATAATGTGACATCCTCTCTCAACTACACATAATTCATGCTAACATTATCTTTGTAATATGAAATAGTCTTATGTATTGTATTTATCTATCACCTTGAAATACACAAAGTAAGGTTTCCTCTAAGGATTTTTAGGATAATTTCTCTACACATGGTTTAGTTTTCCACAAAGAGAATAATGAATGGGTGGCTTGGGCCCATTATTACCTCAGCCTCCCTATGCACCACCGTAATATCATCCTTTGTATCCTCTTCTATTCCCCTAAAATCTCCATCCACCTTGGTGTTATTATTTCTTAAAAAATTTAGTGTTTTATGATGCATTCCATTCTTTCTATTATGGATATTCATTAAATCTAGCCACTTGTATTTGTTGTGGGTTTAGGGCCCACCCTAACTATTACACTTGAGGAATTTTAGGATTTCATGGAGCTTGGTATAGGCAGGTCACAGGAAATTATAAGAAGTTTTGTGAGGAAATATTCCAATACTACATAGAAAGTAGGGTACCTGCTAGATTTGGGGTTATTACTATGCTTCAGGGACCTAAGGCATCACTGAGGAATTTTGACCTAGTATGACATTCGCCAAGCTAGGATTAGCTTGTCACATAATTATATATTTCTATGTAATAACCATAAACACATTATTAGTGATATCTTCCTTTAGTTCCTGGAGTGCCTAGCAATATTTGTCATCATGTGTAGGTGACGTATAAAATTTACATTACATATTTTGAGGGGTTTTAATGTACTAAACTATAAGGTTGCATGCCCTACCACTCTACATATCTCATAGAACTCCATCTTAACCCTAGGGCATTCATTTTTATGATGCCCTTGTTGCATGTACTCTATGCACCATATATCTGACTTGGGTCTCTTAACCCTTCTTTGAAACTAATCCAATCTACTCAAAATAGTCTATAAGATACCTTATACCTTAAATGATGGCATGGGTACATCTCCATACTCATCAAATTTTTCCACTAGAATCATAGTGGATTTTACATCTGATTTATCTCCAAATTGAGTTTGTTCCATGGAAAATATAATCCTTGGTCTTAAACCCTCTACAAACCAAGTGATTTTATCTTTATCCTCCAAAACAAATTCTACTTTATTCATGACATCAAAGAATCTATTATCATAGTCATCAATGATCTCTTGAGGTCTTTGTCAAATCTCTTTCAAATATTGAATTAATTGGATTGAACTATTATTAACATTAAAATCTATGATGAGCCAATTATTAACATCATCCAGGGATGCTATGGCTATATTTTTCCTAAAGATGAACTCTAGTGCATGTCTACCCAAAGCACTGATCAATTCAAACTTCTTTATATTGTCATCGATGATTATTTTTGCCTACCATTTCATGTTGTAAGTAAGTACTATTTAGGGTCTATAGACCCATCATAAGGAGTTAGGTGTATAAAATCACTCAATTGAGCTACCATAATGGGGTTTCTTATAGGTATTATAATTGATTTGGTTGCAATCAATATCAGGTATGGTTGTAATTTCAAAGACTTCTAAACACTTTGAGGTGGCTCCTAATCTGGTGATGGTTGTGATGTCTCCTCTAATTCTATGGATGTGGTAGTTATAGATATATCTCCATCATATCCTTCTTCTTCTAATATTTTAAGTTTTATAATGAAATCCTTAGCCTATTCAAGGATTATAGGATGTCTCTATAGAAATCAATGATGTTATGTTCTTCTGTCGATCTGAGAAACTCTACACAACTTTTTGATATGTATCCTTTTGTATTTCTAGGGTTTTCTATGAATTTATTATATAATAGGTCTTTTCCAAGTGTCATCATCTAAAGTTGTATAGGAATTAATGCAATTTTGAAAAAATATGGATTTAGAGGATGTGTGATTCTATGGGAAATGATCCTTACTCCAAATATGTATATCTCAAAACTTGAACCTATACTATGTATGCAACTATAAGGTAATATTTGATTTTATTTTTGGGATAGTCTTTCTAAAAATTTCAAACTTTTACCCATCTATTCTACCTATATAATACTACCTTCTTATTTCATCTATGTTAAATCCTCATCGCTTCCTCATGCTCTATCTCTACTTGGCCTGAGATCCTCACTTTGTTTATCTTCACTTCACCCTTCTCCTTATTGTCTCTTATTATCCAATTCATCAATGATAATACTACTCCTATTCATAATTTCTTGAAATACACTCTATTTATTCCATCTCCTCTATTGCCTCAACTCTCTTTAACTCCATAATTTTTGTTGTTCCTTTTCCTCTAGATTCTCCATGTTAGACTTAGGTTTAAGCTCTATCTTTTTATATTTGATTCATTTTCCCCTATCTTTCACACACCCCCATATTCCCAAAGTGAATACTCCATATTAGCAGGAGTGGGTACCATGGTTTTTTATATAACCAACATTTTGATTAATTTTTAGAGTCACTATAAAAAAATTCCTCTGATTCCTCTCAAAAACACATCATTCAATGGATCAAAGGATAAGTATCCATGTACTATGAATTCAATGATATATCCATCAAAAGTGGTAGCTATCCAATAATCAATCACATGAGTCCAATTTATCTCCAAAATTTGAAACTATTCTATCTTCCCCTCAATCCACACAATAGTGTCACTTTCTCATGGCTAGAAATAGTGATATTCAATTCTATCCAGCCAATCATCTAATAGGCTCAGTAATTTGCACCAAAAACCCTATAAATTTCATCGTAAAGGTGTTATTGTATAATATCTCTTGGAGTACACCCAATTATTCATCCTTCTCTCTCTAAAAATTTAGTATTTTTTTGGTACAACCATCTCTCCACCTCTCTTTGGGTTGGTAACCATCGTAACATATCCACGCTCACTGTACCATTGTTAGAAGATGTTCTTGGGTTTCACTAAAACATGTTAATTATGGGGATAGAGTATGAAAATTTACATCAAAATATTATAGGATGGTTTAATCGAGACTTTGAATACATCTACAAGGTTTATCCTAGAGAATTACACTTGTTTAATAGCTCAATGCATGATGTAAACTACTTAAAGATATAAAAAAATCACACATCAGATAAAAATAATAAGGGAAACATTCATAATAGCAAAGATAACTCTAGTATTATACCATAAAAGAGTAAAAATACTTATAATTCATATTAAAATAAATAGTACTAGGGATTACAATAAGGAAACCTTCATAGATCAAGGTCTAGTTCTATTGATACTCTGTGAGAAAGATTTATAATCAAAATTATCAATCAATATTCTATTACTCACATACACATCAACATCAACCCTTTTATTTTATTATTTACAAATATTTATAGGCATTATTTCCTATGGTTATAACTTCTAGATTACCATTTTGAGAATAGTTCTCCATGTCGCATTCAGTAGAGTCCTGACCAACATAGAGATTCTCGTAACAAATACTAATAACCCACAAATAGAATATAGATATAATTATCATAGGACAATCTTGTACATACAAATTATTTTAAATTTACCTTTTATAGCTAATAGTTTCACCTATCATTAGTTATTCCTAATTAGGTGTCAATCCATACGGGTTGTGTAACATCATGAAACAAAGGGTAGCTTCCTTAGTATAAATCAAAACTCAAATTGAAATGCTACTAAAAACCTAAAAACATGTCCTAATATTGAATAAGACTAATAAGAATGCAATTAAAAATATAAAACAAATATAAATTATACACCTTATTACAATTATCTTGCTAATTTCATGATGTGATCTAATATATTGATGTAGTTTCAAACTTCTTATTAGATTTGTCTGAGTAAATAGTTAAAACTCCCCTTTATAAATTTAAAATTTGTATTGAAATGTGATGGGATTGATGTATGAGTGTCTCTAAAAAATGGAAGCACTTCATTTAGTTATCAATACTTGTTAAAAATGGAAGGGTAGTCATCTATTTATATATTTCTAAATGTATGTGAACTATCAAATGAGATGGGAGATCAATGGATGAGGATTAGTATCCTCCTCATAAATGTAGGAAGTGGAGTGTTTAAAAAATAGGGATGAGTGTGTATGAGGATGAATTAATTAGGAATATTATTATGACATGCCTTGTTGAAAAAAGGATTGCATGGGGATTATAAATGAATTAAAAATTCATTTGTGAGAGAATGTGAGGAAAATAGGATTAATTGAATTATGGAAAATAGGAAATGTGAATTCCATGGAATTTTTAATTAGATATATATTATCTAATTATTTAATATTAATTAACTAATAATATATGATGTGAAATTTATAGGAAATGATGTGATCATGGAAGAAAAGATTAATTGGCTATGGGGGATGAATAGTGAATTGACTAGTGATGTTAGTGAGAATATAATATCAATTAGATCATTTAGGATGGTATTAGCATGGATTAATAAAATAGTTAAAATAAACATGAAGTATTTGATTTTAGGGGTCTATATTTTCCCCTCTTTGAATGGGCATTACAAAACACAATGGGTGGAGTAATGAATTTTCAAATAAAGAAGAAGTCGAAAGAAAGGGTGATGAAATTTAAAAGATGAAGATGAAAGAATACGATGGAAATGAGATAATTTTATGGATGATGCCTCATAGGTAGGGCATCATTAGGGGAGGAAGGATGCAAATGGGATCTCAAAAAAGAGAAGAGGATAGAATGGAAAATTCAATAGGTGGGTGATGAATCAATAGGGATTCAAATGTCAAAAGTGATGATGATAAGATGAGATAAAACCATATAAAATATTAATCTAATTGAGGTAACGCTTTCATGATTTTATTTTTTATGATGATGGATTTATTTATCCATAGTAGGGTGGATTTGGGAAGGATGCATCCTGGGAGAAGTTGCACACTTTGATTTCACCCAAGCAGGGTCGATTTGGAAATTAAATATCTCAAAAATATATAGGATTGGATATTGAAATCACCTCTCTTGATGATGAGTTTCACACATTGATTTACCACAAGTAGGTGGATTTTGGAATTAAACATCCTAAAAATCTACAAGTTTTGATTGGATGGATGATTTATTAACTAATTGATTAATTTTCAAGCATAGATCAAGGACTTAATCTATTATGTGTATTAATGATGAGGTTCTCACATTGATAGATGATGTAGATTAGATAGGTTAATGCAAAATTATGTGATGATGGTATAATTTTTTAAAAAAAAATTAATAATTAATAAAAACCTATGCACATAAGTATGCCCCAAGGTTTAATGAATAATACTTAAGAATGATGCAATAATTATTGAAGAATGATGTGATTAGATGTGAAGAGAATTAGATGAATTCCAAATTAGATAGGGACATGGAAATTTTATGTCTACATAAGTGGGCCATGAGGATGATTATTAGATATGGATAGTTAGTTAAAAGAAATGGATATTGATAGGAATGGATATGGAAAAAATAATAAGAATGGGAATGAAAATTTTATTGATGATGGTGGTCGAGCTGACCTTAGAAACTCTATGTGACTGAGCACTACCTACATAGTCTAAATAGATCTCAAGATGATGGGGAATGGAGGAATGATGATGATAAATATATGATTATTGATGAATATTAAAAATAGATGAGATGATTTGATTCGAAAATAGATGATTTTTTAAGGGGATAAATTATTTCTTTAGTGCATTTCCAAATATATTTGAAACATATAATGGTATGCACCATGATGACCAATCCACAATGTGCATAATGACTAAATTTTGATCTAATATACAAATGACATAAATGCACCATGATATGGAAAAATTAGGATTACATTATTGACACATGTCAATGGATGGACTCAAGTACAAGCATGTGATATGATGAACCATGATATGGAAGAACCATGATGATATTATTGGTGCACATGGACAAATTCAAGGCACAATAGGAAAATAAACCAAACAAGAAATCAAGTAAACCTACACACATTTGAAACAAAAGAATCAAAAATCATCTTGTCCTTAATCAAGTCAAAATCCACACATAAATGCTTGCTGATATTGATATATATGGTGCCCCCATGAAAGGATACATGTAAGGGGATGAATTGGGAATAAAATATCTTGAAATAAGTTGAACGCTTTTATTTTCCCTAAATAGGGAAAAGATTACTTGTAGATGGGATGGATTTAAAAGAAGATGGGGATGCCCACAAGTGTCAAATTTATTGTAGATAATGGGTTATTTACACATGATGTAGAAACATGGTTTTCATCATGGTACTTTCCCAAGGCACCATACACATGGTTTTCACCATTCGACAAATTATTTCTCTTTCTCTTTTTATTTTTTAGAATCTCAACTCATTATAGGTTTATAATATCAATGATGTTGACCATTTGATATTTAAAGTATGTGTTCCAAATATGTCATCATGAAATTCATTCATTTATATATTTTATTCATCTAAATTGATTAGATTGCCATCACAACCCCTATGAAATAGGGTGCTACCAATGAGGGTGTAGAAAAAGTTATATTAGATGGAGGATGTTTATTAATTGCTTGAATTATTTGGATGGATGTGAGAATCATGATGCTAAATGGGATTAGTACCAATAATCTCATGTTATACAAGAATGATAATATTCATCGATCAGATGCTGAGGGAATTTTCTATTATACTAATGGTGTTTGTAATAAATGACGTAGATTTGTCCCATAATTGTCCTGACATAGGAGGGAGATTGATTCTTTAATTTTCCTAATTTTTATCCAATGGTGCCTTAAATATGTTTTCACTAAGGGAATTGAATTTTTGAATTTTTGGACTTTGATTTTAATTATCCCATAGTGCCTCAAACAAGGTTTTATTAGGGGACATTTCTTCTAGATTTCCAAAATTTTAACTTTGATTACCCCATAGTGCCTCAAACAAAGTTTCACTAGGGGATGTTAATTTTTTATTTTGATTTGATGGATTCTTGGATTCATATTTATTTAAGAATGTTTTTTATTCCCTATTATGTACTAATGCAACTTTATGCTCTTTTGGCTAGATGCCAATCATGAATTTTGTCATTTTTTTAATTATTATAGAAGAAGGTTAAATTTAAGTGATTTTTTTAGTCCCAATCTATAGGTGTAGGATATTGAATTTTAAAATGGTGTAAAGTATGGATGGTATTAATAAGAGGATGGGTGGTAGCATGGTCATTATAGGTGCTATGAATGGTGAATATTTCATTATTGGATAAGGTTTCCTCAAAAATCATGGAAGTGTCAAGGACATATTTAGGTGGATTTGTAAATAATTTAAAGATGATGACATGAGAAAATTTATGTGCATGTACATGGATGGGATATATAATTCAATTTTCATGGAGACTAACACCTTTCCCATTATAGTTCATGATTTTAAATATTCTACTTGCAAGAGGATATTTATTGCTCTAGAAACAAGCCACAAAGATGTCTCCATATAACCAAGTTTGTTTTCTTTTATTGATTTATTATTCTATGTGTAATTTAGATATGATAAATAAAATATTTAAAAAGTAATAGGATGTTATTGTTAATGTTGATTTTGATTTTGATTTTTATGTTGATTTATTATTAAGGATGGGACTATCCACATAGAAGGGACTTTTATGTTTTTTATCTATAATTATTATTGTCCCAAGAGGCATGGGATGTTGGGTGATGTAATTTTTTACATGTGATGGGATATGGAGTAATAATCCAAGGAAGGTCTTGGCAAAGATAAGTTCATCAACTATTAGTGATTGATCAAAGATAGGTGGATAGGCAAATGTAGGTTCACTAAGGATGGATAGTTGGCCAAGTGATGGATCGTTGAATATTAGCTCATAAAAGATGGGTCCTTCATCAAATATGAGTGGGCCAAATATTATTTGGGATTGGACAAATATGGTTGATTCAACATAAATTAATTCATTGAAGATGGATTGGTCTAGGATAGAGTGATTGTATTGATCTTCATTTGGAAGTGGAGGATTTGGATTTTGATTTGAAAGGGATATTGACATGTCCCTAATGGATTATTATTGAACTTGAATGTACTTAGTTATTTATTAAATGATGATTTTTATATGGGTAATGATAGCACATGGATGGATTTTTGTATTTTTATCGCTTTAAGGTTGGATGGGTGATGAATAGGGGATCATTTGATGTTTTTTACTCAAGTTAATTAGATGTTGGACTAGTGGATAAAGGGATAAGAAGGGTTGCTAGGTGGGATACCTATTGGCTAATATATAGGATTTGGAAAATCATGTCTTTATTTATGGATGGTAATGATAGAATAAGTTTGGTATTATGAGATTCCATGGGTCTAAATGGGATTTAATGTAGGATTGATTGATGTTTAGATTATTTGATGTGATTTTTATTAGGATTATGATTTTTTATGTTTGATGTGAAGTTTTATTAGGATTTTTGATGTGATTTTTATGTTTGATTGGGATTTGATTAAGCTCAATTTGGATTTTAATTGTTGATGTTCTAACTTAGATGGAAAAAAAAAGGATGATGTGATTTTTGTCATTACCAATTGAAAAATATAGGATATTAAATGGCAAGATAATAATATGATTTTAATTTGTTTGTTTAATTGATTTGAAATTGACATGACTTGGTCAAAATAGATCAGCATTTAAATTTTTTTAATATTGGTAAAGTAAGGTTTTAAATAGGGGCCCTACCCTTTACAAGGAGCATGTAGGTTTGGCCAAAAGAGATAGAAACAACAATATAACCTAACCAAAACATCATAAAATATGCCAAAAATAATAAAACAACAAAAAAATGGTAGAAAATAGCTCTAAAATAACATAAAAGGGGCATATATCACTTAGTCTTGCGATCTCCAAACACTTATTCCCAATTTTATATCATCCTCTTAGAAAAAATTTCCATATAGATAAGGCCTTGAGATTCAACTTTACCTCCACCCCTCCTTTGGTATTTTTTGTAGCATTTCTAGGACCGTCCTCTTATTTTCTATTAACAAGAATTTTGAGGCCATCAATATTAATCATACAATTCTACATTACCACTTTAATATAATACATAAGAATGCCTGTATTTTCCTTGTAAGTTATGATTTCCTTCTCCATCCCAGTAACTATATCTTTCAATATTTTCATCAAGGTGTTCATCTCTTTCATTTACACTTTAGAGCATAAAGTTTCCACTTCAAAATTGAGGTTATTGAAAGAGTCCTTTAACTTTATGTGGTCCTTCATAAACCAACATAAAAACCCCCTATACAAATTTATCTCCTCGGATATATCTTCTTTCTTGAATTTTTACTTTACCTAGTTCATGAAGTCTATGAGCAATCATCAAACTTTCCCTCACCTTTCTAGTCAGCTTCAATGATGGGATTATTATACACATAATATTTTTAACCTTTATCAATTACTTATGCTTTCTCTCTTACAATAATCTATTGAATATCAATCTCTCTAAGTTCACACCTTAAAGGGTGTATTGGGAAAGGGGTTGGCAGACCTTGGTGATTCATAGGATTGTTGGCCCCTATACCACCACTCAAAACTAATATAACTACTCCTATCTAATTATTTAAGCATTAAAACCTTGCTTATACACTTCCCTAAGCAACTCACCACCAAAATAGCCGCTACCTAAGTAAATACCCATTTTTACTACTTTTCATACTACATCAATTGATTTGACCCCACTCTAGGATTTAGTGCACATTACGAAACTATTTCAAACCAAGCTAACATAGTTCAAGATCTAACAACTCTATTTCTTACCTTTAAAAGTCAACCAAGATGAGTGCATCATATAAATTCCTTGGAGGGCTTAGGGTCAATTCATGGATATAAAAACCTCATAAACTTCACTTATAAATATAGGATCATTCAATTTCACATCATTAAAGATCATAAATCTACTTATATAATCAATAAGAGGTTTCATTGCTTAGGTTTTTACCTTGGAAAAGTATCACTTATCTTGTGGATGTCTTAGGTACATAGGAAAAGTTATATATCCTAGAGTTTATTTGTCCTTATGATCCTTACAAACCCACACCAACCTCTCGCAAAGCACCATTGGCCAAGGGAGATATTGAGGCATGACATGTTTACTTCAATATGGTACTTATATTTATATCCCTTCATATTTTGATAAGTAGATGTTGTATAACTAATGGATTGAATGGTATCTCTCCTTGCTTAGATCATTTCTATGTTATGTTAGATAAAATTATCTTTATATGTTTATTATCTTCTCCATGTGTTCCAAAAGATTTGTGTAGACAATATTTTTTGGCCACTCCCATGTCTAAATAGATATAAGACTAATTTATAGCAAACAACACAAATAAATCATAGAAAACATTAAAATACCCAAATTATTCTATGCACTTAGCATGCATATTTTGTAATTTATTGGTGCATCCTTCATTGGAGAAATGCACTATATGTAACTATCATCTTCACGTAATTCATCCCAATTCAAATTATGACTATGTAAGAGATGTTTAGGGATTAACTATATCAAATAGTTATTTGAATTTTAAAATTCACTTCACTTTTCATTAAGTTCATTAAACCTATTTAATTATCCTATCTTCCTCTAATAAGAAAATCCATAGCTTTTAGAATTTCCTATTTTCTAAATTCACTAATTGAATTTATTCCTCAACTCTCATGATAAGTAT
>JARHVA010001268.1:992500-1172500 GCA_037957365.1 Torreya grandis
CTTACCAAATAAATATGTTTGTCTTAACATTATTCAAAGAATAAATAATGTTTAGAGGGGAAGTATTTAATTTTTCATGCATTCTTAAAGGTAGTGAAGGAGTTTAAACCCATTGCATTGTAGGATTGACAACCCTACTTGCACTCTAAATTTGTTGAGGGGCATAACTGGTAGGAGGTATTACACTAGGATTCACACTTTATGACCTTGGAAAGGCATCACTTGGAGTCGTGTGTACCCCTTGAACATCTCCCAGAGCTCTCTTCTTGGATCTTATGTTATCTATAATTGATGTGCTCTGATTCAACACATAATCATCTTTAGCTTGAAATTTCATCATACCTACACTCTGGCTACTACCTTCTCCATGAATATCCCTTTGGCTGGGACTCACTTCTTTTGATGTCATTTAAGGAGTAGTTTCTTCTTGTGCCACCAAAGCTTGGCTATCTTCTCCACCATCATGCATAAACTGACCTTAAGGTTGTCCCCATTGGTCCAAATGATCCTCCCCTTAGACCAGGTTAGCATGTACCAAAATAAAAACCTTCATGGAAGGAGTGGAATTAGGATTATAGGCATTGGAATTCCTATTGAAACCTTGTTGACCTTGTCCCCTTCCTTGGTAGTTGTATTGGGGTAGAGATCTATAGCCTTATTAAGGATAGTATTGAGAGTTAGGTGGAGTACTTTCCTAAAATTGAGCTTGCTTGAGTTGAGCTCGTAATGATCATATATCTTCATATTTATCCACAACATTATCCATCTTCTTGGGAAAGGTTCTCGACTTGACATTGGTGTTAGGAACTTGTGCTATGCTTGGAGCTTAAACTGAACTATGAGATAGCAAAGGGATGGAAACTCTTGGAGGTAGCTTTCTAGCCTATATTAAGCTATTCTTATCTTTAATGGTTATCTCATATGCATTTGATAGAGTGAATCCTCTCATTGACTATAACATCAATGCCAAATTAGTACTAATACCCTTTCGATAAGTAGGGAACACAAAGCTTGGAGGAGGTCTCATGACAGGTGTCAACCTATGCCATGTCTTTTGAAATCTTTCATTAAAATCTCCCATGGATCATTAAGACCTCTCTTTATCACATTCAGCTGATAGATCAACATATTATGGTCACTCTTATTCTCAAATCTAGTTACCAACAATTCCCCAAAGCCATCCTAACTTGTAAAGCAACAACCTTCCAAAGTCCTATACCAATCAAGTGTCTTGCCTTTTAGAGACATAACAAGCAATCTAATGGATATGTTGGCTCAGGTGACATTATGAAAGTTAAATTTTTTTGAGATGTCCTTAATATGCTCAGATGGGGTAATAAGATCCTCTCCATTGAAACCAAGGAGACTCTTGGTAACATTGGGAGGAATAAGGTCATATGCAAGAAGGTCAATTAGATTTTGGGTGTTGAAAGCTGAGAAAGGTTATTGCCTATCCATTTCTCTTATTTCCTCTTGATTTACTATTTCTCCAACTTCCTCAACTTTTTGTTCTTCTTTTCCAAAACCTCCTTTCCAAGGATCTCTAAGCACTAGGAATAGTTCAAGGCGTTGTTCTTCAAGAAGAGCTTCAGCTAAAGGGTCAGAAGTCCTAGATGACCTAGTGAGGACCATGAAGTATAATGTGGGAAACTTGATCTACAACTATAGATTCTCACCTTTTAGAGTCACCAAATGTTGGATTAAGAATATTTTTACAACCTTAGGCTTGTAAAGACAAATATTCACCTTGACATGTCAATAATTGGTTCCACCGGGTGTGCCATAACTGTTGTCTCCAAATATTTAACCTTAGAAGAGAGTGTTCAATCCTCTTCCATATTTGGGAAATTTTGGGACATTTCTAGGCATGTGCATATACCTATAGAGGAAATGAACCTCTAGATTTAAAGGGTTAGCTCCCTGAATGTATCTTTGCAAAAAATCCTCTATCTGAACTAGTTTGATTTAAAGGAAAAGAGTTAGAAATTGCATGAAAATGAAACCTAATCTAGGATTGGTGATACACCAAGATTATCTTCCACATGAATGTCATATCCTAGTGCACGATACAACAAAATACATAGACTATTTTCGAGCTCTAAAGATTCTAACACAAGTATTTTAGTATAGAGGCAAGATTTTTGAAATGACACAAGGAAAATGAACTAAAAGAAAACCTATACATTCAAATAATAGTTATACACATGAAAAAATTCAATACACTTGGACACACTCCATATGACCTATTAGACCCAAAACTCTTGCTCAGACATGAAGGACAAAGGATAGAAGGATGAAAACCATCACTTGTTGTCACTATATTTCACTTACACACTCAGACAATTATTCAAAAAATCAAAGAGAAAGACCTTTACCAATACTTAAAGTCAAAATATCATTCCATCAGGGCTTCACCATACACTATATGGGTGTTTTTACACTAGCACAAGGGCTTATATATATTAGAGAAGAAGTGAGAGGGGGAGTCCTTTAAGCACCAAATAGAGGAATCAATCTATTAAGAGTCTCTATCTCTAGATAAAACCATATTTGTCAATGATGGTCATTCAGGCCATCTAATTAATCCATGTCACCTCCCTTGAACACTTTTAGCCTGATTTCTCAAAGATGCTTCTCCAATGGTTACCCAGTGGAATCAAGATATTTTGAGTAATGTCATAAATGTGATTATCACAAGAGAGTCCACCTATTATGGATTTGTCTTGATTTTAACAACTTTCCACTGGCTTTCTGAGGTGTGCAACGGTGTAGGGGAGAGTCATTTTCACTTTGTTGGCTTTGTCTTCCTTCTTTGATTGGTCATCAAAAATGATTTAGATCCTTATATGATCAATGGTGAGATGAGCCCTCTGATCTACTTTGGTGGATGTATAATGTGATCCCTTAGATTCTTGGTATCCTCTTGTTTGAATTCCAATGGCTAGTCCCTTATCCTAAAGTTGATGTCCATATAGCCATCACTCTACTGGGACCATTTCTTCAGAGGCATTTCCTTCGGACCTTTACTTTGGGAATTATTTCTAAATAATTTCCCATGGGAATTTTATCTAAAATAAATAACCTTTCGGGCCCCTTTTGGTTGGCCCATTTTGATTGATCCATGTCCTTTCAATCATTTTGGAGTCTCTTCAAAAAGATTATTTCGAAAAAAATGTTTGAAATAATTATTTTTGGCCTTTTGCAAGTGTCCCTTCAAAAACCTTTTGAAGGACACTTTTTCTAAGAATAACCCTTCAGCATTTTCATTTCACCTCTATTGAAAGCCTAAATATACCCTTCGGCATTCTTCAAATGTCCCTTTGGAAAGCCCAAAAAGGACACTTTCCCAAGAAAAGGCCCTTCAAGGAAAGTGTGTAGGGCACTTTAAATAGAAAAAGACCCTATGAATTTTTACAAGTTTCCCTTCACTTGAGAAATGACCCTTCAAAAAGATTGTTTTCGACAAAAATTCTGAAATAATTCCTTCAAAAAAAATGTTTAAGCCAATTTTTTCAGAAAAATGCAAAGTGTCCCTTTAGAAAACATGAAGTGGACCAATTCCTTGAAAGAACAAACCTTTCAAAAAGATTATTTTAAACAAAAAGTCTAAAACAAATCCTTTGAAAATCCTACAGATTCCTTTTGGAAACTTGAAATGTGCCCCTCAAAAAATTTGAAAACATCCCTTCGCAAGAGAAAAAGACCATTCGACAGAATGAAAATGTACCCTTTGGACTTTTTGAAAAGGACACTTCACCAAGGAAAAAAACCCTTTAGAAAGATTATCTTGGATAAAAAGTTTGAAACAATTCCTTCAAAAAAGTTACAAGATACAATTCTTTCAAAAAAATATAAGGGACATTTCTTTCGAAAAGCTTGCAAAGTACCCTTTGAAAAACCTGTTTAGGACACTTTTATGAGAAAAAGACCCTTCAATAAAATGAAAATGTCCCTTCAAAAATATTGAAAATGTCCCTTCATTTTTTAAATGATCCTTTGGAATTCTTGAAATTTACCCTTCTAAAATCTTGAAAAAGGACTAATTCTTTCAGACTTTTTGTTTCAGATAAATTTTTTGAAACAATTCCTTTGAGACTTGGACAAAAAACCCAAAGCAAAACCTTGCCAAAAGAAATAACACTTGAGCAAAAAGACTGAAATAATGCTTTCAAAATACCAAACAAAATCTTTTAAAAGAAAATAACACTTGATTTTTTTGCTTTAGGGATGAACTAATAAGGATGCTGGACTTAGCCAAAATAAAGATGCAAAATTTGGGTGTAAAAATTGGCTAACACTACCACTAGGCACTTTTAAAGCATATTTTCTCACCATTAAATGAAGTCAAATTTTGAGAAAATTTTCATGGTGATATTCAAATGTCGTTAGAATGAAATGCTATAAATATTTAAGAAAAAACCTTCCCACTTGAGAAACTCGCAACCATCAAAACAAGCTTTTACATTGATTTTTGTCTTTCTAGTTTTCAAATGTTACCAAAAATAACTTTTCAGGAGGCATTTCGCATGGAAAAATCATATCTAATTGTATATAATAATATTATAAAGGAGAAGAGGCATTTGATATCTAATTTTATATAATAAAGGAGAAGATACATCTAATAAATGATAGTGTTCTTCTAAAATACAAGACTCGCCATCCCAATTTAATGATTGTAGCCGAGGGAACCAAAACACTTGGGATGAATATCTACTACACAGTTCAAGTAAAAACAAAGTACCGGTTGGTTTTTTAGCCATATCATTTAAACCATTGCTCCATTTTAAATTCTATTTATGGCATTGGAAAATTATTTACTCCATATTCATACTATTATTGGTCTTGAATAGGAGAAGCATATAACCTAAAAGTTTTCAGCATTTTTTGGCATGGTTTCATTATTGTTATCTTGGGTGGAAGGAAAAGTGCTATTATCTTGGTGGGTGGAGTTCATTGAATGTTCCCAGCCAAATTTTTTAGTGGGATTCAACCTAATATTTGACTAAAATTTGTTATAAGACCCCAAATATTTATTATTCAAAACATTGGCTCATGGTGGATTGAAAAAGACATTGTGAACAAGACATTTTATTTTTTTCAATTTTCTACTTTCTAGTTAGTTCTTTTCTTTGCATGAGTCAAGGTTGTTTGGACTCAAGTATATCAAATTGATTGAGTATATGATGAATCCCAATATTTTATTCATGGAAATATCTTTTATGTGAAAGCTTTATCAATTAATATGTTGGTCTGCACATGTATATGGTGGTTAGTTTCCCTCAATTCTCATTATTGATTTCCTTAGGCTCCTACACCATTACTTACCCATGGTTATGTTATACTATACTAGAAAATAGTGGTTTCTTTCATATACTTCTCTACTCTACATGAATAGATTGGGTTCCATAAAAAATAAGAATCATATTTTCTTTCTCCGTTCCCTTCCCTCCTTTGTTATTTTTTTTCTCTTGATTAGAGTCATTAGATTAGTTTCCAAGTTACAATCTATTGTCACACTTTTATCTTGATTGCATGCTCTTGTTTTCTGTCATTTATGTATTATTGAATCATATGTGCAATGAACATAATTATAATTAGTTGTATATGTATGTTAAAATATGATTGTTGATTTACCTAGGTAGTAAGCCCCACAATATTAAAATGCTTATGATTTCTCTAAAGTATTATAGTACTAGTGTAGGCCCCTTGAAATGGAATGGTCACATCTAGCCATCAAGTGAAAAACAGTGTGCCTAGACTAAGTATAAAAGAACCTTGGGGAGAGGAGATAATGATCACCTCCTTTTAATAGGGAAAAGTGCCTCAAAATCACATTCCTAAGAGTTGTTTGGTGTTCGTGTCAGAAAGTCAATTAACATATTCAAAGTGAAATTTATTCCTAAAAGGGTATTCCTTACAATCTACCCTGAACTATTTTACAAAAAATATATTTTGGATGGGGGGTTATGAATGTTTGATAATGTGCATTGTAGCCTTTAAAATTGGAACTCAATCTTCAATGTCATGGATAATAGTTTTGGGTGTTTTCTCATGTGATTTAGACTGTATGCCATTCTAGTGGAATATTAGGGGGAAGGTTTTATTTCCAAAATAGGGGAAAAGTTAGAGGGATTTATCCATCTCTACGCTACAACTAAGGTGCATTGGCATCTTATGCAAGGATGTGTGTAATAACAGACATTGATGTTGGTATTTTTGAGGCCATAAACATTAGATTACAAGTTAAAGTTTGGATTTAAAGGATTAATCTTGAAAAAATACCCTTTTACTATTTCAAAAATAATACAATAGTCATTTAAGAAATAATTTCCCCTTAAACTCATTAATAAACCAAATATCGAAATCAGATAGATTTGTAGGTCTAATCAAGGATATCCATCAAAATATTTCCTCTGTATAAATCCAAAATGTTTAGAGGAGGTTTGGGATCCTATAGTTAATGACCAGATTGTTACACCTATCAATCAAGGCCTAAAATTGGAAACTAGCATTACTTTGATTCAATATCTTGATCATCAGGAAAATTTAACCTCAAAGATAATGCTAGTGGAAAGTGAGGAAATTTCAAATGAGTCTCAAAAAATATTAAATTTATTACATTCCAAATTGTGCCCTGATTTTATTATCTCCTAGTTATTAATAGGGGAAGATGTTTTTAAAGATAATGAGGGGTTTCTAGGTCTATAAGAAGATCAAGGGAACATCTTGATAGTGATCTAGAGAAGGAATTAAATTCCAAGGAATTTCAAACCATGTCCAATATAGAGATACTTCTACAAAAACTAATTATGGAATGAAATGGAAGAGAGATAGTAAAAAAATAGAGTTGATGGAAAAAAATTGTATCTAGGTAAGTGCACAAAGTTAGGGGATTAAATGGGTCCTACCCATGGACATGTTTTTCCTAAAAATTTGAGAAATCTAAACTTCTATAGATAATTTGAGATAGATACACTCAAAATTCAAAGATGGTGTAAAAACATGAAATTGTAGCATTTTGATTCTAGTTTCCAAAATACTAATTTGAAAAACATCTAAAATTTGAATAGGAGCTCCTATTCTTTTAGTAAAATAGACTAGATATATGGTCGTACATCTTTTTTTTAGTGTCGTTTAATATTGTTTAAAATCATTTAGAGAAACTTTAGATAAGATCACCTAGTTTGTAACCTATATTTTTTTTATAAATTTTTAATGAATATTTATTTTATATTAATTTTACAAGTAAATAGATCCTGAAAACCAACAAAAAAATGGATAGCTGGCCATGTGGCCACCCTAACTACCTCAAAAATAAATGAAAACAAGTTTTTTGGAATGCATTTAGAATTAGGCCTAATTTTTAACCCTATATTTTTTTTGCATTTGGATCAATGAAAAAAATATAAATAAGCATATATGGGCATGTATATTTATGGTATGTAGTGGCCAAAAAATGCTATAGTTATAAATCAACATAGATTAAAACCTTAAAATTATCCAAAAAATCTATAAATTTTATATTTATAAAGAGGAGAGTGTGCTCGTCACTTTGGTATTAATTTTATGAATTTTCTCATTGAAATTCATAGTGTATTTGGTGATGAAAGTTGATTTTTTTTGTTTTCTATCAAAACTCTTGCATTCAATTGTGTGTTGACATGTCAAAGCCTTTGACTCAGGAATCCAAGCCATTTCTAAGCTAAAGGGATTCATTTTTGAATTCAAACAAAATATATCATGTATATACTATAACACATACACTTTATAGTGCATACACGTTCCTTTCACATTGCACCAAAAAGCAAAAAAATATCTATTAGAAAGGGTGTTTGATTTTTTTTGTGTCATGTGAAAGGTGTGTTATTTTCACATTACACAAAAAAGCAGAAAAGATAAAAAATATTATTATTTTTATATTCCTTATACATTAAATTTATTTTAGTAAATATAATAAATTAGGGTCACTTTTCATCTGATAGATTTGGTCTCACAACTACATGCCTTATGATGTGGGAGATAGTTTTTCAAAATCTAATATAGCTAGTACTTAGGCATTTTCAAGGTTTCAGTATTAAACTTAAGGATTTTAAGGCATAAATTTTGTAATTGATGTCTATTTTAGGTAAACGTATAGTCATTTTAAGCTTTTTTTGCCTTCTATATTGTTTGTTGGCATTTCTAGGAGTCCTAGATTTGTCAAAATTGAAGTTTACAAACCATTCACTTTGAATTCAATCCAAAGTGGTCTAATTTGGGTAGATTAGGTCATATTGATGACTTACACACATAAAATGACCAATTTGTGTTAATTTCACTTGCTCATCATCCTTTCCTCATCCTTAATCATATATTCCTCATTCCTTATCACCCCTAATCACTCTCTTAGTTATTCATTGTCCCTAATCACTCCCTAATTGGCCCTAACCATGCCTTGTCATATCTAATCACTTCCTCATCATCTATAGCCACTCCCTTATTTACCCTCATCATCCTTCATCATCTCTAATCCCTCCATAATCATCTTTAATAATACCTAATCACCCCATCCTCATCCATCATCATTTATAATCAATCCTTCATTAACCCTCACCATCCCTCATCATCCCTAATTACTCCCATATTATCCCTAATCACTCCCTCATTAAGCCTCACTATCCCTCATCATGATTCATTAATACTTCATCATCCCTTATCATCCATAATCATTCTCCTCTTATCCCTCATAATATATAATCATTCCCTCATCATCTTCATAGACCCTCACCAACCCTCATAGATATCAAGATAAACATAGACATTTTTTAGGTTTTTGTGCCTTCCAAATTACTTATTGGCATTTATAAGAGTCTAAGGTTTGTCAAAATTGAATTTTACAAATAAATAACTGAATTTAAGCCAAAATGGTGTCATTAGGGTAGAATAGGTCACATTAATGACCTAACACATCAAACAACCACTCTTTATTAATTTCACTTACTCATCATCCCTCCTTCATCCCTAATCACTTCATTATTGTCCCTCATCACCCTTAATCACTCTCTCCTCGATATTCATTGTCCCTAATCACTCCCTCATTGACCCTTATCTTACCTCATCATCTCTAATAACTCACTCATCATCCCTAATGACTCCCTTAAATACCCTCACCATCCCTCATCATCCTTAATAATCCCTAATCACTTGCTCCTCATTCCTCATCATCCTTAATCACTCCTTCATTGACCCTCACCATCCCTCAACATCCCTAATCACTCACTCATCATCTCTAATCACTCCCTCATTGACCCTCACCATCCCTCATCATCCCTAATCACTCTTTCATCATCCCTTAACATTTGTAATCACTCCACCTCTTCCCTCATAATCCATAATCACTCCTACCTCATCCTCATTAACCCTCTCCATCCCTCATAGACATATATTTATATTTTAGGTTTTTTATGCCTTTTAGATTGATTGTTGACATTTATAAGAGTCCTAGGTTTGTCAAAATTGAAGTTTACAAACCACTCATTTTAAAATTAAGCCAAAGTGTTGTGATTGGGGAAACATAAGTCACATCAATGACGTACACATATTTTTTGTTAATTTCACTTTCTCATCATCCCTCCCTCATCCCTAATCACTTCTTCCTAATCCCTTATCACCTCTAATCATTATTTTCCCATTCCTCATTGTACCTAATCACTCCCTCATTGATCCTCATCATCTCTAATCATTTTTTCATTAAACCTTATTGTCGCTCATCATACTTAATCACTTCATCCTTCTCATCCCTAATAATCCCTAATCACTCCCTCCTTATCCATCATCATCCATAATCACTCCCTCATTGACCCTTAGCATCCCTCATCATCCCAAATCACTTCTTGATCACCCTTAATCACTCCCTCATTAACCCTTATTGACCCTCACCATCCCTCATCATCCCTAATCACTCATTAATCATCATTAATCATCCATAATCACTCGCTCCTTATCCCTAATAATCCCTAGTCATTCCTTCCTCATCCCTAATCATTCCCTCATTGACCCTCACCATCCCTCACCATCCCTAATCACTCCCTCATCATCCCTAATCACTACCTCATTAACCCTCACCTTCCCTCATCATCCCTAATCACTACCTCATTAACCCTTTCCTTCCCTCATCATCCCTAATCACTCATTCATTGTCCCTCACATCCTCAATAACTTCCCCCATCATCCCTCATAATATCTAATCATTCTTTCCTCATCCTCATTGATCCTCTCCACCCCTCATCATTCCTAATGACTCCCTTATTATATATAATCACTCCCTCATTGAATCCCACCATCCATAATCATTCCTAATGATTCCCTCATCATCCTAATCATTCCTATTCACTCCCTCCTCATCCATCCTCATCCCTAATCACTCTCTCTAATAACTTGATGGTGGGTGAATTGGATTTTGCTTGTGCCTAATTGGATTATTTTTCAATTCCAAAATTTTCACACTCAAATAAGGCTCAAGAAAACTCTTCTTTCATTCATCATATTTCACTCAAATAAGTAACTTAGAGATATTGTCTAATTATTTGGTGGGATTAAAAGATATATATGGTGATACATGTTAAAACTATGAAGAGAGTGTGTATCCAGAGCCCCACACCATAATAAATAGGCAAGTAAACAAGCCAAGGGTGGGATGAAATTATATTACTTACATACACACACACACACACACATTGGTATTTATAAATCTAAGATGCCCCTTCATGTCAATTTTACTTGTGATTAGGTCCCTTATAAGTCAAAAGTGACACAAAAACACCATTCCTCTTATGATTAAGGTAAATATAAAAAATGGGCCCACCACACTAATGTAACTCATACATAGTGAAATCCATTCATTGATGTCAAATAATTGAAACAAACTATTATATTAATAGGGTAGGAATTAACCATCACATCATATTACCCATGCCCATAATTCATTATATATCACATCAACATCATGAAATATGTATAAATATGACATCAATATATTATATGATATGGATATGTATATCATCACACAAATAATTCATACCATGTTGGGCATTATGCACATTAGGTCACTCCCTCAAATATCTTTATGGTGGGTGAAATGGATTTTTACTTGTGATTGATTTTCCCCTAATCATTCCTTCTCTATATAAGTTATAATTCCTCCTATAATTTCAAGATATGACTTGGGTATTCAATTGGTTATTAGGTATGGTATACTAAAGATCAATATATGGCTCAAATATTTAATTAGGTAGGAAATACTCAATTAGGTAAAGTAGGTAGGGTATACTCAAGTAGATAAAGCAGATAGGTAATAATCAATGTTATAGATCTATTACATATGTAACATGATTCAAAACTTCATTTCTCATTATAGATATAAGGAAATAAGCTTCCCTTACCAATAACAAAAGCTAAGTAGGTAGGGAAGAATATGTGAAAGATATAGGTTTGAAATCAAGCTTACCTTGATAGCTAAAAATCTATTCTAGAAAGGGAAAGTAGGTAGGATAAGAACAAATCTATATATTATGAATCAATATTCCTTTGCCTTATCAGGTAGGGCATAACTAAGTAGGTAGGGTAAGAATAAAGATATCTATAAGAAAGAAATCTTACCCTGATAACTATGCCTTAATCTAAAAGTAAAGTAAAACTAGATATTAGAAAGGCAAAATTTCCTTGATAGTTATGCATTACTCCCTTGTTATCCATCAAGAAGGAAATCTTCCCTTGATATGTTATATTAGGTGAATTAAATATAGGTAAAAATAATGAAATCTTCCCTTTCCTTACTCCTTGGCATAAATGAATTAGGTAGGGTAAAGGATAGGATGAAACTATATATATATATATATATATATATATATATATATATATATATATATATATATATATATATATATATATATACATACATATATATATATACACACACACATATATATATGTATATATATACACATATATATGTATGTATGTATGTATGTATACACACACACACACTCATATATATATGTATATGTATATGTATATATATGTATATATGTATATATATATGTATATATATATATACATATATATATGTATATATATACATATACATATACAATATATATATATATATACATACATAGATATATATAGATATATGTATATATACATATATATACACACACACACATATATATTGAGATTTGGGCATCTAAGAATCCCAATCACAGAGTTGAGAATTTAAATTTATATCTATATAGATAGGGATGATTGGAGACTAGTTGAGAATTCCAATCCTAACCCCATATTTGACTTCTCATTTTGTCTCTATGTAATTGAGAGTATGTCCATTGTAGACTAGATTTCCAAATAGATAGATAGGTGGTCACTAATCTGATAGAGTGTGTTCCAATCCAGTAGCTGGTAGATTGTGTTTCCTAACCCAACTTGATATATACCCAAATTGATTTATGAATGGAATGAATAACATATACCTTAATCTAGTATATTAAGGAAGGGATACTTAGATCTTGGGCATGGATCGGTGGACCCTAAAGGTGAAAATTGGTCCCTAACTTACTCTAAGTATGCCCTAGTACCTAATTAAATATATCAAAGGATAGCATAGAATGGGCCCCTCACTATAGATAGATGGGGATCACCATTCTGAAGGCCCTACCTTGATCTCAAACTTTCCCTACTTGATATAAGGTAATGGAAGCTTTCCCTACATAATTAATTTATGCCAAGAAATAAGAAAAGGGAAGCTTTCCTTTTTCATATCTAGCTTTTCCTCACTTAATTTCTTTTCTCATCCCTGATTAATCCCTTTAATACATCTATGGTTGTGTAGTGTCTTTTTTTATTGTGACTAATCATACCTAGTCACTCCTTTCTCTATATAGGTTAGAATTCCCCCTCTCCTTTAAAGATATGGATTGATCAATTCCCCCTCATCTGAACCATGTGTTTCAATTCCCATTCAATAGGAAGGAATGGGATGAATCAATCTTGCACATATGGGGTAGATAAGGTCACCTATATAATAGATATTACCATTTATATATAGATAATATGTAATAATTTTTCATTAACATTCATCATCCTTAATCACTCACTTATTGACCCCCATTATCCCTAATCACTCCCTCATTGACCCTCATAATCCATAGTCACTCCTTAATCATCCAACCTCATACCTTATCATCCCTAATCAATCCCTAATTAACCCTCATCATCCATCATCATCGCTAATCACTCTTCCCTCATCCCTCCTTATCCCTAATCACTCCCTCCAATACCTTTACGGTGGGTGTTGTGGATTTATTCTAGTGCCTAATCATACCTAATCACTCATTTCTATAAATAGGTTAGAATTCCCCCTCTCCTTTCAAGATATGCCTTGGGTATTCAATCAAGTATTAAGTTAGGTATCAAGTATTAAATATATGGTCAAGATATATATGATCATGATTATATATGGATATTCAAGATCAAGATATGTCTTGGGTATTTTATTAGGTATGTAATAATCAATTAGGTATGGAAATAAGGATTGGTAGGTATGGCATACTCAAATAGGTATGGAAAGAAGGATAGGTAGATAGGGCATACTCAAGTACAATGAAGTAGGTAGGTCATAGTCAAGATCAAGAAATGTCTTTAGTATTTAGGTAGGGCATATTAAAGATCAAGATATGGCTCAAATATTTAATCACATAGGGCATACTCAAGTAGGTAAAGTAGGTAAGGAATACTAAATATCAAGATATGGTTCAAATATCTAATCGAGTAGGGAATAATTAAGTAAGTAAAGTAGGTAGGGCATACTCAAGTAGGTAAAGTAAGTAAGAAATACTCAATAGTATATATCTATTGCATAGTAACATGATTCAAAACTTCATTTCTCATTATATCCATTAGGAAGAAAGCTTTTCTTTCTAAAAACATAATCTAAGTAGGTAGGGCATAACTAAGTAGGTAGGGAAAGAATATATGCAAGCTATATATCAAGAAACAAGTTTCCCTTGATAGATAAGAATACATTCTATAAATGGAAAGTAGGTATGACAAGAACAAAGTTATATATCAGGAAGAAAGCTTCCTTTGCCTTATCAGTTGGGGAAAGCTAAGTAGGTAGGGTAAGAACAAAGATATCTATCAGAAAGTAGGTTTTCCTTGATATCCATGTCTTAATACAAAAGTAAAATAAATATAGATACTAGGAAGGAAAAATTATCTTGATAGTTTAACCTTACTCCCTTACTATCCATCAAGAAGGTAATATTCCCTTAATATGTTATTAGGTAAATCAAAGCTAGATATTAAAAAAGAAAGCTTCCTTTGCCTTAATCTTGATGTAGATGAAATAGGCAGGGAAAGTTTCCATTTACTTAACACGTAGGGAAATTTTGAGATCAAGATAGGGCCTTTGGGATGGTTCCCCCCATATATCTATATTGGGCCCCCCATTCCTATGTTATCTTATGATATACTATATTTGGGACCAGGGAATACTCATATTATAAAAAGGACCTAGTTTAATATTTAGGGCCATCAGGCCATGCCCAAGCTCTAAGTGGCCCCTCATTGATATAATAGATTAAGGCATATTCCCTTCATTGCCTTCATATATCAAGTTGGGTATAGATCAGGTTGGGTATATATTGAGTTGGGTTTGGAAACACACTTTATCAGCTATCAGATTGGAACACACTCTTTCAGATTAGTGACCACCTATCTATCTATCTAGAAATCTAGTATACTCTAGGCATACTCTCAATGACATAAAAATAAAATGAGAATTCAACTATGGGGTTGGGATTGGAATTCCAAAATGGTCTCTAGTCATCCCTATCTATATAGATATAAATTTGGATTATAAAATTTGGGATTGGGATTGTTATATGACAAAATATCAATCTATATATGTAAGAAATACAATTTCATCCCACTCTTTACTTGATTTCCTACCTATTTATTCTAGGATGGGGATCTGGATACACATTATCTCCATGTTATAGGTGTGAATCACCATACATATCTCTGAATCCCACCAAATAATCAAACAATATATTTAAGTTCCTATATGAGTGAAATAAGAGTTTATTTGGGCCTTATTTGAGTGATTAAAATTTGGAATTGGAACATAATCCAATCAGGTACAATAAGGAAGATATTGCACCCACCATAAAGGTATTTTATGTAGTGATTAAGGATGAGGAGGGATGAAGAGAGAGTGATTATAGATTATGAGGGATGAAGAGGGAGTGATTAGGGATGATGAGGGATGATTAATTAATTATTAGGGATGAGGAGGGATGGTGAGGATCAATGAGAGAGTGAGTAGGTATGATGAGGGAGTGATTAAAGATGATGAGGGATGCTTAGGGTTGATGAGGGAGTGATTAGAGATGAGGAGGGAGTGATTATGGATGATGAAGTAGTAATTAGGGATGATGAGGGATGGTGAGAGTCAATGAATGAGTGATTAGGTATGATGAGGGAGTGAATAGAGATGGTGAGGGATGGTGAGGGTCAATAAAGGAGTGATTAGGGATGATGAGGGACAAGGAGGGAGTGATTAGGGATGATAAGGAATGAGTAAAAAGTGATTAGGGATGAGGTAAGGATGATGAGAAAGTGAAATTAACACAAAGTGGTTGTTTTATGTGTGAAAATCGTCAATGTGTCCTATGTTGTCCAAGTCACACCACTTTGGTTTGAATTCAAAGTGAGTGGTTTGTAAACTCTAATTTTGAAAAACCTAGGACTCCTAGAAATTTTATCAAGTAATCCAAAAGGCATAAAAACCTAAAAAATGACTATATGTTTACTAACAATGGATGTCAATTGTAAAAGTTAAGCCTTGAAATCCCTATGTTCAATACTAAGACCTTGGAAATGCCTAAGTACTGACCAAATTGGATTTTGAAAAATTATCTTCCACATCATAAGACATGTAGCTATGATACCAACTCTATCACATACAGAGTGACCTAATTTATTATATTTACTAAAATAAAGTTAAAGTATAAGAAATATAAATGTATACTTATACTAGTAAACTTTATTTTAATAAACCATCTGCCCCTTCTAATAGATATTTTTTTCTTTTTTATGCAATGTGAAAGTATCACGTACACATTATAAAATGTACATGTTATAGCACGCATGCATTATGTTCACTAAACAAAACACATATGCATTTAGGTTTGGTAATCTCAAGCCTAGTTTTAAATAACACGTATGGGTTATGGACATTACACTTATGCATAATATCTATAATGTGTGTGTTATGGTAAATGTCTATGGAATTATCCCCCAACTCCATGAACTCACCCATCCATTGGGAAACAAAATAAAAATAGTGTCTTTTTTAGTTTTGGAAAGTGGGGGAAGGGGTGAAGTTATGCAAAGAGGATCCATGTAAACAATATCCTAGAATGTTATGTGTTTGAACACCCCTAAAAAGAGACACTTGGTAAATTATAAATTTTTATCCCTTCATCTATACATTATTTAACCAAAATAACCTAAGTTAGATGAGGAATAAGTTATACTTCAATTAAGAAAACTCAGATTAGGTTGAAATGTGAATTATCAACTTCTATTGGCATGTTTAGAGGGTTAGCTATCATCTGGTCTCATTCTTAAGTTCTAGTGGAGGCTCTTAACAAAGATCCCAAGTGGCAGCTTTGCAAGGTAATGGATCTCAAATTAGATATATATATTTTATTTTATTTTATTTTATGTGTATATGCCCAATAATCTATCTTAATAGAGGATGAATTGGGAAAAATTATGTAAAGTTATGAAAATTTGACCTATGGCTAGATTTTCTTTGGAATTTAAATTCAATGCTAATCTATTTAGATATAATACAAGGGGAAACATTCTTCTCCCTTCCCAATATCTAATATACTTTTCCAAGTTTGTTAATAATATTAGCCTTATTGATTTATAATTAAAGGGTGGTCTTTTCACTTGGACCAATGAGAGATTAGGTTTTAGAAATATTGTATAAAGGCTTGATAGATTCTTGATGTCCTTAGCTTGGTTAAGGTAGAATAAATTTCAAAAATCAAAATTCTTCCTATATTAGGTTTTGACCATTCTCTAGTGGAATGGTTTGTCAACATGGATAGTGTTTTGACAAAATTCCCTTTCAATTTTGATTTGATGTGGTCCAGGGATCCTTCAATCTTGGATTGTATGAAATATTGGTGAGATCATGCTCCAAAATATAAAAGTTACTAAAATGTTTATCATGGCCAAAAAGGTGGTATTAATTAAACATTGATTCAAGTAGTGTAATAAGGTTTATTACAAAAATATATTCCAAAATATTTTTAGAGTAGAAGTGGACTCGATTGTTTCAAATGAAGAAGTTCTAAATTTAGGTATGGATCAAAAAACCTAAACAAAAGATAAACTCATTTTGGCATAATTATAAGAGTTGAAATACAGGTAAGAGATAGATTAGAGACAAAAATAAAGGATTGATATATTTTTGATGTCTCCAACTTGGTTGAGGTAGATTAGATTTCAAAAATCAAAATTCTTATTATTTCAGGTTCAGACCATGCTCTAGTGGAATAGTTTCCTAACATGAATAATGTTATGATGAAGTTCCCCTTCAAATTTGATAGATTAGGTTTTAGAATTACTTTAGAAAGGTTTGATAGATTCTTGATGTATCAAACCTGGTTGAGATGGATTGGATTTCAAAAATCATAATTCTTCTTATTTCAAGTTTAGACCATGCTCCAATGGAATGGTTTGTCAACATGGATAGTGTTCAGGTGAAATTACCATTCAAGTTTGATTTGATGTGGTTGAGGGATCCTTCAATCTTGGATTTAAAGAAATATTGGTAGGATCATGTTCCAAAAAACAAAAGTTACTAAAATGTTTATCATGGCTAAAAAGTTGGGATTCATCAAGCATTGCTTCAAGTATTGAAATAAGGCTCATTTCAAAACATATTCCAAGATATTTCTAGAGTAGAAGTGGAATTAGTTGTTTTCAATGAAGAAGTTATAAATTTCGGTATGGATAAAAAAAATTATAGAAAAGAGAAGGTTATTTTGGTAGAATTAGAAGATCTTCAATGTATAGAAGAGATTCATTAGAGTCACAAATAAATGGAAATTTGGCTCAATGAATGGGATAAGAACACTATTTTATTACAAAACCCTACCAGGGTAAAAAGGAACAAGAATCCAATCTCAATAATAAAAATTGTAAATGGAAGAACCTTAGATTTAAATTGAGAGATAAGAGAATAAGTGGTCAGCTTCTTTGAAGGATTGTTGGCAAGCTAAGAAGCTTCAAATCTCAAAACTAAGAATTCTCAACTTATGCATATTCCTAAGATAATTTTAGAAAATAAAAATAATTCACTCATGGCTCCCTTCACAAAATAGGAAATCAAGAAAGTGGATTTCTCCATGTAAAAGGATAAAGCATTGGGTCTATATGGGATTTTGGTAGCTTTCTTGTAGGATTTTTAGCATATTGTAGAAGCATATATGGTTAACTTGGGGGAGAAATAGAAGAGGACAAAAAGGATATTTTCAATATATCTTTATGGACTTCAGACCAACCTCCTTATGTAACATAGTATATAAAATAATTTCTAAAGTTATCTCTTTTACAGTTAAACCTTTGTTGGATGAATTACTTTCTTGTGAGCAAGGGTGTTTTGTTCTTAGAAGGAATATTCATGAAGGGGTCATTATCACTCATGAACTCATCCACTCTTTGAGTTAGAGGATATGAAAAGGCATGTTGATAAAGATTTATTTTAACAAGGCATATGACATAGTCAACTAGAATTTTTACTACAGATTATTGAGAAATTCGATTTCAAGAATGATCGGTATGATCAGATTTTCAATGCATTTCTAATTCTATATTCTTAGTAATATTAAATGGTAACCCAACTAGGTTTTTTGAAGTTACTAGGTGTTTGCATCAAGGATATCAATTCTTTCATTTTTTTTTCATATTGATTGTTGAGGTGCTAGGCAAAGCCATTAAAATAGAATGTGCAGAAGGTATCATTGATGGAATTAATGAAGTTGAAGGATTGATGAATCCCACACACCAAAAAATCAGTAACGATACTATTATATAGATATATACTTCTAAAAGAGAGACCATGGAGATAAATTTTTTATAGAAGCTTACATAAAATCCTTGGGTTAGGAAATCAATGATGACAAAACCAAAATTTGTTTTACAAACACCTTAGATCAGGCTTAATTAAGGATTTATTTCATTATAGCCTTCAATATTGGATAGGTTCTAGGAAAATACTTACATATTTCTCTTGTTATTGGGGGAGGGAAATCCTCCTTGTGGAGAAAATTGGTGGACTAATTTCAATTTAAGCTACAATCCTATAACATGAAATGGTTATATTTTATAGGATGAATAATTCTTATCAAATTGGTGCTAAGTTTATTTCCAATTTACATGATGTTTCTTCTCTGCCCTTGGAAAAAACTATTTCTACAGTCAGTAGTATCATGAAAATTTTTCTTTGGAAAAGATGCAAGGAGAAAAGGAAAATTCCTTTACTCAAATGGAAAAGTGTATGTCAATAAAAATTAATAGCAAGATATGAATTAAGAAGCTCGGCACTCAAATTTTGGCTTTGGGCTCCAAGTTAGTGTGGGGGTTGTATTCTCAACATCTGTAAATTTGGAGTAGAGTGGTACAACAAAAGTATTTGATCTCAAAGGATCCTAGAGGGATTCTCATCATGACTAATCTACCTCATTTTTTGTACATGTGGAACTTCATTATTCAATGTAAACAAATCTTTATTGAGCATATCTCATGGGAAATATGCAATGAACATTTGACAAAATTTTGGGATGATTCATGGAATGGGCACAAATTTATTAGTGAGATGCAGGGGTTGGAGAATACCAAAGCCGTTCTTTAAATCATTTGGGTAAATAAAGTTAATGATTATTTTGAAATGAACAACATATGTGGAGTCACAGTTTGGATATGCAAGATCTTGGATAACACTCCCATTTAACAATATTAAAAAAAAATTATCAAACATCGTTTCCAAAAGGAAAATCTTCATCATCATGGAAAATGATAAATTATGTTGGGTTGGATCTAAATTTGGGGACTATTCAATCAAGCTAGGATATCAAATAAGACTGGTTATGGATCCTACCTTGGTCTAAGAATTTTTTTGGGACAAGATTGGGTTTCCCAAGGCAAGGGATTTAGTATGTTGGCATTTTAGGACAAAATTCTCACTGAGGATAGGATATGGAAAATTAGTGTTGAAGACACTTCACAGTGTTTTCTTGCTTTATGGATGAAGAAATACCAATTGTCTACTATCCCACTATCCTTTTGTAGTAAAATGTTGGGATCGATTGTGTGAAAAGCTTAGTTGGTTTTGGGCTAAACCCATTTATCTCTTTTGGGTTTTTTCTTCTTAGTTAATTGGATCAAGCAAAGAGACTTTCTCAGATCTTTGGAAAGCTGGCCTTGCCATTCTCATTTGGAAAATTTGTCTAGAAAGAAACAAGAGGCTTGCACTGAATCTCAGATGCAAGTGGTTCTAGATAAGATTGAAGTTATCATTTCAAAGGTAGTTTGACTCCATCCTAGAAGATTAAAGTCTATTTTATCTCCTTACGATTAGAATATTTTACGAAACTTGGTTCTCCTAAAGGTTTCTCCTATTAATGGGTCAAGATATGGAAAGCCCTTGTGGTTGAGAGATGAAAATTATTTTTGTGTTCCCCCTCACCCAAAATTCCCTATGTTAAACTTTGGTGAAGTGGCAAAAGGGAATCCTAGGGCTTCAAGGGCAAGTTGTATGTATAAGGTTTGTTTGGGGTCTTTAATCTAGGTAAATTTGTAAAAGTTGGCTAATGGAACTAATAATGATGCTAAAACACAAGGATTGGTCTTAGGATTACAATTGGTGGATCAATATAAGATAGACAAAGCTATCATTGAGGAAGATTCAATGGTGAAGATCTATGTTCTAATTAAGCTAAAATCACAAACAAGGAAAATTGATAACATTTTGGGGAGAGGACGGTAATTGTTAGTCTCTTTTTCAAATTGGTCCACGTCACATTGCTTTCATGTGGCCAATTTAAAATCAGACTTTCTCATGAATCAAAGGATTAAGCAAAGGGAAGACATGGTTATAAATAAGCTAAAGGATAGATGGTCGGGTCTTGAGGAATTTGGGGTGGGGGGAGGAATATGATGGGAGGGAACTAAATAAAGCCCTTACCCACGCCCCCACCCCTTCCACCCTTATCACCTCTCCCCCTCCTAGCTAATTTTTTATTCCTTTTTAGCTCCCTATGTCTGTCATGATTTTTTTTCATGAGGGAAGAGATTGCTTGGCCACCATCAAATTCATTTGGGATGTTATTGGCATTGACTATGCTTAGATAGAGATATGGATTTGAGTTAATTTTAAGCTTGATTCAATATTTATAAGAAATTTACTTCATATTCTCCATTACAAGGAAGAAGCAAGGTTGGCGACAAAAAAAATGTTAAATCAAAATTTATTGGTGGTCTTGCTAAGGCATTGGAAGTAATAGAAATTGATTGGCCTCATCTTTTTCCCTCTCACATCCATAAAAAATTGTGCCTTAGTTTCCCTTTAAACATTCAATGAATTGAAGTGTCATTTCTTTTTTGTGGTTGCTTATTTGGAAAAATATATAGAATTTATATTATGTAGGCAAATTTATTGATGGTGGCAACTTCCATGATTTGGATTTGCACGCACTCAAGGTCTAGATTGTATCTCTTAGCCCCATGTTTGATAAGTAAGGAAAATAAAGTAGCAAAGGTTTTGCTTGTGTAGGCAGGGGCACAATGGCAAGTTGGGTTGATAAGTAGTTCAAAAATTGGTAGTCGCTGAGGGCTTAGTGGCTTGGTGAATGACATATTTGATGTTGATTATGTATTTGAAGTGGGTGGCCCCAATAGGACTAACAAAAAAACAATGTCCATACTGACTATGAGTCTCAATCAAGAATGGGAACAAGATCATGTGTGAGGTAAGAAGCATGGACGTATGATCAGCA
This sequence comes from Torreya grandis, assembly GCA_037957365.1. NCBI lineage: Eukaryota > Viridiplantae > Streptophyta > Pinopsida > Cupressales > Taxaceae > Torreya > Torreya grandis. Next base: position 1,014,613 of record JARHVA010001268.1, read on the forward strand.
ATCTCAAGCATCTTTGGGTTTAACATTTGTTTCCATAATGAATATGATGCCAGGTAGCATCTTGGTTATGTTCAGCAAGGTAGCTTACAGCATATGGGACCACCTTGTACTCCCATCATGTATGAGGCACTTTACTATGCTTCAAATATGAGCCATGTGTACCTTACTTCTTGTAGGATCTCAACCTATGACCTCACTTTTGGGAGCACATATTCTTCACCATTAGGCTAACTCAAGTTTCTACGTTATGTAGTCTCCTAGGGTATGTTCCTAGGTTGTGGTTTCATGACATAATGAATTATTTAGGTGTTAGCATTTTTTGGGAAATTGTTCACAGATTTATCTGGAAAATTATTGGGTTTTGTATTATTCTTGTTTCATAATATATAGGGCATGTAAATATTGGGTTAAATGGGTGGAAGGGTCTTCTTCATCATCGAATAAAGGTAACATAGGTATCACAAATTTGGTTAGGTAAGGATACTAAAAATATTCCTTGTAAGAGTTTGACCTTCTACAATGTTATCATTAATATTAGCATGACATGAGAATACTTGTAAATTAATAAGTGAAACTTTTTTTTGAAGGTCTCATATAGCATTCATCATGGATACAATGTGACTTGTAGGAATGGTTGAATTTTGAGAAGATGCACTTATGGGTTGTAAATTATCATTATTTGAAACATATATATATAATGGACTCATTACAGTTATCATTGCATTCGAAGTTGGCATCATTGCATGATTTAGAAACATTGCATAAAGGAAAAGTCATATCCTATGATGTAAAAGAAGAAATTATATCACTTGGAATGTCATGAAGATTTTTGTGACTATTGTGTAAAGAATCATTACATATGAGTTTAGTTGACATATCATGCATACTATTTTGTCAAAGAGCTTGACTACTTGAATCCTAATTACATGAAAGAAATTAAATTTCGATTTTTTATTCATTATCCATCAAAGAATTAAAAGGAGAATGCATTATATGAAAGTGTTCCTCTTCGTCACTATGGATATTGTAATCATTGTCATTCCAATCAAAGTTATTGCAATCATTTGATTAATTTTCACATGCATCATGTATACTACTTTGACTAGTGCTATCATTTTCATGTTTCCATTCTAGAAGAAGAGGAAGAGAAATATTACATGCATTTGTATCTAATTATGTTTGTAGAGAGAGGGAGTTTGATTCATTTATTTTAGAGATAAAATAGAGGAATGGCATTGAACCTTTTTATGATCAAGACAGAGTAAAGAATGACTTTTATTTACAACATTTGTATCATTGAGATCTAGAGAGATAAGTTTGTCACTATTTGGATTTGCTAAAGATGGAAAACAATCTTCAAGTTTTGTAACTTTTTAAACATTTTTTAAAGAAGGAAGGCACTCAATCTTTGTAACAGGGGCATCACTTAGCAAAGGAGACATGGATTCAAATTTTTATACACGTATGTCATGAGAATATTCTATGCATTGAAGATTACTATTATCAACAGTTTGAATAGTATGCTTATTTTTGTTTGCATGCATGTTCATTTTATAACATTGAATATGATGCAATGTACTAGCAGATGGTAAAGATAAACTAGGTGTTTTCTCACTCAATACATCTTTAGATTGTAAATCAAACAATATAAAAGAGCTAGGCTCTTCTCACTCACTTCTTAAATATGTGGAATAACTTTCATAATCATACAAGCAATTGGAAGTGGTGTTATTCATCTCTATATTATTATCAACATTTACATTTACATAACTTATATTATTGGTTTGTTCATTAGCATAATTGTAAGGGGTCGCTACAAAATAAGGATTTGTATTACATTTCTTGTTAGCCATGAGATCCTCATAAGCAATCTATTGATCATCAGGAAGATTAACTATGAAATCTAAAGGATGAGGCTTCGTAGGCTTTTCACTATGGGGATTCATTTTGAGGGTTATAAACCCAAGCACAACCTAGAAAAAAAAAAGCACAAAGGCTATGGCAACAAGGAGAACAAACATTGCCTATAGTATGCCCATACAAAAAAAATTATGGAAAAATAAATGCAACAATCTAAATCTCTATAAGGTTGAAACCTTAGGACAAGTTAAGGTTTGATTTAATTAGAATTAGAGGTCAAGTTCACCATAATGCTTTATCCAAAATGTTTTTGTACACAAACACAGTATATGAATAAAAATAGATTGCAATAATGTAAAATTCAAATCTATGCAATATACAACAATATCAAAAACTATTTCATTCAAGCATGTGCAATAAATATAACAATGATTGTATAATTAAGGGTTAAGAGAAGTGCATCTTGTTCGTCGATCTATTCTGGACTATCACTACTGACAAGGTTCGTCTCAATGCTACTACCTAGTTCTGTGCTCTGTTCGTTCCAATTTTTTATTGTTTTTCCTCCTAGACACTAATGTCAAACTTTGGACACTACCACTGACATTAGTGTCATAATCTAGGTGTTTTTGTCCTAATGTTGAAATTAATTCTGCTTCTTGAATCTGTACTTGTACCTGTATTTACCATTTCACCTTCAGATTACGACCAAAGTGTGTGTGTAATCCCTATAACAACAAAACCCTAACTCCTTACCTCTTGAACACATGACTCAATAAAAAGTGGCTAGCACGTGAGTTGAGCTAACCCTAAATACTATGTTGTTGCTAAGTGTTTACTATATAGCCATATACTCTAAAGAGGGCCTCAAATTCAAATGTAGTTCTCTCTCCTAGGTGTATGTGTGTAATGATGATTATACAACTATATGTTATTTCTCCTATTGCAACCCTTGGTACAAGCAATGCGAGTGTAAATTAACCTTTTGTATTACTTTAGGCTTCAGCACTAGCAATTTAGTATAAGGTGTCATTCAATAGCTTGTGTATTCTAATTGAGAAGCTTGCTTGATAATCAAATACTATGCCCTAACCTTGTATATATATGGAACCTTTTAATTTTGAATTAAGACCTAGTGGCATGCAAAAAACTGACAAATGAACAACCACACAGGGCCACACAATGATTACAAAGTGAAAAGCATGAAAATAAAGAATATGGTCAGCTAGGACACTAACATTAGGGTCAGGGCACTAACGTTGACAATAGTCCCTGAAGTGAACATTAGTGTCCCAAGGCCTAAATAACAAAGCATAACCACAAAGGCTCATAGATCCTTGTAACATGATGGTTAAAGTGTGCAACAATGACAAAAAGCACCAAAAGATCAAATATCATAATAAAAAGACCATAGAGCTGAGAATGCTTATACAAGACCACACCACTAAGTACTCAAATCTCCATTAAAAAGTCTACATACAAAAAGTTATACAAAAGACGTCATTAAATAAGACTTGTACCAAATATGGATATATCTACAAATATGTTCTTGGATTGTAGTTTCATGACATAATGAAGTATTTAAGCGTTAGCCTCTTTTGGACAGTAAAGAATATCCATGGAAGATTGCACTCAAAACCGGTCTTTCTAGATTTGATATAAAATACATTTAAAAAAAAGGTCCATTTTTAGCCAATTGAAAACAAAATCCCATAAAATATACCCGTAAATTGGGGAGCATTTTGGGAAGGTTTTCAAGTTCTGCAGCCCAAAAATTATTAATGGCATCTAAACATTTCTATAGGATTTCAAACTGAAGATTAACAGCGCATAGTCCACTCCGAGACGAAAGAGACCTTCTGCATCAGGGTAACTGCAGATAACAGGCATAAATTTCTGCTGTCACCAGGAAAGTAGACTCTACCCTAAATCCTAATTCCATATTATAATTTTACCCCATAGCCCCACTTCTACGTTTCAAATTTCAAAATCTAACCGTTAGTGCAACGATGCGTGCACCAAAACTCTAGATTCTGGATTTAAATTTCTAGTTCTGAGGATTTGGGGACCTGTGAGTTAACTCAATGTATTTAAATTTCTAGTTCTGGGGATTTGGGTACCTGGGAGTTGACTCAAAACCCTCACTTCTATATCCACATCCAAACCCAGCTCCATTAAGAAAATCATGTAGTGTGCATGGAAACCAAAACCCCACATGCCAATTCTGGTAATTCAACCACCAAAAAGGGTACCCAACCCGTAAATCCCAAGTATTTACACACAAATCAAAACCCTATATCCATATTGAAACACTGCTCTGTTAAGAACACCAGGGAGTTTGTAGAGTCTAGACAGGAAATGAGAATGAAAATCTTGTTTCTGATGAGCTTTAACAATCTTGCATTACTATGCAGTAAATGTATGAAGCCAAGATAAAATAAAAGCATGTAAAATAAACATGGAAAAATATAACAGCGATTCTTGACGACTCCATTAGTAAATCTTAGATCCTTTTATATTGCGAGCTGAGAAATTACAAAGACACAACATAAAACATTGCATTCAATTTCCTATGCAAAATTTGTTAACCAAATATTTTCTCATAAAATCATAAAAAGGGAAGAAACAAATTATACAAAGGGATATACAAGGCAAAACTTATTACTCTGGATGTGGCTTTCCATAGTTTATACCATTAATTCAAAAATGGAGTTCTATACCAACAAGATATTGTACAGTAATTGCCAAAAACAGAATACTTTTATGTCCAAAGCGTTTTCTGCTCAATTTATTTCTTATGGAATCCAAACATTTGTCTTAAATTCCAAACTGAACCTAACAAGTAAACATTCCAAAATCCCAGAGAAAGGGACCCTGATCCATGACCCAGTTTTTATGCATACATACCAAATAATCAGCAGCAGCAATAGAATACTAGGAATCAGGGTATCTTTTGATATGCTTCATTCTATATTAGGGCAACAACAGAGGATGCACTAAGAATCACTGCTTGCATAAACATCATCTGTGTCAGCAGGGAGTGCACTCAAACCCTTGAGCCTTAATCCCATATTAAATTTTCACAACTTTGAAAATGTTGCAAATACAAATTAAAACCATAGACCCTGAAGGCCTCTAAATAATCAGCAGCAGCAGTAGAGTATTAGGAATCAGGGTATCCTTCGATATGCTGCTTTTTTCTATATTAGGGCAACAACAGAGGATGCACTAAGAATCACAGCTCATATAAATGTCATGTGTGAACAGGAAGTGCACTCGAACCCTTAAGCCTTAATCCCATTTTAAATTTTCATTTGACAATTTTGCAAATACAAATTTAAACCATAGAGCCTGAAGGCCTACTGTATCAGCATTCACACCCTGTTCCTAAAGGAACACCAGCTAGTACACATGGAACCATAAAATCCAAATCCAAATTCCAGTCTTCCACCACCATAAAGTGCACCAAAACCTTAAATCTGAATAAGAGATTTGATCTTTCTGCAGTCCATAAGAGTAAGCATAAACAGATTTCTGGGATTGTAACTGTGTGCATGATTTTTACTCGGCACGTTTCGAATCACTGCCCGTAATTCATCATCAGGAAATGTTCATGAATGGAAAGGAAATGTTCATGAATGGAACTGCAGGCTAGTTTCCTTACAAAGATTTTAAAGGAAATTAGCCTGCAGTTCCATTCATGAACATTTCCTGATGATGAATCATGGGCAGTGATTTGAAACATGCCGAGTAAAAATGGTGCACACAGTTACAATCCCAGAAATCTGTTTATGCTTACTTAAATCTGAAGTTGTTGTAAGCTCGATGCGTTTCGAATCACTGCCCGTGATTCATCATCAGGAAATGTTCATGAATGGAACTGCAGGCTAGTTTCCTTACAAATATTTTAAAGAAAATTAGCCTGCAGTTCCATTCATGAATATTACCTGATGATGAATCATGGGCAGTGATTCGAAACGCATCGAGTAAAAATGGTGCACACAGTTACAATCCCAGAAATCTGTTTATGTTTACTTAAATCTGAAGTTGTTGTAAGCCTACATACAATTCAAAACCCACATCCCAATTCCGATCTTCCATCACCATAAAATGCACCAATAACTTAAATCCAAAGTTGTACATAGAATTCGAAACCCCAGGGACAGAAGCCTCCTATCTCCACATTGAAAACCTGATTCATTAAGAACGGCAGGCAGGGCAGACGGAAACTCTAATTCCCACATCTAAGATTGTACATGGAAAAACAACATAAAAGCCAGATAAAATAAAAGCATGGAAAAACAAATATGGCAAGATATAACAGCAACTCTTAACTCCTCCATTATTAAATCTTGGATCCTTTTATATTGTTTGCTGATAAAACATTCCATTCAATTTCCTAAACAAAAATTTGTTAACCAAATATAAGTAATTGCCAAAGGCAGATTTTACTTTTATGCGCGGATCATTTTCTGCTCAATTTATTTCTTATGGAATCCAAACATTTCTCTTAGTTTCCAAACTGAACCCACAATCAGTGCACATTCCAAAATCCCAGAGAAAAGGAACTTGATCCATGACCCCCATACATACTAAATAATCAGCAGCAGCGATACAGTACTAGGAATCAGGGTATTCTTCGATATAATTCTTTCTATATTAGGGCAACAACAGAGGATGCACTAAGAACAACAGGTAGCATAAACAACAGCTCGCATAAACATCATCTGTGTCAGCAGGGAGTGCACTCAAACCCCTAAGCCTTAAAACCATAAAGCCTGAAGACCTCCTGTATCAGCGTTCACACCCTGCTCCATTGGGAACACCAGTGAGTGCACATGGAAACCAATCACCGTAAATTGCACCAATACCTTAAATCCGAAGCTGTACATACAATTCAAAACCCCAGGGCCAGAAGCCTCCTGTATCTGCACTGAAACCCTGATTCATTGAGAACACCAAGGAGAGCAGAAGGAAATTCTAAACCCCACATCCAAAATTGTACATAGAAAAACTAAAAAAAGCAAGATAAAATAAAAGCATGCAAAAAAAAAAAAAATGGCAAGAGACAACAGCAACTCTTGACTCCATTATTAATTCTTAGATCCTTTTATATCGTCTGCTGAGAAATTACAAAGATACTACATAAAACATTCCATTCAATTTCCTAAGCAAAATTTGTTGGCCAAATATTTTTACATAACATCAAAAAAACAAGGAAAAACAAATTATACGAAGGGATACACAATGCAAAACTTATTATTGAAAATGTCGCTTTCCATAATTTATACCATGAATTCAAAAATGGAATTATATACCAACAAGATAATTGTAAAGTAATTGCCAAAAGCAGAATATTTTTATGTGCAGATCGTTTTCTGCACAATTTATTTCTTATGGAATCCAAACATTTGTCTTAGATTCCAAACTGAACCCAACCAGTGCACATTCCACAATCCCAGAGAAAGGGAACTTGATCCATGACCCATTTATTATCCATACATACCAGATAATCAGCAGCAGCAAATATAGTACTAGGAACCAGGGTATTCTTCAATATGCTTCATTCTATATTAGGGCACCAACAGAGGATGCACTAAGAACCACAGCTCGCATAAATGTCATCTGTGTCAGCAGGGAGTGCACTCGAATCCTTAAGCCTTAATCCCATTTTAAATTTTCATTACTTCGACAATTTTGCACATAAAAATTAAAACCATAGTCTGACAGCCTCCCATATCAGCATTCACACCCTGCTCCATTAGGAACACCAACGAGGGCACATGGAAACCATAAAACCCACATCCAAATTTCGGTCTTGCATCACCATAAAGTGCGCCAAAACCTTAAATCTGAAGTTGTCCATACAATTCAAAACCCACATCCCAATTCCGATCTTCCATCACCATAAAATGCACCAATACATTAAATCCGAAGTTGTACATAAAATTCGAAGCCCCAGGGCCAGAAGCCTCCTATATCCACATTGAAACCCTGATTCATTAATAACACAAGGGAGAGCAGAAGGAAACTCTAAACCCCACATCCAAGATTGTACATAGAAATTAAAATCCTAAGGCTGAAAATCTCCTAAATCTATATTCCAATCCTGCTCCAATAAGCACGCCTGGTAGTCTTCATGGAAACCTTAAACCCAAAATCCAAACTCCTGCCCTCGGACACCATGAAGTGCACTGGTACATACAAACCAAATCCCTCGGGCCAGAAGACATGTAACCGTATTCCAGCTATACTCCATTAAGAACACCAAGGAGTGCACATGGAAAACCTAACAGCCACATCAAAATTATGGTCTTCAGGAGCAAGGAAGTGCACCACAATCAAACCCTGCCCCATAAAGAACCCCAGAGAGCTCACAAGTAAACCTTGAACCCCATATACAAATTCCATTCTTCAGGCACAAGTGCAAAATGCCCAAAACCCCAATATTGTATGTTCAATCCAAAACCCAAAAGCCAATGCCCAGAATCTATTTTCTCCGTACGGTCAAAAACCCCAGGGCCTACACCTAAATTCCTCTGTCACATAGAACCAATCTGATAAATCCCAAAACAAAACCCTCTACAACAATTAAAAACAGGGTAACAAAAACCCTGCCACTCATTCCTCCGCCATCCCTGTTTGACCCAACCCACATATTCTTTGCCCTCCTGAGACTCTCCACCTCCTCCAACAGATCAAAACTCTTTCCTTTACTCTTCAACTCTTCAATACACTTACCCAACAATCTGGCATCCTTCTTCTCTCTATCAACCAGCCTCTCAGCCTTCTTTTCCACACCCATTTTGTACCTGATCCCCAATATCATAACAACAGATGCTGCCACTGATTGCAAGTAAGGAATCCAGGCCTTCCTGCAGCTCTCAAGACCGCTTCCTACAGTGCTATAGAGAAGAATTAGGACTATTGCATGGTATAAGAAAAAGAAAATGCAGAGCTGTGTGGCCTGTTTTCTTGTGGTGTCTAGCCGGGCTTCTCCGATGGAAATTCTTCTGCAGATGGCTGCTTCTTCTTTCATCCATTGCTTTAACAGGAGCATGTGTTGGTAGTTCTCTGCTATTTCTTGCATGGAATTCTTCCTTTTTGCTTTGGGATTCATCTAGGGAGGCGAAAAATGAATTTGCAGAGGTTTTTGGGGTGTACAATAAAAAATGAAGGTTAATGTGGTGCGAACTGAGGGGGTTGAGAATTTATTTTTCAGGGGTGTTAATTTATTTGGAGGCTTTAACGGTCATTTTTTTTTTATAACTGTCAATTGAAAATTGCGGGAAAGGTTAACGGTCATATTTAAAAAGGGAATTTAAAGGTCATTGGTTTCCATGGAGGGACTACTATTTTCATAGGGGAAGATCCGTCCTCTCAAAGCCTAATACGGAACAAATTTTTTAATTAGAGATGATCTAATTTTGTTTAGAATTAGTGCATATATTTTAAATATATCGAATTTAAAAATGTAGAGAGATCAATTTTAAAGTGTTTATTTTAGATTTTTAATATATTGTATTGATTAATAATTTTATTATTTTTTTCATAATTTTTTGTTGATGGGTTATTGATGGCTTCAATCGAACTACATCATTGTGTTGTATTCGAGAAAAAGGGCACCAAATTACACCATATGTCCAAGATATTACAAATTTTCAATTGAAATCTTCACTAAAGAAGGAAAAAAAAATTATATAACAGTCAAATGGATGTTAATTTTAAAGTTGAAACTACTTTATAAGAATCAAATTTAAGGTCGACTATTAATTGTTAACATCTCACTGATATAATAGTCCACCACCACCTTAAGCTACCATTGTTATAAGTTGCATCTATAGATGTAAAAGTTTTATTTTTTAAATTTTTGTCAAAGTAAAGATGTATATGAATCAATTAGAATAATTAATTTTGGTCAATGAACTAACTAAAAATAATAAATTTTCAATAATAATGAAAATTAAAATATCTATATTTATTTATAAAGATTTTTTTAGGGAAAAAAACATTAAAAACAATATATCAAGGGGTTTGTAATTTTCTCGACCTTAAAAACAATATAGCGAGGGGTTTGTAATTTAGTCAAGCATTTTCATTAAAAAAAATTATGTGACATGGCATTTTCTATTTATCGAGTAAGAATTACACACGCAGTGGCTCCTCGTCAAAGCCAACTCCCGGATAAAAAATTGCATTGTATACAATATAAAAAAAAAGAATTACACTCACACTTCAATTGGATATACTTATGTATTACTCTAAGTAGATTTGTATGAAATGCTTTAAATTGTGTGAATGAAAGAGCTTATAAAGGAACCTATAATGAAGATGGAAATGACTTGAGGAAGTGAGATGTCTTCTCCCATATCTTCGGTATTAATAATTATTTGTGGTTATTTTCAATTTATGTGGTCATGTGTTAATATATTGTTATATTTTAATTGTAAGAAATATTAATGATGGTAAGAATGGGGATATTACAATTGATTAAATATCATCGTTATCAAATATGATATGAAATATATTTTTTAATTAAATTGTAACATTTGATTATTTATTAAGATAAGATTTTAGGTTTAATTTTTATTGGCTTGTCCACTTGTGATGGGAGTAATCTAATCAATTCGATCAACATCTTTGAAACCAACATTTTTGAATATATGTCCATTATATGAAAGAAGTATGAAATCTACATACCAACTTTACAAAAGTAATATGAAACCTTAAATACGTGATAATTTGCGCTCACACCAATCCTTAATTTAACAAAACAATAAGATATTGTTTCTTAAAATTTTTTTAAGGAAGAGGTGGAATTAAATGTTAGAAATGTGTGTGGAGATGTACCTATTCTCAATTTCTAGGTCATGCATTTTTCATAGTACCTAGGGGGCTAAAATTTTCTTATAATTTCTAGAGTGTGCCTAAGAGCATGAAGTGTACTTTAAACTTTAATGGTAAATGCTCTTTCTTTAATGCGAATAATCAAATCAATGTTTTTTATTTATCTTCTCACGGTTTGGGATTTGGACTTTAGTTATTTACCTTGGAAGTTGTCAAGTAACATAAAGTTATGAATCACATTTTAAGTTTTCTTTATGACTAAATGGTATGTGGCGGTGTCTTTAATATGTCACATCTTACAATTAATTATCGTCTTAATTTTGTCGGGGTTAGAATATTATTATTTTTAAATATATTTTAAAGAAAATGATTAAATATTAAGAATAAATATTATTAATATTAAGAAACTTAATCACGTAATTTGGGAAAGAAGGATTAATCATTACAATTTTTCGTTGTAATAAAAGGGTTCATTAAAATCAATTAATGTTAATGCGAAGAAAATCTACAATAATCTTTATCTTGGATGATGAGATTTAAAAAGTAATGAATAAATTTTTTCTCGAGTTTATCAATAAATTTATTGTTTTAAATTAAATAAATCACAAGAACATGGCAAAATTAATCAGTTGTTACGTTCGAGTTAAAATATTGGCTAATGCTAAACGAAATGAAATTTAATTTTAAATAATAACGAGTAATTTTTTCCAAAATATTTGTTAAGAATAAATAATATTTCATGTATTTTTTTTTAGGTGTCATACATCCTATTCTAAGATTTTCAAAAGAGCTTAACCAAAATCTACTCATTTTCCTATGCTTAATGTAAAATATTGAATGGTGTTTGTCTCATCTATTCCTTTTAACCTAATATACCAAATACTTAAAATATGTAATTACCCATTCCTATAAGTATTAGGCTACTTCATGCACTATTACATCGTTTTCGCTGGTTGGAACATGGGACCCTGACTTCATTAAATTTTGGAACCATTATTATAAGAAAAAAAATGGAGAGGTTGAGTGTGTAAGCAAGACCTACAACATTTTTTAAATTATATTTTGGATGGGATCCAAATGGTGAGCAAGATGACAAAGAGCAGGTTGATGGTGAGCAGTGTGATGGGGATTCAAATAATTTCAATAGATTGGAGGAAGGAAAATAATGTAGAAATCGATATATTGTTGGGGGATCACAAGAACAACACCTGTTCTGATCCCACTTTGTTAGGATCTTGCTCCTCAGAAAGAGCACAGTATGATTACCAAATATAAGCAATTATAAATGCGGAAATACCCAGAAATACAAGTAACTAGAATTCGCCAATAGCACAGAATATGAGAGACAATACACTATCTTGTATTAACACTTTACAGAAAAGAATACAATAAAGAGCCGCCACATTCTTCCACCTTACAGAGGCTTCCCACACCTCAAGTGTACAGTAATTCTTTTACACAACACTCTCCTACACAAAAAACGGTCCCAACAACCAACTCACAAACAGAATTGGTGTTCACCTCTCCAACTAGTCAGTAATAACCCTGTCAGTTCACCAAGCACTCCAAAGTACTTCAAGTTGATCTCCCATGAACCTGCAACCTGCAATTCAACAGACCATACTCACACATGTAGATCTCCTATGAGCTTGCAACAACCTGCAACTCAATGATATTACACTTAGAAGGAACTTCCTTACCTTCCTTATCTTATTCTAATTACAATACATGCCAATGGGTCTATAAATAGATCTCTAACTTAAACAATAACTTAGACTCTTAATTTAGACAATTATCCTCGCAGCTTAAGACTCTAACTGGCCTTTACATGCAAACTCTTCGTTCACTTAACTAATTGTCCATGCAATGAACAGTTCTAGAACACACAGGCGACCGACGCCGGTCCCTGCTTGCCTGGTTCTGCCGACGTCGACCGACTCCCTGCCGTCGCCGGTGGCCTTCTGCACTAGTCACGACCGACGTCGGTCCTGCTGCCGATGCCGGTGCTCCTGGATCTCAGCAACCTTTGTTCCTTCTGTTTGCAAGGAGTTGAAGCTTTTAGCTCCACAACTCAACAATCTCCCACTTGGAGATAAATAGCTACAACCTGTACCTGTACTCCGTCTAGTTTGTTCCCTTAGCTTTGTATCCCTCCTCAAGATCACTCTTGAAGACCAACCACCACAAACCTGTAGTGCAAAACCTGTCATCCAAATCACTTGCCACATCCACATCTACAAACCATGTAGAAAATAACCTGAACCTGCATAGCATGTGCACTTGTTGCTAGTCCCTGTAAGAATCCACTGAACTGTCCTCCAATGGTTCTCTCCCAGATTGGCTCCAACTTGTGACAACTCCCACTGCTTGGAAAAACTCAGGTTTAGTACATACCATGCACTCAACCTCATCATGTGAATCAAGACCCTGTTACCATCGGCGTGCTAACCGGTCTCACACAATCATCCTGAAACAAAGTCAACATATGACCTACCATGTCTCTAGAACACACTCATGCCAAAGAATCTAGCTGCTCCCAGATTCTCCATGACACACCCCTGAACTAGCTTTACCTATAGTTCAGCAATACCTGTGTATGTAACCCTGCAACAAGCACATCATACAGTAATAAGATAATGTAGCTAATATTATCCAACCTGATAAAGTGAAACACAATGATCAAACCTTCATTGCCCTGCAGCTAATACAAGACCATATACCCTGATCTTCCATCTCACGTATCCATTTCCGCTCTTCTTTATCCTGAACATCCATTCGTCCCTCAGTGCTTACTTCCAGCTAGCCACTCTACCCAAAACAACTGTTTGGTTCTCCTCCAAGGAATCACATCCTCATCCATGCCTAGCTCCCACTATTTCCTGGATCTACCTGTTCTGCTTCTTCAATAACTTCCTGGTCCTATGCCATAAGTGAGCAACAAGTAGTGTAAAGAAGGGAAATGATGAATTTAAGAACTTACTTACACCTTTAGTCCTCCATATGGGTGCTTGAGACACCTTGACAGCTTGTTGTCCACCCAAAATTCATCTCAGTAACCGATGCCAGTCACATCTCAGTTTGAAGCTGACTGATGTCGGTTCCCTGCGACTGCCACCTTGCCGACGTCGGTTTCCCTGGCCGACACCAGTCATTATCTGCCCTGAGTCACCAACGTCGGGCTGTACATAGCCGACGTCGATCTCTGTCTGGACGCCGATGCCAGTTTTCCTGTCGACGTCAGCCTCTGTGTTTTTCTAGTGAGACCTGACTTTTTCTCGCGAGCTCCTTTTGGATCAAATCCTTCTCCAAAACACCCTTGCTCTGCTCAAAATTTTTCTGCATCTTGTGCTGAACTCTGTCCGTCACCTTTTTCTTGAAAACCAAGGCTTTCCTGTTCTTGTCACTAACATCGGATTCCTCAAAAAATGTCACCTTCTTCTTCTGTATACAGAAACCACAATCCATACCTTCCAAATCCGAAAGCATATCCTTTGACTCAAGAACAAGCATCTCCTTCTTATCTATGTGACCAAGCCTATCAAGCCACATCTCTGAATCTACAGCTGAAGTAGATAACCCAGAAAGAGAGTCAGTAATACAAATAGATAGATAAAGCGTACCTACTTTCTTACCTCTAGCTACAAGTGTACCCTTGGTAACCTTCCAAGAGTCCGCTGTGAGAGTTATTGTGCAACCCTCATCACCCAAACTTCTAATAAAAATCAAATTTCACTCCAGAACTGGGACATGCATGACCTCCTTTAACATCCATGTGTTACCTGTCTGCAGTTTCAGCTTCACTTTCCCTTTGCCAACAATCTGACAAGGTTTACCATCCCCTACACAAATTTCTCCAAAGTCTCCCTGGACATACTCATGAAAAAATTTCCTATGTGGGGATGCATGAAAAGAGGCACCAGAATCTAAAACCCAAGATTCTACTTTATCCAAAGAACATACCAGAGCATCCCATGCAGCGTAATCTGCAACATCTACTTCTTCTTCATGTTCTTCATGCTGATCTTCACCTAATCTGCAATCTCTCTTTAAGTGCCCTTGCTTTCCACACTTCCAGCAGGTTATTCTGCTATACCTAGACTTGGATCTTCTGCCTATCTTGGACCTTGATCTCCCATGCTCTATCTTCTCTCTTTGCCTTCCTCTGTCTTCAACACTCAAAGCATTCCCTGATGACTCACCTGTGCTTTTCCTGCGTATCTCTTCATTCAAGATCACACTCACAACATCATCCACTTTCAAGACTTTTGAAGGAGACACAGTGTTAGAAACTGCCATTACCAAACCTTCCCAACTTTCAGGTAATGAACACAAGATTAAGAGAGCTCTAATTTCATCATCAAATACAATATTGACTGAACTTAACTGGTTTACCAAACCATGGAAATCACTAAGATGGCTATGAACAGATCCACCTTCCAACATTTGCAAATTAAATAAACGCTTCATAAGAAATACCTTATTAGAAGCTAAGGGTTTTTCATATAAATTTGCCAAAGATTCCATCAACTCCACCGTTGCCTTACACTGTGATAAGCTAGAAATCACAGATGATGCAAGACTCAATCTAATAGATCCCAGAGCCTTCCGATCAAGAACCTCCCATTCTTCATCTTTCATATCTGAGGGTTTGCAAACAACCCCACCCAACGATAAGTACAAATCTTTCTGATACAAATAATCCTCAATCTGCATCCTCCACAATTGGTAGTTCTTGCCATTAAACTTTTCCATCCGTAGCTTACTGTCTTCTGCCATTGCTCAACTCCCACTCAAACAGAAACCCTGTGAGTAATCTATAATCAAAACACACTAACCAGATCTAATCCAATCTGTTAGTATCCCAACCAACAGCTCTGATACCACTTTATTGGGGGATCATAAGAACAACACCTGTTCTGATCCCACTTTGTTAGGATCTTGCTCCTCAGAAAGAGCACAGTATGATTACCAAATATAAGCAATTATAAATGCAGAAATAACCAGAAATACAAGTAACTAGAATTTGCCAATAGCACAGAATATGAGAGACAATACACTATCTTGTATTAACACTTTACAGAAAAGAATACAATAAAGAGCCGCCACACTCTTCCACCTTACAGAGGCTTCCCACACCTCAAGTGTACAGTAATTCTTCTACACAACACTCTCCTACACAAAAAACGGTCCCAACAACCAACTCACAAATAAAATTGGTGTTCACCTCTCCAACTAGTCAGTAATAACCCTGCCAGTTCACCAAGCACTCCAAAGTACTTCAAGTTGATCTCCCATGAACCTGCAACCTGCAATTCAACAGACCATACTCACACATGTAGATCTCCTATGAGCTTGCAACAACCTGCAACTCAATGATCTTACACTTAGAAGGAACTTCCTTGCCTTCTTTATCTTATTCTAATTACAATACATGCCAATGGGTCTATAAATAGATCCCTAACTTAAACAATAACTTAGACTCTTAATTTAGACAATTATCCTCGTAGCTTAAGACTCTAACTGGCCTTTACATGCAAACTCTTCATTCACTTAACTAACTATCCGTGCAACGAACAGTTTTGGAACACACAGGCGACCGACGCCGGTCCCTGCTTGCCTGGTTCTGCCAACGTCGGCCGACTCCCTGCCGTCGCTGGTGGCCTTCTGCACTGGTCACGACCAACGTCGGTCCTACTGCCGACGCTGGTGCTCCTGGATCTCAGCAACCTTTGTTCCTTCTATTTGCAAGGAGTTGAAGCTTTTAGCTCCACAACTCAACATATATGGTAAGAAGGGAGTAGGGGCATCATATAGACAACTAGTGTCAGGGTGTAAAATTATTGTCAAATAGCTTGAGACCTTCATGTAAGGTTTCAAAAATATCAGGGAGGCCATTAAAACAATCCATTCTAGATCCACAACCACTAAGACTTATCCACTTATAAGTAAAAAGAAAAGGGAGGCACCAAAAAAAAAGGATGCTTACAATGCCGGGTGGCAGATTGGTAGAGATTTGAACCTAGATCCTTCTAGTTTAGGTAAAAATACTAATATTTATTGGGTGTATAGAGTGGTTAGGCTAGAACCAACAGGTTGAGTTGATGGGATCCAAGGTCTGAATGCCACGGTGGAGGAAGGGGAGATATGTATAGAAATTGTTGATTCAATTGTAGCTTGATCTCAACAGTGTTGGGAAAATGCCCCGATTAGCTAGTTGTAGAGAAGAAGACCCAATATCGACAACCTCAGAGATTGAACAGGAAGTGGAATCCCAAAAGTTAGGTAGACATCTAACCTATAATTAAAGACTTTTTTTTCATTTCTTTCTCCAATCAAGAGGATTGCTCAACTGTGCTATTAGGAGGACCATGGTTCTTAAGGAAATATGGATTTTTCCTTATAAAATGAAATATGGGTGTTGATCTAGATGGGGAAAATTTCAACCAAATTCTAATTTGGGTTAAGCTTCTAATTCTCCCACTATAATTTTGGGAGGAAGAGGTCTTGAAATGTATTACAAATTCTTTTGGATAATTTCTCACCCTAAATCTTGTCACCAAATCTAGAAGAAGACTTTTAGTTGGTAGATTTTGTGTCTTGACTATCATGGACAAGGAATTTCCCACCTTTATCATGCCAAGGTCCAGCTATTGTGATAGGCTTCAAAGGATTGTATATGAAAATTTATAGCCATATTGTTTAAGGTTCAATAAATCTACACATGAATCTATTTCTTATCTGATAAAGAAACATGTTTATCCTAAATGGAGAAGCAAGGAGGGTATGAAAACTAAGGATGAAGAGGCGATCAAAAATAATGGGCAAGAAAAATATGCAAATCAATCAAAGACCAAGTTCAAGATCAAAAGATAGATTTATTCAATGTTAATGAGGACGACATAATTGAGGGCATGATTGAAAATGGGCCTAGGAGAATTGAGATCCTTAGGCATCATGAGAAAAACAAAGGATGCTATGAGGATATAAAATGAAGAAGGGAATAGGTCTTGGAGAGGACAAATGTGACGAGATAGAATATCAAGAACAAGAACATTGGGAGGAGATTGCAAATGGAGGTAGCATAGAGGTCATTATGATGAAGGAGAAAAGTACTGGGGATGGTAAGAGTGATGAATTTGAAGATCAACACCATAATATTTTTGAGGAAAATGTTAATGGTTTAGAGATTCCTTTGTTAGAGAAGAAGCAAGAAGATAAAACTCTAAAGGACGAATATATCATAAAAGTTAAGAACCAAGATCAATAACAAGTAGAAAAGGTTTTGAGTGAGTCTTTTGATTCTGAGGAAAATATTGAAACTTTAACACTGACCATTGAGATAGAGGGTACGAAGATAAGAGTCCTTGCCTTTTGGGAGGGATCTATGTACAAGGATTTTTTTATAAAGGGATTAGTAGAAATGGAGATAAAAGACACCCATGAGGGGGGAGAGATGGAGGAGGGATGAAATTTGGTGACTCATAGAAATTTTAAAAATAAGAGAATGGCCTAGACAAATGATAGAGTCACTAGGAGCATGAAAATGAACAAATTAGCTAGTTCTAAATCCATATTCACTATTGAATTACTATGGGTTGTTTGTTGTCTTGATGTAATTTCATTGCTGGTAGTTTTTACTAACATTTTGATTTGTTGGAGGTCTAAAACTAGTTTGCAGCTTGTTCCTTGGTCACTGCCGGTATAGGTGTAATGTTTGGGCCTTTAATGTATTAATTTTATTCTCCATTGTAAAAGGGAAGGGCCCCTTTCAAAACCCTCATTTTACCATTATTAAAAAAAAAAAGGATTGACTCATGTAACACAGGTTAAAAACTATAAGAACAACATTGTGGGTCATTGGGACCACGAAAGCCCATTAAAAGGTAAAAATACAATACATTTCTTTCTTCTCCATATATTCATTTATTGTGGATAAAATTATGCAATTCAATATAAAAAAATATTGGCAAAAGTAGTCACATTGCAATTCTTATGCTTAGGGACAAATTCTCAACCATGAATAATTTTCAATACATAAATAGTAACTAGCTATTATTTCTCACTACTTCTATTGCCAAGTTTACCCTTTTTTGACATTATCAAAATTATTTCTTTCCCCTCTAAATGTTATTATGACACATTTAATGGACATAATTTTGGTTATGAAATAGGGAACCCATAAATTTATATCTAATTACATATATGTATTAGTATCTTACACATATATTTAGAGTCTAGGGCATGCATTTATACATTTTACATAAAAATTTAAGATATAAAGTTATAATCCCACTATTACACTTATTATCGATAATGACAATCACCTCTCAATATTATTATTAGTCTCTGTCAAGGCAAGGTACTATAACACTAACATTTTTTTAAATATCTTTGGGAATATATGAAAAAGAAAGAAAGGTTAATTTTCTACGTAGGGTAGAGCTCATTCGGATTCCATCAAATTTGATGGATATTACTATTTCAATTTTGGTTTGACTAGATATTGGGTTGTTAGGACCTCTCTAAAATACCTATTGCTATTCGAGTTCAAATTATAACAATAAATTACATAACATTAAATTTGTATTTTCAAGTTCAAATTATTAACGTAAACTTACATTACAAATTCACATACAAACTCAAGTACAAACAATTCTCAATACAAAGGTAGGACCTAACCACTATACAACCTTTCTTATTTTTTTTCCCATACATATTTGATAATAGAAGTACTAAATTGTAAATATGATTTGATATTTTCTGAAGTATTCCAAATTATAATTTATTTTTTATTTATATATATGGATAGTTAGAGTTGTGTTTACCTTGTATTGTAATTTTTTAATTGGGTCGATCAAATATGACATTATTATTATTAATCCAACAAAAGATCTATGTTTCTTCGTGTTGAGTTGTGGAGCTAAAAGATTCACCAGATGAGCAAATGCAGAGGTTGCTGGAGTTACACAGTCGTCGACATCGGTTAGTAACAACCGACATCGATCAGGGGTCGACTGGAAGCTGTCGACGTCTGTTATGGATCGGCCGACGTCGGTCATGTGCAGACAGACAGGGACCGATGTCGGTCACCTGTGCATTCCAGAAGTCTATTTTCGAGGAAGAACAGATTGTTTGCATGAAAAGAGTAACTGTTAGTATTGAGTCTGCGTTTCTATTTTTGGCAAGACAGATTTGAACCTTTGATTAAGAGGTGCATCTAACAGTGGAGAGTGCATAGCTCATGAATCCTAGTATTATATAATAGGGTTAGATCTTCATAGCTTGTATGAGAAAAAGGGTAGACAATTCAAGGATTGAATTGGTTGTAATTGAGAGAGAAAACTCTTGAGGGAAAGAGATCTGTACATCTGAGAGGTGTAGAAGAAAAGAGTGATTTCTTCATTGTATTTCCTTCTGGAAGAGTTTAATACAAGTTTTCATTGTTTCTTGTATCTCACATTCTTTGCTGATTCTGATTTCTAGTTATTTATTATTTTTGGTTTAATTCCGTGTTTAGTTGCTTACACAAAAGTAATCAATTGTACTGTAAGATCCTAACAAGTGGTATCAGAGCTTGGGTTCACTAATAGGTGGTATCAGATCGTGTTAGTGTTTGTTGATTACATGTCACTCACAGGGGTTTCTGATTGAGTGAGAGTAAAGCAATGGCAGAAGAAAGTAAACTAAGAATGGAGAAGTTTAACGACAAAAATTATCAATTATGGAAGATGCAGATAGAAGATTATCTGTATCAGAAAGATCTGTACTTACCGTTGGGTGGGGTTTCAAGCAAGCCCACAGATATGCAAGATGAAGAATGGAATGTTTTTGATAGAAAGGCTCTTGGATCTATAAGGTTGAGCCTGGCATCTTCTGTGATTTCCAACTTATAACAGGCAAAGACAATGGTAGAGTTAATGGATACTTTGGCAAATTTATATGAAAATCCCTCAGCTTCGAATAAGGTATATCTGATGAAGCAATTATTTAATTTGCAAATGCAGGAAGGTGGATCAGTATCTAGTCATCTTAATGATTTCCATGCAATAGTAAATCAGTTCAATTCAGTCAAAATAGTTTTTGATGATGAAATTAAAGCTCTCTTAATTTTATGCTCTTTACCTAAAAGTTGGCATAGTTTGGTAATGGCAGTTAGTAATACTGCATCTGCTTCAAATATCTTGAAAGTTGATGATGTTCTTAGTGTAATCTTGAATGAAGAAACTCGCAAGAAAAGCACAGGGGAAACATCAGGTAATGCTTTAAGATTGAAAGTAGGGGAAGGCAAAAAGAGAAGGGCAAGCAAGGGAGATCAAGGTCAAAGTCAAAGATGAGAAGTAGATCCAAATCCAGAAATGGAAGAAAAATAACCTGCTGGAATTGTGGAAAGATAGAGCATGCAAAAAAAGATTGTTGGTTGAAAGTTAAAGAAGAAAATCAGCATGAAGGTAAAGAAGAAGCAAAAGTTGCAGGTATTGTTGCACAGGATGCTTTTACACTTTCTTTGGATAATAGAATAGAATCTTGGGTTTTAGATTCTGGTGCCTCTTTCCATGCAACCCCAAATAGAGATTTTTTCAATGATTATGTCCATGGAGATTTTGGAATAGTTTATTTAGGGGATGATGAGCCTTGTAAAATTGTTGGCAAAGGAAAAGTGCAGCTGAAATTGCAGAATGGCAACACATGGGTGTTGAAGGATGTCATGCATGTACCCATCCTGAAGAGGAATCTGATTTCTGCAGAAAAGTTGGGGGATGAGGGTTGCACAATAACTCTCATAGCTGAATCTTGGAAAGTTTCCAAGGGTGCACTTTTATTAGCCAGAGGTAAGAGAGTAGGTACTCTTTATCTATGTAATTGTATTACTGATTATTCTCCTTCTATTCTATCTACTTCAGATGTAGATGCAAAGTTGTGGCATTGTAAGCTTGGCTACATGAGTGAGAAGGGAATGACTGTTCTTAAGTCAAAAGGTAAGCTTTTAGATTTGAAAAGCATAGATCTAGATTTCTGTGAGCATTGTATTTTTGGAAAATAGAAGAGAGTGAGGTTTCTCAAAACTGGGTCAACAAAGAAGAGCACAAGTTGGAGCTTGTTCACACAGACATGTGGGGACCAGATCAGGTAGCTTCTATTGGAGGATCACAGTATTATGTTTCTTTCATTGATGATGCTACAAGAAAGGTATGGGTTTATTGCATAAAGAAGAAATCTGATGTTTTTGACACATTTAAGAAATGGAAAGCTTTGGTTGAGAATGAAACAGGTTTGAGATTGAAGTGCCTTAGATCTGACAATGGTGGTGAGTACTGCAGCTATAAATTCAATAGTTACTATTCTATGAGTGGAATACATAGGGAAATGACAGTTCCAAGGAAACCTCAGCAAAATGGAGTTGCTAAAAGGATGAATAGAACAATAATGAAGCGTGCACGGAGTATGAAGTTGCATGCTGGTTTGCCCTTACAATTTTGGGCAGAAGCTATAGATACTACAATTTATCTGATCAACAAAGGACCTTCTACTGCACTAGATGGTGGAATTCTAGAAGAGGCATGGTCAGGTAAAAAGGTAGATCTTTCATTTCTCAAAGTTTTTGGTTTTGAAGCTTTTGTGCACATTGATAAAGAAAATAGAAAGAAGATGGATGCTAAATCTATGCGGTGCACTTTTATTGGTTATGGCTCTGGAGATTTCGGATTCTAATTGTGGAATTTAGGAACTAACAAAATTATTAGAAGCTGTGATGTTGTTTTCAATGAAAAGGTGATGTACAGTGATTAGCTCAAGAAGTTGAATAACACTGAGCAGGGCAATGTTGATTTGGACGAGGTGATGATCCAAAATGAGCTCGCGGGGAAAAATAATCACATACAAGAAAACACAGACATCGATGTCGATCAGGCAGGAACCGATGTCAGTCATACAGGAACTGACGTCGGTTAGAAAGTAACCGATGTCAGTCAGGAAGGAACCGACGTCAATTAGGTACAGACCCAGAGTTGATCAAGATCGGTCACTGACAGAGAATTTGGGTGGACAACAAGCAGTGAATGAGTCTTAAACGCCCATGAGGAGGTCTGAAAGGGTAAGTAAACCTCCAATTCATTATTCCCCTTCGTTATACTACTTATTGCTCACTGATGGTAGAGAACCAAAAAGTTTTGATGAGGCAATGCAGGTAAAATCTCAAAAACAGTGGGAGCATGACATGAATGAGGAAATTATTTCCTTGAAAGAGAACCAAACATGGGATTTAGTTGAGTTGCCAGCCGAAAAGAAAGCACTGAAAAACAAATGGGTTTACAGGTTAAAGGAAGGAGAGAATGGACAAATGAGACATAAGGCTAGGTTGGTAGTAAAGGGATTTGCACAGAAACTAGGTATTGATTTTGGTGAAATTTTTTCTCCTGTAGTAAAGATGGCTTCTATTCGGACTATATTGTCTTTAGTTGCTATTGAGGATTTGCATTTTGAGTAGCTTGATGTTAAGACAATATTTTTTCATGGAGATTTGGATGAAGAAATATATATGGATTAGCCGGAAGGTTTTGAGGTCAAAGGTAAGGAGAAACTTGTGTGCAGGTTGAAGAAAAGCTTATATGGTCTTAAAGAGGCTCCAAGACAGTGGTATTTGAGGTATGAAAGGTTTATGACAGAACATGGCTTTAGTAGATGTCAATCTGACCATTGTGTTTATTTTAACAGATTGGATAATGGTAGATATATTATCCTATTACTGTATGTAGATGATATGCTTGTTGCAGGTTCACACATGCAAGATATTATTGAGCTTAAGGTAAAATTAGCTCACACATTTGCCATGAAGGATTTAGGAGAAACAAAGAAAATCCTTGGCATGAGTATTAAGAGAGACAAGAAAAATGATTTTGTCTCAAGAGGATTATGTGAACAAGGTGTTGGAGAGGTTCAATATGCAGGATGCAAAACCGGTAAGCACACCTATGGATGGACACTTCAAGTTGAGCAAAGAACAGTGTCCCAAATCACATGATGAGGTTTAGTACATGAGTAGAGTTCCATATGCTTCAGCAGTTGGAAGCTTAATGTATGCAATGGTATGTACTAGACCTAATATTGCCCAAGCAGTGGGAGTTGTCAGTAAGTTTATGGCCAATCCAGGAAAGGAACACTAGAAAGTAGTTCAGTGGATTCTCAGATATCTGAGAGGGACCAACAGTAGGCATTTATGCTATGGAGGGTCAAACACTTCTCTACATGGGTATGTAGATTCAGATATGGCAGGTGACTTGGATGGCAGGAGAAGCAGCACAGGATATGTGTTCACTGTTGGTGGAATGACGGTTAGCTGAATTTCAAAGTTGTAGAAGGTTGTTGCCTTGTCTACTACAGAGACAGAATACATTGCAGTCATAGAGGCTAGCAAGGAAATGATATGGATGACTCGGTTCATGGAAGAGTTGGGAAAGGAGCAAAAGAGTTGCAGATTATATAGTGATAGTCAAAGTGCAATTCATTTGGCAAAAAATTCAGCCTTTCATTCAAGAACCAAACATATACAGCTTAGGTACCACTTCATTAGACAGGTATTGGAGGATGGATAGTTGAAGCTAGAAAAGATCCGTACAGATAAGAACCCTGCTGATATGTTAACAAAGCCAGTAACAAAGGAGAAGTTGAATCTTCATTCAACTTTTGTTGGTCTTCAAGATTGAACTTGAAGATGGAGAAAAAAGCTAGAGGATGTTGCTGTACAGGTACAGGTGCAGCTATTTATCTCCAAGTGGGAGATTGTTGAGTTGTGGAGCTAAAAGCTTCACCAAATGAGCAAATGCAGAGGTTGCTAGAGTTACACAGTCACCGACATCGGTCATTAACGATCGACATCAGTCAGGGGTCGATTGGAAGCTATCGACGTCAGTTATGGATGGACTGACATCAGTCATGTGCAGACAGACAGGGATCGACATCGGTCACCTGTGCATTCTAGAAGTCTATTTTTGAGGAAGAATAGATTGTTTGCATGAAAAGAGTAACTGTTAGTATTGAGTCCGTGTTTCTATTTTTGGTAGGACAGATTTGAACCTTTGATTAAGAGGTGCATCTAACAATGGAGAGTGCATAGCTCATGAATCCTAGTATTATATAATAGGGTTAGATCTTCATAGCTTGTATGAGAAAAAGGGTAGACAATTCAAGGATTGAATTGGTTGTAATTGAGAGAGAAACTCTTGAGGGAAAGAGATCTGTACATCTGAGAGGTGTAGAAGAAAAGAGTGATTTCTTCATTGTATTTCCTTCTGGAAGAGTTTAATACAAGTTTTCGTTGTTTCTTGTATCTCATATTCTTTGCTAATTCTGATTTCTAGTTACTTATTATTTCTGGTTTAATTCTGTGTTTAGTTGCTTACACAAAAGTAATCAATTGTAATGTAAGATCCTAACACTTTGTGAGACCATGTGTAAAATATTTAACATAAGGTAGAATTTTTTGAATGGATTGTGGTACACCCTCCCTATTAGAGAAGGGAAATACCTATCAAACTCAGAAAAGCTTGACTATAATTGAAGAAATTGTTTTCAAAGTAGATATGAGGAAGAAACTACCAAATTTTAAAATGAACATTTAATATTATGTTGAAAACTTACACAATCTTACTTAGATATTATTTTTTGTAAATTTTTTTACTTCTTTTTATTTAAGTGACTTTTAGCATACCTCTCATGTGGGATATTGAACCTAAGAAGAATTTGCACATAAATAATTCTATTAATGACTTCAACTTAGAAGTCATTAAGTGATCTATCTTTAAATTGAAACACCTCTTCATTCCTTGTCTCCAAATAAACCATATAATTTCAGTTGAAAAAACAAGCCAAAACATATGGAAGAAGGGATGCACTTTTTTATTATGACAAACATAGCCAAATGCAATATTTAGCCAAGTAAAATCACATCTAAAAATAATAGACCAACACTATAAACAATTCTTCCAAACTTTAGCAGTAAAGGGACAAGTAAAAAATAAATATTCTAAGGATTTAACTTCACTACAAACCAAACAAAAGGGTAGGACCTTAGAGTGTTTATAAATGACCTCACTAATAGAAAGTTTGTTAAAAATAATAAGCCAATGAAAACAATATTTCTTAGGTTCCAGTCAAGATGCCCACAAGACATTAAATATAAAGGACCAGTGCCAGATGGGGTCACAAACCTTCCAAATATGATTAGGAGATAGGTAAGGGGGTTTGGTAAAATAAAGCTTGTTATATAGCCTTTTAGTGGAGAACTCATGCAGAGGAGGGTCATTAACCCACTTGATACTTTCCCATAATACATTCTCATTGTTCAATACCAGAATAGTATTTTTTCCCTTTAGAGCCTTATAAACCATAGAAAAGGTCTTCTTTTGAGACAAAGGAATATGATATTTGAATGACTAGATCCTAGGAAACCCATCCTTCAAATGAGAAGAGATCTTTGAATTTTTACAGACCTTTTTGGAACCATTACAAGGTAGATCAACCCTTGATGAAAGCAAGGGGCCGACCATTGAGGGAGATGTTCCACCATATGGATCAATACCCCTAACAACATGACCCAAAACAACTAAAGACATGTTTTGTAGTGACCAAATGCTTAACCAAGTCCCAAGCTTTCCAAATTGACCTAAAAATAGGAGAACCAACAACTTTGAAAAAGAAAGGGCTGAGAAGAAGATCTGCCATATGTAACCCAGTCCACCCAGACCCACCTTTAGGGAAACCTCTAAATATATTATTTCTAATGAGAAATTTCTAAGGTTCATTTCCATCAAATGATCGAATGATCAACTTCATAGGTAGAGTATTGCCTTGATTTATGATATCTTTGATACCAATCCCCCCAATGCATTTAGGCTTGCAACAATACTTCCAAGCTACAACATGACATTTATTGTTACCTTTACCATCAGACCAAAGGAAGTCTCTAATATTTTTGTTTAATAAATTGATTTGGTACTTATTGAACATCTAAGCAGAGGCATAGTATATGTTGTATGAAGAGAGAACCTTTTGGCAAACCTAGATTCTTCCTGGAAGAGATAAAATATGACTTTGCCATTTACCAATATTTTTATTAATTTTGACATACAACCATTCCCACATTTACTCAAAGAAAGGGTTGAGAGCAAAGGGTATACCAACTATCTAAAAAATTGGTTAGGACCTTTCCATTCCCAACCAAACTTAGAAATAAAATCAAGAGTTTCATTAGACCACCCCATCATAAAAGACTTATGCATGGAAAACTTAGAGCATGAGGCTTGGCAATAAATATTGATACTTAGTTCAAATTGGAGGAGGTTGTCACAGAAAATCTTAACAAAGAGAGATGTGTCATCAACAAAAATGACATCAATAAGTGCATAGTTGTTGGGGAGAGTGATACCCACAACTGGAGGGCCAATCTATCCACACTAGAGAAGATAATGGAAGGCATCAATAGTAAAAAAGTGGGAAGGATCAAGAGGGAAACCCTATCTAATAGATCTCTACAAGTCTAACACCTTAATAAGTTCCCCATTCACCTCGACAACTGTAGAGGCATCTTTAAAAAGAACATTAATCATTCTATAGAAGTAGTCTTGAAAACCAAAGGCTCTAATAATAGATTCAATAAATGGCCACTTTATTATGTCATAAGTTTTTTAAAGTCCAAGAGAATCATTCCAATATTATGCTAAGAGTTCTTAATCCAATGCATCCCCTCCCAACTGGAAATTAGATTATCTAAAATATATCTACCTACTAGACACCCTGTATGAGTTTCTGATATAATAGAGGGAAGCAATGAAGAGATTCTGTTTGCTAGAATTTTAGCCAAATTTTTCTAAGAGACATTAAGAAGGGTAATTGGTCTCTATTTTTTAACTAGGGACTAATATCCTTCCTTGGGAATGAGCTTGATGAAACCACTATTAATCTTAGGTGCAAGCAACCCAGCCTTAATGGCTTACAAATAGACATTCAAACACTTAGATGCAATCCATTCTTTATTGATTTTATAAAACTCTTTAGGAAGCCCACCAATACTATGGTCCTTGTCATCTTTTAAAGATTTAATAGTGCTTATAAATTCATCCATATATAAGAAAATATCTAAGAAGGAAGCCTGATTAGATGAGAGTTTCCTAGGAATTATTTTAGATCACAACTCTCTGCTCCTAACTATCTGATCATTTAACCCATCAGACTGAAAGAGGGTAGATTAAAATTCAAAGAATGCCTTTTTAATCAGAGTAGGGTCATCTAAGACCACTTCCCCAAAGCTAATTACAGGTATTTTTTGCCTTTTTTGTTTGTATTTCAAGAACCTTAACAAGAACTTAATGCCTTTTTCTCTCAGATGCATATACTTCAATCTAGAGCGAATTTGAGCACCCCTAATAATATACATTTGGTGTTGTCTATTATGGTGTTTAAGGGAAGAAATGTCCAATAGTAAGGAAGGGTTAGTAGGGTCATTTTAAAGTGCACTCTCCACCCTAATTAACTTCTCTTGAGCCTCTCTTGAAACTTTCCTCATATTTTAAGCTTTAATATGGCCATAAGATCTAACAATTTTTTTTGACAAATCCATAGAACTGTTCTACTTATCAATCTTAAAAGAAGAGCTACAAGTACCTTTACCCACATTCCATGCAGAGTGGATGCCATCCATGCAAATCCTATCTTCAAGATGGGAGACATTAAACTTATAAAGACCCTTCCAACTTGAAATATCACTTAACCTCTCATTCTTAAGGGAAACACACATTTCAATAGGGGAATGATCAAAGATAGTACCCATAATCACCTTAACCAAGTTAGCATCATGAAAATGAGGAATATATAAAAAAAACTTGATAGAGATAGAATCTGTCTAATGTAGAATATATCATTTTAGTGTTAGTCTAGTTATTACACCATGTGAACCAAATACCTTTGCTCAACTACCTACCTTTATTAAGGGAATCCACAACCTTATGCATTCTCTTGAATTTGGACTAGAAAAAGAGTTCATTTTCCTTCCATGAGTGTGGGTCACCTCCATGCTTATCCTCTCTTTCCTCAATCACATTGAAATCTCCCCAAATATCTAGGGGACATCTTTTAGGTTAGAGGCTAGCCAATTCCATAACTCCAATCCTTGATTATAGTCATTGGGGGGCATACATGTAATAGATGCTAAACAACTAGTTGTTAATAAGGAGAGTCACCTAAACAACATGATTACAGGTGGAGACTCCATACTCAAAAATACAGTCCTTCTATACTAGGTTAATCAAAATAGAGGCACCTCCTTTGCCTCTCTGGTGATTAGTGGAAAAGTGAACCAAGTTGGACCCGATAAAATTGAGAGTTGAGGAGAGCATGAAACTAGTAGCTTCAACTTCTTGGAAGAGTAAGAAGTCTATATCATGTTTGGTGTTTTTGAACCATCTAAAAATATACTTCTTATTAGGTGTTTCTAAACCCCTAACATTCTAACTTAATATATACACAAAAAACCATATATTTTATCCACAACAAGGGATTTATTCCCCCCTTTACTTTGATAGAGTCTATTGAAACATTCTGGCACATGATTTTCTTTATATATTTTTTTACTAGATCCATCACTAGACATTTAAGTAAAATATTTTGATTTTTTTAAACATTATTAACCAATTGGGAGTTGTTTGGGCCTAAGGTAGATATTTGTGTTTTCAGCTTCTTACCCGACCCTTTAGCTTTCCATTTTTTTCCAAACTTGGATCACAATATGTCACCATATCTAACTCCCCAGCCTTGGAGGCAAGAAGACAAGGGATAGAAACAATCACTGGAGGAGACTGAAGATGAGCAGTGTCCTCCATCAAAGAATCAATAAGGCAAGTAGTGCTATTGTCAAGGGTCAGACCATCAATTATAACATTCTCATCAGAATATTTAGTTGGCTTCCTTTAGAGAAGGGAATGACACCAACCATGAGCTCATCTTGAACCCCAAAACAACTTTGAATAGAAATGGGAAAGTTTGACTTATTGAGAATCTCATGGGGTGGGGGAATCTCTTCCTCAATAATTAGCAAAAAAATAGACTTCAAACTAGTGCCATTGTTCAATCTGAACCCACCAATACCTTCAGGGCTATGACAATCAACATAATTTTGTGGCTCTTGTATATAATTCTTAACCTCATCTATAATAGGGGATGCTCTATCTTCCAAGGGTTCACTATCAAATAGAGAATTATTATCAGGATGTAAATTCTCAAACCCAGGAGGGTTGGGATAAACAAGGACCTCAACACTATCAAATTTAGGGCTAGGCTTTAAGGCCATAGCCTAATTTTCAATAAGAAGAGGGAAATATTTGTTTAAGTGACCATCTCTTTTACAAAAGAGACAAGCATTGAGACCTCTTAGACCTTTGATAGGACATATACAGGTACAACCATGAAGATTAAATATAAGTGTTGCAAGAAAGAAGTCCAATGGAGCTAGGGCATATAAAACCCTAGCATTCATGTGGGCCAAGGTGCGTCTGGTATCTTCAATTCTGAGCACATCTCCAAGGGGTTTGAGCACTTGAAGCAAAAATTTCCATAGTTGCAGAGGAACATTTTTAATGTCGACCATCTGGGTGAAGTCTTAAAAACAAGGTCTTTACAATCCAAACTTGGGTCCCATGGAATAACTTTAAAGAGAGACTGACCCAATTCCATAACAGTTTATTGATAACTCTTCTTTGTATATTTGAATTTTTGAAAGTAACCAAAAAGACACCTTTTCAGAACATTCTATAGTAGTTCACATATATTCCCATTTCCTTTCCCCAGACATAATTTAACAAATTATCACAAAAATTTAGGGAAGGAAGAGAATTTTAATTAAGACAAACAAAAAAATACTAATATTTTAAAGTCTGGCTTCTTCATTCACCAAATCTTTTTCTATGGAGAGATTAAGGTTAAGGAAGAGCCTTATGGAAGAGCTAGAACACTTACCATTTCTCCCACACTTCCCTTTCCCATTCCATCCTTAGCTAATTTGACCTAGCAAACCACAAATTCCATTCCCTCATAGTGCTTAATAGCATTTTTCTCACGCAAGAAGTCAGAGAATGATTTTTTAGCTTCCTCCACAATAACTTTTCCCATTTCTGGAAAATTCTCACTACCATTTTTTCCAATGCAAGCCTTAAGCTAACCCAAAGCATGATTCTCTCCATTATTATCACCTTCAACATTACTCCCCACATGATCGAGGTTGTCTTACCCACCATCGACCATATGTCGAACAATAAATTCAGCCACTTTGTTTTCCCAAAGGGAGAGGGAGTCAAGGGGGTGGGGGGAAGGGAGATAGTAGGTGAAGGGACATGGCATAAGCCATGGGACATGACCTAGATTCTCAGGCAAGCATAACCCACACCAAAATAATAATAAATAATATAAGATAGAATAAAAGCGATTAATCAAAAAAAGCCCAGCTAACATGACCATAAGAAAAAACATGCCAAGAAAATCATAAAACAAGATGCCTCCTAACCAGTGTTAAAAAAACAAATAAAAAAAAGGAAATAAAGAGAAACAAGGAAGGCAAAGGAAAGCTTGAAGCACCATCAATAGAAGGTGATCTTTCGATTCTCCATTGCAGAGCTCCAAACGTCCTCCTTTCCTTATAATATCAACTTAAAATATATTAATCTTTCTTATATATTTTTGATAATAATTTATAAATTTAATTAATATTTTATTTTATTAAAAAAAACATTTTTTTAATATAAATATTAATACATAAATATTTATCATTAACAAATTTCAATACCAAAAATAAAAACTAACAATTACACGATCCTTGTTTAAAATAATATTTGGTTATGTAAAATAGAGGGAAAGGAAAGATTTGAATGCATTATATACATTAAAAGCTTTCCAAATACTCATGGTGGAGGTGTTAGCATCCATTGTTTTATAGTAGTATAGAGGTGTTCATTAGATTGGCGGCTGAATAGTTTATAAATTAATATGTTGCTATACTTACGTGTTTGAGCTCTTTTAAATTTATATGTAATGGGAGTTTCTATGGTGTAATATTAGTTAGGTTCAAACTTTAGAGAGTAATATGATGCTGTATAAAATATTTGTGTGACAGCTCTTTAATTTGTATGGAATGGGATAATATTAGTTAGGCTTAAGTTTTATTCAATTTAATGGGTTGGGCTGAATAGTTTACATAATAATATATTGTTACATTAAATATTTGTATTTGATTTTTTTATATTTTAATATTATTTAGTTATTTTAATTTTATGAGATTTTTTATTATATAAGAAATATTTTTTATATTTTTTAATATCAACATAAATATTTTTCAAAGTCGATTAAATTGTATTGCAATTTTTTATTATAAATTATAATCAATTTTTTGGTAAATTGTATTGAATGAAAGATGAGGTAAATATTTTTGAGCCGAAGTTATGAATTAAAAGGTTTTTTTTTTTGAAAGGGATTCAATTCTTTTACAAATCGTAGACTTGCTTTCATAAGCCAAATTAAAGAAAAAGTCTGCAAACGAAAACCAAAAATATCTAAGCACAACGAATTGAAAAGAAACAACACTACTAGAGAGAGCACAACAAAAACATAACAAACTAGCAATAGACAAAAGCAAGACTAACAACGATAACTAAACGACATAAACAAATGCCCTTCCCAAGGAAAGGAGAGACCAAATCTTAGTGCTACAACATGAAAACATCTGTAACAAATTAGGGACTACAAAGATCCCATGTGATCGAAGGAGGAAGACTGACCATAGGCCGCAATCATTCTTCTTCCTTAATGAGAAATAAGATCATCCAATGTCCATTGAATGCCATTCAAAACTAAAGATTTGCTTTCGCTCTCAATAATTCAGCATCTGATCTGTGGCCTTTATTTTTGGAGGTGGCACCCACTTCAATAATATGCTTAACAATAGGGGGTTGAAGAGAGATCATTGAAATCTTCACTTGAGAAGGTGTTGGCTCCAAATTAGGGAATAGAACATCTTTGAGCAAATTCTTAGCATGGGCGAATGATAAAGGAGGATGAAAGAACTTGTCATGATTGTGCCAAACAAACACTTGATCAGAGGTCCTATATTTTTTCTTCCAAGAAAGCTGAGGGACAGACAAAGAGAACCCAAAATCCCTAGAGGGGTAGCCAAAAATCCAATGTTTAATGAGATTATAATGGAAATAATGGAAGGGATGACCCTCAAAATTGAGGAACTAAGTCTAAAAGCCACAACCCAAGCACACCTTGACCAAATAAAGAATAGGTTTAGAGAGATCCACAATCGCACAGTCTCTTATAAATCTTCTATTAAACAATAAAATGATAATTATATAATATATGTTTCATTTTTCTCTTATAAAATGTGATAAAGATGAAGGTCAATATTAAATAGATAATAGTTATCAAAATTTTACATGATAGTTAGGGTTAACCAACAAATATAGTCCCTACTTAAAATTATCATGATATTGAATATTTTAGAGAATTTTGGCTACACCAGGATGAGGATTAATGGTAGTGTGATCAATAAAAATAACAAAGGATGATTATTTTTCACTTTTAAGAGAAGATGGAAAACTAGAAGGATGGAAATAGTGATGAGAAACTCAATGATACATTCACCACTTGAATAAAGTAAACAATAAATTAATAAATTAGCTTAGTATAATTGAATGGTATAATGTGTTAGGTTCTTGAAATCAATTTTGGATGTTAAAATCTATCATTCATCATTAAAAAAATAATTTTGTTATTTAATATATATTTTTTATTTTTAATTATATTGATAGATGTAATTTATAATGATAGTTGAGGGTGGTGGTGAATTATAATATATGTGGAATTTTAACAATTGATGGATGAATTTAAATTTATCTTTTATTTAACTGTTATATGATAACTTCAATCTTAAATTTAACATTCATTTAACTATTCTATAGAAATTTTTTCTTTCTCAGAAAAATTGATTGAAAAATTATAATTTTTTGGGCATACAATGGAGCTTAGAGACTAATTTTTTACCATAAATATTTTTTCATACTAGATATGATGGTGTAATTAAATTGAGGCCATTTATCACCAGGAAATTTATGGAGAAGGTAATATAGTAATTAATCAATACATTTGTATGTGACAAATCCAAGATATGTGCCTCAAGGTTGACATCTCTTTGTGGTTTTCTAAAATTCATTAGTTAAATTATCCCATATCACATGTATGCATAAGGTATTAAAAAATTCTCATAATTTTATTTTTTACCACCCAATCCTCAATTTTTAATACCCTCCAAATAACTAGTTCACATTAAATAACCCCTTAGCATTATGAGTACCTCTAAGATATCTTTTATTTCCATGATATATTTAATACTCATAGTTATTTCTACCCATCAAATTTGGATAGAAAAATATGTATTACACACAAATTTTAAAAGGAGGATTAAAAAAACATAAGAATTAAATTAGTTATGCAAAACTCAATTTAAATTAATTTAAGTATTACAATAAGAAAATAATTATAGTGCACTCTAATAACATTTTGGCATATCGACAACAATAATGTCATCATGACAAATATGTACTCCTTATACAAATGTGAGAAAAATTTAACCAAGTTACTTACCATGTTGGTTTAATGGACTTTCTATTTTCATTTTAATAGTTTATAAGAATATCATCACTAATAATCATGTAACCCATATCACAAATTATAAAAATTGATTATTAATCATTAATTATTGCGTGTCAGTGTCACCATTGACATGAATAGTTCTTATTACAACTAAGAATAGTTATATATTAGTAGTAAGCATTCATAATAGAGAAAAAATAGGTAGCAAATATATAACAATAGTAAAACATAGTAAACGATATTAACTTGTAGTCTATAAATAAAATGATAAGGGTTATCAGTATTAGCTAACATTCACTTAACATTATAGTAGAAGCAACTAACCACAAATTAACGTTAATTAACATAAATATTCTTCTTCAAAGTAAAACTAGGAACAATTATACATCAATAAAATAAATTCATAATAGAGTAGCAATTATACATTAATTATATAACAACAAAAGATACTAACTTAAAAATATAAGTAAAACATAAATAAGTGATAAAATGGTGATAAATAATTTCATAAGGGTTGTCTTTGAGGACAAATTGTATGTTGAAACCATATACTTATCTCATGGCATCATTAAAAATCTTTGCCATTGTGATTTTATCACTGCGCTCTCTAGTTACATGAATGCATTTTCATTGTTGCCTCTACATTTGTGTCTTCTTATTTCTTAATAATTTATAAAAATAATCTTATACATTTATAAACATATTTAGAATGATTTTATACATTAATAAACATATTTAGAATGATTTCATACATCAATATACAATACATATAAAATTATTTCATACATTCATAAATTTTAAGAAAATTAGATGACACAAATGTAGAAGAAACAATGAAAATCCACACAAGTAGAGAAAAAATCACATCGATGAAGATTTGTAATGATGGCCATGAGATAAGTATATGGTATAGTAGATTATGAACAATTATACATTAAACTAGAATAAAATATCTTAAAAAAATACAATTAGGAATAATTATATATTAGTAGCAAACATTCATAAAAAAATAGCAATTATACACCAATTATGTAAGAACAACAAAAGATGTTAACTTGCAATATATGTAAAACATAAATAAATGATAAATTGGTGATAAATAACATCACAAGGGTTGTATCCAAGTGTAACTTAAAGGTTGAAATCCATTTGAGACATAGGTTTTCATAAATATTAGTTAAGTATCATTTATTTACACCAAATAAATATATAGTAACATAAGTTTTATTAACAAATGAAATACTTAATTCAGATTTAAATATAACATAAATTATATGAGATGCACACCACATGTTGGCATAAGATGTTTATTGTTTCATATCAGTGTAAGGTGTTCACCACCACATGACAGTTTAAGATGTTCTCTACCACATGCTACTGAAGATCTGATGGCATCTAAGGTTATACATAATAACATAAATAACTAACCAAAAACCAATATTAAACTAGCATACATATTCTTCTTTAACTTAATACAACTAGGAAAAAATATACATCATTAACAAACATTCATAACATAGTACTATTTATATATAAAAAACAAAAATACAAAATAACACAAAAAATTAACCAAAAACTAATATTAAACAACATAAATCTTCTTATTCAACTTAATACAACTAGAAACGACTATACATCAATAGCAAGCATTCATAACATATGAGAAATTATATAAAAACAATAAAATATATTAACTTGTAGCATATAAATAATGATGGCAACATTATACTTTTACATTCACATTACCAAGATCAATGCTCAAACTATTAAGCTTCTTCAATGTACTCAAATTTGACCTCTAATCAAATTTATCAATCAGATTGATTTTCATAGATTGGTATTATAAATACCAATGAGACTATCCATTCTCTTTATTATCAATTACCTTTTTCTTACCTGCAACTATCTCATTCATGCATTCAATCTTCTCTCTTTTTCAAACTCTCTCAACTAGCTTCTCTTAGTTCAACTCTCCAAATATTCATTAATACTTCACTCGTATATCCACACACAATATTTGGTCCTTATTATCCATAAATGTTTTTACCAACTCATCTCCAAGCTTCATTCCATCTCAAACCTCTTACCCATCTCATCTCCAAGCTTCATTCCATCTCAAACCTCTTACATGCACCTTTGCTTATCTTTCCTTGTAACCCTTCAAACAGGTAAACCTCCTTGTATTGACCAATATACACATGATCTTGATAAATTAATCACACTTTTGGATACCCACTAAGTTCATGTAACTTAATATCAAGTTTCATTTCCCAACTCCTTAGGCTTACCCTTGTTCTCTACACTTCTATTGACCAATTAGGCTTCCTTTAGGTCTAAACACACCTACAATGTTTGAAACCATACAATAGGTAATGAATCTACTCAAATACTTTTAAATCCTTTTAATAATAACAAAATACATATTTTCTCAAAGTTCATGGATTTCCACTAGGTAAAACTCCCAATATTTGACAAACCCTAGTTCTAGGTCTATGATAGGCCTCTATAAGCCAAGAACTCTCCAAAAGGGATAAAATGAATTTTTTACTTCTTCATTCAATTTAAATACCTAAAATATGTCTGTAAAACTTCTCCATAACTTTTAAAAATGTTACTTAACCTTGATTCATTCTTATAGACTCCAAAAATGCATCTTTACAGAGTTTTCGTTTCTTAATTTTTGACTGTGTGAGGGTTTTGTATTTTCTAATCACTCCAAGGCTGTCTAAACCTCCATATGGATTAATATAACCCTATACCATTTTATTTATTACTATTTTAAATATGACTTAACAACTAACAATATTTTATCACTTTTAAGATTTTCTAGATTATATATATATATATATAATTCATAGCTTTTTGATTGGGTATATCATGGTATGTAATATTTACATCTAGGTTTTATCTCTCATTAAAAAATTTAACCACTTATAACCTACTCCATATCTTCATACACATTCCCCTTTAGCTCCCTCTTTAATTTCAAGCATATTGTCTGGTTGTAACCAAAGTTACACAGGGTTTCTTATTCTCTAGGGTTTCAAGACAAAGTACAAGCTAAGAGTACTCTAATTGGATTCATTTGAGTTTGATAACATTTAAAGGATTAAAATTACCTTAAAAATTTCTACCATACATATATACACCCTTTAAAATAATTATTATCTAATGAAAAAACTTAATAAGTTCCCATCAAATAAATATACAAAATTCTAGTTCTATTGACTGTGCAAACATTTCATGTGGGATTTTCACTTTAGAGATCACCTGAGTCTCTAAATGGATTGAAAAATAAATAAAAAAACTCACAATTTATGTATTTATTTCAATCAATCCAAACACCACTCAATAATAATAAATCATACCTTACTTACTTAACCTTCTTGATTGTGTTGCTACAAAATTCTGTTACTTAGCAGATTACCACAACATTATCTTCAATGCAGACATGCACCAATCATGAATGTGCCTTTCTAATGGGAAAATTAGATCATAATTCAATAAAAATACTTTCAACACATAATTATCAAGATAATAATCATATAAATAACTCTTCCTTTATTGTTCTAGACTACAAATATAGTTTATTCTCTTACCCAATTTTCCAAGGACAATATAAAGACAATACTTACAAGATTAAAAGGCACTCAACTAGCCTTAATTATTCATATATTATTTATTAAAATTATTTAAATACATAAAATACACCTTATTATGTACAAAATCCATCTTAGAGGCTTGAAACCTCAAGATCTTCGACAACAAGTGTCCTTCAATGTTCAAGAATGCTACAAATGACTCCTAAAGCCTGTAATTTATAGTTTTTAGGCCTCCTTGCTAAGTGGTTCAACCCATATCATGAATAAAATGTATTTTCTTGTCTTGGAAAGTTATAATATTATCTCTTTATCTTCTCTTCTATCTTTTCAACCACCTTATAATCTTGTTATTTGCCTCATTTTCTCTTGTCCAACGTAGGCATCATCTCCTAGATAATGAGGACATGTTAGTATTTATATTTAATTGATTCAAAGGTTATTTACAATATGTTTATGAACATATAGGATAAGTATATGAGGTTTAAACCCTTCCATTTATTCCATAATAATTACATGTCTTTTTTCTAGATTTGAATTTTCAAATGGGAGGTTTTGGAGGGAAAACTTAGATTTGGCCTAGTCTTTAAATCTAAGACCTCCTAGTTGTTAAAAAATCATTTTGTCATCAAAATAAGACTCCATAAGCCACCTAGGGTATTTTAAATGTTTTATAATGCATTAAGAAGCTTGATATGGTTTTTTTCCTTTACAAGAGGACTTATTAGACTATAATGGACCACTACATACAAAAGATACAAAATTTACAAAGGATGAGTTGATGCTCCTGCATCAAATAACATGAAAGAGGTTAGAAATATTAACTTTCACCCTATAATATAGTATAATCAAAACACGTAAAAAACTAACAATAAACTAAAATTAAACTAGCATAGACATTTTTCTTCAACTTGATACAACTACAAATAGTTATATTATTGGTAGAAAACATTCATAACAAAATATAAAATAGTAAAAATATATTTAATACATATATCTAAAATATGTAGAGAGATATAAAATTTGATGTAATGAAACTACTTAGATGTTTGCAATAATGGAATAATATATTGAAGAATTAAGATCAACATAATCAGATCCACAATAATAATTGATAAAAGAGCATAATGATTGATAATAGTGATTTAGTCTCAACCTCCACAACAATGAAATAAGATTAGAATTATAAATATGATGATAAAATAATAACCACTAGCTCCTATATATACTCTAGTTAGCTATGGTTATTCTATAGGTTGAGCATACTAAGAACATAGATAAATGCATATTAAGAAAATATGCAACCTCCACAATAATATAATAAGAGTAAGATTGGAAATATAATGATAAAATAATAACCACTACCTCTTATATATAATCTACTTAGTTATGTTTATTCCATAGGTTGACCATACTAAGAACATAGAGAAATGCATATTAAGAAAATATGAAAGGTATGTAAGCCATAAGTCAGTCACACATATCCCTAGATGCACTATAGGTTAATGGCATAACATGTACCTCTCCTTAAAAACAAATTTTCCCTCAATGATGAATCAAATCTAGATGTTATTACAAGAAATATTCATCCTCCCATGTTGCATCTTCATGATTTTGAATCTTCCACTTGATCAAATAATCCTTTAACTCTCTTGTTCATAGCCTTTTTATGTATGTGTGAAGGATCTCCTCAAGTTACAAAATGACTCCACCTTATTCATCCAATTCAAGTAACTTAGTCCGGGTGGAAAATCTCTATCTAATGACCTTATTCAGGCAAGATACATGAAAGATAAGATATATACAAGTGGATTGGGTATCTCTAGCTTGTATGCCACACTACCA
The DNA here is from genome assembly GCA_037957365.1 of Torreya grandis. Lineage (NCBI taxonomy): Eukaryota > Viridiplantae > Streptophyta > Pinopsida > Cupressales > Taxaceae > Torreya > Torreya grandis. The sequence continues at coordinate 1,054,452 of JARHVA010001268.1, forward strand.
ATTTTTTGTATGCTTTGATAAGGGACATAATAATTATGAGAGATATTTTTATCATTTTTATATTTCTTCAAAGATATCTGATTATATGACTAAAAATGCACAAATACCCAATCATCAATATCAAAATGCCTCCCACTATGGTGTTGATCAATTTATTGCTTCATTCTATTTGGGTTATTGTTAAATTATCCCTTAAACTAACTAATAATTCTTGTTGATGTTGAATGTGTTACTTAATATCTTGAACCTTGGGTTGCACCTTCAAATATGAAGTGATGGATGGGGGGTGATATCCATAAAGTGACACAAAGGAAGACTTTTTAGAAGAGGTATGGAATGAAGTGTTGTACCACCATTCTGCTAGTGGCAACCAATGGAGCCAATGTTCTTGTTTATCTAATACAAAAAACAAAGATATCCTTATAATAATTTATTAACAACTTTTATTTTCCCATCAAATTGAGGATGATAAGATGAGCTATGAGCCAACTTGGTACCCAAACTTAAAAATAACTTGGCGCAAAATTTACTAGTGATGATAGGATCACAATCACTTACAATGATTTTTGGGGTATCATGCAACTTTTGAAACGTATTGGGAAAATAACAAACTACTATATTGGATATACATGGTTGTGATAAGGAAGAAAAATGAGCATATTTTGTGAGCTTGTACATAACTATCATGATGAAATTTTTACCTTCATATCTCGATAAACTTTTAATAAACTCCATAGAAACCTCCTCCCACTACTAACTATGGATATATAATGGTTGTAGAATACCTAGTGTCTTAATTATTTCCCTTTAGTTTTGTTTACAAACCATGCATTATGACACAAATTTATATATATCCCCTTTAGTCCATCCTAATAAAATCTTTCTTGATGTGATTATATGTATTAAAAAATCTTGAATGCCCCTATTAGAAATGTATGGAATTCCCAAATGATCTTGTGTTTGAGGACATGATCCTTACATAGGTACAATCTATATTTAATCCATAATATATTTCCTTTCCACTTAAATTTTTTAGAAACACCCAAACAATATTGAATATTTTGAATTAGGACTTGTGTATCCCTATCATTCACCCATTCTAATATCACTTCTTCGACTCAATCTACTTGTCAAATGGTCATTATGTATAACAATGCCTCAATTGATTCATCCCTCCGAGAAAGTGAATTTGTGACCACATTATATTTTCCTTTATTTTATACTATTTCAAAATCATAACCCAACATTGTAATCACCTATTTTTGTTGATTTTATAATTAAAAATGTTGTCCTAAAAATTATTTTATACTATTATGATCAATCTTTACCTAAAAATGTCTACCCATCAGATAAGGTCCCCATTGCTTGACTGCATGAAGAATAACCATAATCTCTTTCTCATATATTGACTTGAGCTTATTTTTCCATTTAGATGAAAAATCTCAAATATAATCAATCTTCCTTCTTGTATGAGTACTACTCCCTTGCCATATCCTGATGCATCACATTCAACAATAAACATTTAAAAAAAATAAGGGTTACCAAAAATGTAGTGGTGCACTTAGCCTATTTCAAATGCTCAAATTCCTTATTAGTTGGTTCAGTCCAATGGAAGGAATATTTATTTAATAATGCTATGAGTGGAGCTATTATGTTGTGATAATTTTTTACAAATCTATGATAGTGCCTAGTTAGCCCCAAAAATACATGAAGGTTCTTGAGGGTCTTTGGCACTTACCACTTCATCATAGCTTTGATATTTTTAGGGTTGAATTTGACTCATTCATGTTAAACAATATAACCCAAGTACTCCACCTAATGGATGTAAAAAGCACATTTAGAAGGTTTTACATAAATATGATGTTACTCTAGAACTAATAGTACTTGTTTCACATGTTCCAAATGGTCTTCCCAAGTTTTGCTATAGATTAGGGTGTCATAAAAAACACCAACATAAATGTCCTTAAAAAGGGCCTAAAAATAATATTCATCAAACTATGAAATGTGTATGGTGCATTTTTGAGACCAAAATACATGACCATAAACTCATAATGGCCTTCATGAGTTCTAAAAGTTATTTTATGGATATCCTCATATTTGATCTGAATTTGATGATACCAAAATGAAGATCTAGTTTGGTAAAATAAATAACACCATGTAATTCATATAACAAATCATCAATGACTGGAATATAGAACTTATCTTTTATGGTCTACTTATTGATTTCCAAGTAGTTAGGACACATCCTCCAAGTTTCATCCTTATTCTACACCATGACCACTAGGGAAGAATATTCACTTTGGCTATGTCAGATAATACTTGCCTCCAACATATAATGTACCATTTTTTTCTATTTAAATTTTATAAGTATATTGATACTTGTATCATCTGATGTTTGGTGGTGTGATACCTAAAATAATTTATATCATATGATCACATTCTCTATTGGGTAGTAGGCCTTTTGGTATTACACCAAAAACTATTGGATGGTAATAAAAAATCATTTGTAGATTAGGGTGTGTAGACACATGTGTTGGATGAAATTATAAATAAAACAACTATGCTAAAAATCCTTCCACCCCCTTTTTAAGATTCTTTTTCATCTAATGTGAACTAGCCTTTTGGGGAGACATTCCACATAATCCTTGTAGTTAAAAAGTCATACCTTTAGAATGAGAGTGCATGAATAGTTCTAAAAAATTCATCTCTATTGTTCCTAAAGTCATGAGCAATTGTACTCCAAAAATAATGTTAGCCCCACCAATGGGAATAGAAAAAATATGAAAATTAAGAAGGTAATCCTACATGGCAATATTAATACTATGGCATTTTTTAGAATAGTTGACCGTGCCACCATCTACAATCATGAATTGAAATTTTGGAGATGGATAAATAAAATAGTTCAAATAATAAATTGACTTACTATTGATGAAGTTATGTGTACTTCCTAAGTCAATCAACAATATCACCTTTTGATTGTTGAGGAAGGCCACCAATCGAAGAGTTTGATGAGTACTTATACTTGAAAGGGCATGACAAGAGATAGTAGGGTCATAATAGTTAGATTCTTCTTCTAGTTATTCCATACCCTCACATGTAGCCTTATCATCATCTTCATCTTCATTGATACTTTAAATGTAGAAAAACTTATTTTTGACACATTTGTTTCATTTTCTCCACTTGTTGTCACAACCAAAACATAACCATTTGGAATGATTCTCTTCAATTTGATGAGGGGCCAATATTTCAGGTTGAAGAAATGATGGTATTGTGATATTATGTTCATGACCATGAGTGAAAGTCATTATTATGACTAATTATTTTTCATCTACCTTGTGTGAAAATGGTATGGTTTCTTAAATTTTATATGGATTAAACAAGTGAACCTCAAGTTGGATGATATCCTTGAACTCCCACAAGAATAAGTCAATCAAGTTATTCTTAGTGATGTCATCCACCCCAAGGATAGATTATGGAATTGTTGAATATAATCCTTAATAGTACTCATCTGTCACAACTTTACTAATTGACTAAAGTAGTTTTCATAGACATTCTTGTGATAGTGTATATTTAGATCCTCAATAAACACTGACTAGGTAATAGGAGCACCTTTTTTTTCTTTTGAGCACACAACCACTGATACCAAATGAACTGATCAAGTTTTAGATAGAGAGATGTCATGATAACATTTTGTGTGCATAAGATATCATGTATATCAAATACATTTTCTATTTGATTTATCCAAGTAAGTGGATCCTTACCATCAAGCTTGTACACTTCCACTTTTTGTAGCATGTGCTTCGAATCAGTATTGGAGTTGTGAATTTGTTGTGTGGACGAGCTCAAATAGAGTGGTAGAGGATTATTTTATGGAAGATGAGCTAAAATAGAGTTCAAATAAGCACTCTTAATTGATAATTGATCCTTCATAGAATTCATTTCCCATTTTACTACATCAAGATCATCCTTCCTCAATATGATTTGGATATTTGATTGTATTTTTTGAACTACCTCATAAACTGATGGATCTAAAATTTTGAACTCCATGTCAATTTTATGAGGATTTTTTGGAGTGTCTTGACCTTTCTCATGTCCATGAGTGTTCAAACCAGCCATGCACAAACCCTAGGATGGAGGGTTTAAGGCCTAAAAAAGTGTGATAGTAGATTATACTATTTCGATCATCTCACAAAGATGAATCTAATGAATACTAATTTGCACAAGTGTGTAATTTTTTTATAGAATTTATAAAAAAGGAGATACTTCAAAAAATATTGTAGTGGTGAAAAAATTAAATTCTTCTTGACTCACATGTTATGTTTTCTCGATCCTTTAGCTCTTCATATGGTTGCAACACTATATCTAAAAAAACAATACCGTAGAAATTGGCCCAAAATGATGCTCTGATACCACTTATAATGAAATTACTTATATGCTCACAATAATGGAATAATATATCAAAGAATTAAGAGCAAAATAATCATATCCACAATAATAATTGATATAATAATATAATACTTGATAATAATGACTTAGTTGCTTTAAGGGAGAAACCTCCACAACAATGCAATAAGAGTAGAATTGGAAATATGATGATAAAAGACTAACCACTACCTTTTATATATACCCTACTTAGCCATGGTTATTCCATAGGCTAAACATACTATGAACATAGAGAAATGCAATAAGATAATATGAAAGGTATGTAAGCCACAAGTTGGCCACACATATTGCTAAACACACTATAGGCTAAGGGCATAAAATTCAAGTTTTTTATCTTTGATTTTTCACATACCAAATTTATTAATCATTACCTTATCTTCCAATTTTACATTGACTGGTGATAATGACATTTATCTAACTAAACCAATGTGATGGGCTCAAAAAATTATATCCATTAACAAAAGAGCTCCAAACTCCATCATATGGTTACTCATTGTCAACTATATCCTCATGTATTTGGCATATGTTATTTTTAGTTGCTACAGATTATGTTTCTATAGGTGTTTTGTAGTTTATATAGGGTTTTAAAAGTTGTTATAGGTTTTTTTTAGGTTTTTAAAGGTCATATAATAATTTTTATAGGTTGTATGGTAGTTACTATAGGTGTATTATTAAAATTTACATGATTGATCTATAAAAACATAAGAATACTTAATGTCTTTCATATTCCAAAAACATATCACTACTTGGCCTACCAAGTACTATGAGTACCAAATATGAGTTATCAAATCAAGATCAATAAAGCCACTTGGTCCCTTTCATATTATAGGAAGTTATATACTTGTATTCTTCAAAAGTCCAAGAAGACAAATTATCCTCCAATATCATCACCAAACATAGGATTTATTCCCAAGAAATTATTTCCAGTGCACACCAACTAGTTATTACTACCTTTTTCTTAGAGATAAATGCTTGTTGGCTACCTACTAAAGGAATTTTCATAATTTCTCAAGTTAGTAAAAAATTAGTGTTGCAAGAAGTTGGAATCCATTTCTATTAAACATTCCCACTAAAATTACAACACATTCCATAATTAAAATAACCACCTTTAGTCATTGATCTTATATAAGATGATTTCAATGCAAATATGTCTTCTTCACTTCTCACACCATCCTCCATGATCATACAAAAATAACCTCAACACATAACTAGAAGATCTACTTTCATATGTCTGATTTGATTGGTAAACTAATTAATGATAGGATAATAACAATGTTTTTAATAGGTTACCATGTTTTAATGATAACATTAAATAATATCATGATTTATTTGTGTTATTTTTGTAAGCTATAGGCAAATCCATAAAATTTGGAAAAAACCTACCCATTTAAAAAAACTCCCATCATACATTCATTCCACCACATACATCTAATCAAAACATTTGAAATTTGTGATACAACCTACCCTATTTATACTTGTCATTCTCAAAATATCACTTGACAAGTGATTTGATAGTTGGAGGGAGAAATTCCTTATCATTAATGATGTGGAAATATGGGATGTGAAAAAATAATAAAGTTAGGGGGAAGTATATAATTATGTGATGTAAATAAGACATTGACAAATATAATTATTGGTTGTCCCTCATACTGCTAATTTTGAAACCTTATCATCTTGGAAAAATTGCAACATGTAACTTCCTTCTTCACTACAGGTGAACAAATAAAAATGCATATGGGTCGAGATGTGATATGGAGGGAGAAAAAAAACCATACAATATTGATGATAAGGATTTATTTAGTTGCGTTATTCAGAAACATAGGGTGGCTTAATTATTTTGAGAGAATGGTGGGGTTTGATGAACAAGTAACAAGAGAGTGTTGGCCATTTCGGCCCACATACCAGGCTTCTGCCTAGATGCATTATAGTGTCCTAAAGATCAAGGAATGGATCAAGAAATAAGAAATTTTTGGATGGAATGAGTGGACCTAAGGGATCATGCAGCTTGTAAAACTTTTAAAACACTTCAAGTTCACTTGAAGTATAGTTTGTTAATTTCTAAAGACAAAACTAGAGTTATGGAGACCCTATTGGGTGTTAAAAGTTCTTGGAATGAGTATGAAAATTCATGAGATCCTTTTGGTTCTTCATTATGTTCATTGAGACACTTGGGTCTAGTGGCAAAAATTCTGATTAGGCACTTTGTTGATGTTATCATTGTCAAGTACAGATGAGTTAGGGAGAATTGATCATATGGGTTTGTTTAGTTTAGTCCCAAGAACATATGCACTAATTTTAAATTCATTTTCTGAAGTGAAAAATAAGTTATGCATGTTCAAAGTTGGATCCTCAGTCAGATTTCACTAAGTTTCCCATACTTAGCCAAATAAACTAGAACGTCACGTAGGAACAAATAGACCAAACAACTTATGCATTTAATATCTTCACTTAGAAATCTCCCAAGACTGATGAATCAAATGGGTTCATCTATTTTGTCACCAAGAATATCCCCTAAAAATTTTGGGCCTCCAAGATTCTCGTTCTTCAAGATATAAATTTGCAAAGTTGGTTAAATAATGAGATATGTTCGCATAGATGTTAGCTTTAATCCACTATAAAAATCCTTTGGGGCTAAAATTCGATGGTCTACATGACATCAAATATGTCCATGTGGACATTAGGTGATGGTCACATGGACATCAATTTTAAAGTCATGAAGTAGACGTTAGCTTTCAAACAGTGGGTCCCAGTTGATCTAATGACATGCATTTGATTGTGCATTTAGATCTAATGAGGAGCAGAGGTCAAAAGGGTCAGTGAATATCAAGAGAATATATATGCATGACAAGTGTCAGTATCATGTTTAATTGGTAGAAGATCGATGATCAACATACATTCATACCAAGTAAGATCAACAGTGTGAGATGGTTAATGGGTTAATGAGCTGAGTCAGCTTTTGATATCCAATCAAGTAAAGACAATCCTAGGGAGCTTTCAGCAAAGGTTGACAAGCTAGTTTTCAACTCAAGCTAGTGGAAAGATAAAATAACCTAGCTTGGTCTTGGTCTGAGCTAAACCAGATGGACATTATAAGATTTGGTATCACCATTAAAGTTTCACAAGGATAAAATAGGTCTTTCAGACCTAATTAGAACAAAGGTCAATAAGTATAAGTGTCAAGATTATATTAAAAGGCAATATAGGTTGGTTTTGTTTATGGTGGACCCAATTCTAGGTTTTTAAAACAAGTCCATGTAGGCAGACACATCAAGTTCCATTGTCAAGGACATGATTATGACCCTTTCCCCCACTCTCTCATGGTCAAATGAACTAGTAAGGAGCAATTAGTGTCAGAATGGGAGCATAAAAAATGGATCTAATTGTTGTAAATACATTTGTGTTGGCACCTAACTCAAAAATGACTTGATCCCACCATTTTAAGAGAAAAGAGAATCATTACAAAAAGAAGGGGGAGAAGGAATGAGTGACTATTGAAACCATTTTTTAAGGTGGTCATGACCAATTAAGTAAGGTAATTGTAACTATTATGGAGAGTGGATTTATGCTCAATTATGACCTTTTTTAGTAATAAAAAATCTTCCTCTCTCTCTCTCTCTCTCTCTCTCTCCATTATTTAATATATTTGGACTCTTAAGCTTTGATTGGGATCCCTCAAGTTGGTATAACTAGACTCTACTAGAATTATATTCGATACCTCTTGGAGTAGTGAATAGAACATTTTGTAGTCATTTGCTAATCGATATTTAGTGTTTAGTGTTTATTTAATATGAAAATGTGAATATTACTTTCCTCTTGCATGTCCAAACTCAACCTAAGTGCTAGTAACCTTCTTTGCATGTCATGTGATGTGTCTTAGCATTGATCTCTCAAAAATACAATGGACAACTGAATTTAAGTGTCTTCAAACAAACCTTATTTTCATTTCTCCCTAATATAAGTGCATCAAACTAACCTCTATATGAAATATTGTTGTATAGAAACTATAGTAAGAATTGCATTAGCTTATTTCATAATCCATTAGTGTGATAAAGAATCTGAGTTCAAGAGTGGATTTGAGAAATTCATGGTGCATCACCACATACTATAATAGGTTTTAATTTATGAAAATATCTTAAATATTTTCACCTCAACCAATTTTAGGTTTTATAAATAAAGTTCCAAATCATAAGATCTAAGGAGCTAGCCTCATAAAAAATCCTAGAGGTCTGGTCTAGTTATAGGCATCCCATAGCCTTAGACCATTCCCATGTTAGTCCAGGTATGGGTTAGGCTTGAACAAATCTGACCTCTATTGGGTGATATCTAGATATCTAAATTTTTTGGAACTCCTGATAAGACACTTTCTCTTTGGTGTAGCCAAAATTAGAAGCAAGGAGAAGTATTTGCAGTAGATAGGGACACCCATCATCATCAGAGGCTAAGGATTATACAAGTATTATAGCTCATAAAATATTCCAAACTTCACCTCTTATGCCAAAGGTCACTATAATGTCATTTAGTAAGGTATTTCCCTTTGAATTTTTTAAACTACCTCCTTATTCATATACAAGAGCAAGATCCAATAGGATATGCCCTTATCCCCAAAAGTAATATTTATCCCTTGGCCACCCTATTGTTTTAAATAGTACAATACCCACCATGTAGATGTCATAACTTAGATCACAACCTTTCATACCCTTCAATTGTGGTAATCATCTTAACCTTCAATAATATGATGACATCCTTGTTGCCTCCTTGAAGAGCCTACAATACTTTACATGAGTAAATTCCACCACCCTTGTAGATTATATTATTGATATTGCAAATATTTGTTCAGTACATCATGTTACCCAAGAAAATGTAGCCATGAGGCTATTGGCCACATCCTTGAAAGGCAAATCCATACAATGGTATAAAGTTCTAGCTCCTACCTCAATAAATAATTGGGATGTGTTTGGTGAATGCCTATGTAAGCATTTTGAAGATAGAAGTGACCATGTGTCACTTGTTGAGTAACTCACCTCAATCGAGAGGACACCCCAAGAATCCATTATTGATTTCAACTATAGATTACAAAAGACTTGGGATAGGATCCCCACCATCATTAATCCCACACCCAATTATGCATTCCTTTACTATTTAAGACCATTGAATTTAGACATTATAGTCATGATCCAATCTAAGGGTGGGATAACCCTGCCAAGAACTTATAAAATATCTATAAGGGTAGAAAATTATTTGATACAAGTAGGGAAGCTTATGCCTAGACCTCTAATGCCACTCTTCCCTAATATTTAGCCAATTCCACCTGCTATTGTTCCATTACCCATCCTAGATAACCAAGCCCAACCTGCTGATGGTTAATAGGATAAGTTTGAAAGGATTGAAAGCATTTTAAAAGATCAAAATAATAAGCTAGTGTCCTTGAAAAGACATAAAAAACTTCGTACAAGCCATACTAAGGTCCCTTCCAAACTCAATATCCTAATCAATCCTAAAATAGATCCCGTTATTCACCAAATCAACCATCCTAAGGCTAAATTACTCAAGGGACATCTCATAATAACTATAAACCCACAACTACCGTTGGCTCAAGAGCCTTGGTCCTCACATAAAAAAATTTAGTGCAAAAAGGTCAATGACAATTAACATGATAATCCAATGATATGGTAATGGCCACTACTAGAGACATGTATCAAGACCCTGGTTGGCAGCATGTTCCTTCATTCCAAGGTCATGATATGATGCCTCTTCCACCACAATCCCCCTAAATGAGTCAAGACAACATGATTGTGATGTCATTATCAGAAGATCAAAGCTGACAACAAGGGAACATGGATAAAAAAGTAGCTGATACCACATGCATGAATTTTAAAGAAGGGGAACATGTTTTTGAGTATGTAGTAGTTAATATGGGGCATACTACATAAAGATCAGATGGACTAGTTTCAACCAAAACAAGGGATAAAAAGAGGATGTTGGAGGATGACTTAGGGCAATCTAATATTTCTTCATCATCTCCACAGACTAGTCAGTACTTCTTCAGATGTAGCTGCTAAAGCTCTTATAAATCAACAAGTGCCCCAACCTCATGGATAATAGCCAAAGTCCCCCTTTGTTCCTAATGTTACTCAAATACCAAGTGATGCTCCTAATTACAAGGTGCATCCCAAAGGTACTAATATTCCCTTTAATATTATGGGTAATTTGAAGAAGGATAATGTAACTATGTCCATATATGATGTTCTATCTATCCCAAGGTAAAAGGAGATTCTCTAGCAAGAGCTCTCCAATCTTTCTCATGTGGAAAAGATAGCTGATAAAGTGAACACTATTTTCATTAATAATAGTTAGCCTAACCAATCCCCTAGCCAAGTTCCCAATCAAATTCCAAGAAAAAATCAATTTCAAAGTGTTTTTCATACTTCTAATGTTGTTAATCCCCCCTGCCCATTTTATCTATCAGCCATCATATGGGACTATTTAGTACATAATTGCCTGATAGATTCAAGTGCTTTAACCTCAATGATGCCTAAAGCCATAGTAGATAAGCTTGGGCTCAAATATGTGCCTCATGAAAAAGGTGTTCTCCAATTGTATGTCTCCCCCACTAAGATAGTAGGCATCTTGAAAGATCTTTAGATCACATTAGCAATGTATCCAAATTGTGTCATTAATCAGGATGTATGGTGGTAGACCTACCTTCATATTTTTCCCTATGCTTGTCTAGGGACTTTACTACAAATATTGGAGGATATTTTTCATCTGATTAGTCATACATCTAAACCTATAAGATATGGGACCAAAGTTACTATAAGATCTAAACATATCTCTAGGTTCCACCTAGAACCCTATATGCCTAATCTTGAAAATACCAATTGTGCAGTATTTGAAGAGGTTGAAGAGGTAAATAAACAAGAAACCTATGATTATTTTGAAGGCATCTTAGATATATACTTGGATGAATGGGAAATTGATAGTCATGTTTTTGATCCATATAGAAATATTGAAGAGGCAGGCTTAAGAGTATACTGCATGCATAAGGAAGGTGTTGCTATACTTTGCTTAACTAACATTGCTCAAGAAGAGGATAATATATGGACTTATTATTTTATGAATCAAGGTTAAATAATGGAAGTGGAGTGGGGGGCATGCTGATTTCACCTTCAAGTCAAAATTACCATTTTGCTACAAGACTCCAATTCAATTGCACCTCAAATACAACTAAATATGAAGCTCTTTTGCATGGTTTGCAAGAAGCAAGAAAGTGAGGTGTCAAGCTCCTCCAAGTCAAGGTTGATAATGATCTTATAGTGAAACAAGTGAGAATCCTAATTATAGTTTAAGAATCACCATTTTAAATCCTATAAGCACCAAGTATGGGACCTCATGGAGGATTTCTTAGCATTTAATATCCACTCCATACTAAGAGAAGTAAACTAACATGTAGATAGGTATGCAACCATTGGTTCCCAATATGAGATAGCATAAGGAGTCAAAGGGAACCAAAGCCAAGATAAGATCAAGGTTATATGTAGGCCAACTATACCTAATAATGACGTGAGTTTGAAAGTTTTTGACAATGATGATCAAATCATATGTTTTATAATGCAAGAGTTAGAATTCTACCATAGGAATCAAGACAAGTTCCAAAATCAATATGATGATTAGATAGTAAAATTAAGGTATAATAAGATACCCAAGGGGATTGTGACATTATAAATCATCTTCAATGAAGATGACCATGTAAGAAAATGGAAAGCATAGATCTCAACTAAGGAATAACACTATGAAAAGATAGAGATCTTTAAGGACAAATTACTAAATCTAAGAAAGATCAATGCAATAGAGGAAAGAGACAAATTTGTTGCTTTGTGCCAAGAAATTTTTGATATATTTGCTTGGGAGTACAAAGACTTGAATGGGTTTGATCCCAAACTTACACAACACACCATTGAATTACAAAATAATGCCAATCTAGTCAGGTAGAAACAAAGGCCTGTCAATCCAAGAGTGGAGGACCTTATGAGAAGAGAATTATAAATTGATTGAATCAAAGATAATATTTCAAATTAATCATTCCTCATGGGTGGAAAACCTTGCACCAGTGAGGAAAAATAATGGAAAGATTCATTTATGTGTTAACTTTAGGGACCTTAATAAGGTATCCCTAAAGGACTGCTACCCACTACCCTCCATTGATCAAATTTTGCAAAAGGTGGCAGGTTCTCAAAGGTTCTCATCATTTGATGGTTATTATGGCTATACTCAGATCATGGTCAAAGAAGAAGATAGGCACAAGACTACCTTCACTAAAAAATTTGCACCTATGCGTATGTTAAAATGACCTTTGGACTCTTCAATGCTAGAGCCACCTTCCAAAGAGCAGTGGATGTTGCTTTTCATAGTCTTTTGAATGATATGGTTTTAGTTTATCTTGATGATATAAGGATTTTTTCAAAGAATCCTAATGATCACCTAACCCACTTGAGAGTTGTTTTTGATAGATATAAATATTTTGGAGTTTTTTTAATCCAAAGAAATACATTTTTTAGTGCATGAAGGAAGACTTCTTGGGCATATGGTGTCCAAAGCCAGTCTTTCCATTGATCCAGAGAGAATAGAGGTAATCCTTTCCCTATCATTGACCAAACATAAGAAAGGATTGTAGATTTTCTTGAGCAAGATCAACTTCATTAGGAGGTTCATTCTAGGCTTTGTAGAGATGGTCAAGCCTCTCACTCATATGTTAACAAAAGTCAAAGAGTTCACATGGACAAGAGAAGGTAAGAGAAGATTTGAGGACATAAAGGAGGACATATATCATTCCCCCACACTTATAAATCCATATTTCAATAAGGAATTCTATTTGTATATCTTATCTACATTAGATTCAGTTTTAGCTATGATTATGCAATAAAATGATGGTCTGAAATAACCTATTGCTTTCTTTAGTCAAGCTTTGGAAGGTTATGAAAAGAGATATAGCTTTGTTAAAAAATGTGTACTTGTTATTGTAATAAGTTTGAAGAAATTTAGACATCTATTTTCAAACAATAAGATTATACTAATGGTAGCTCATCCAAGTGTGAAGGATTTTATCTTCAATAGAGACTTAAACAAAAAGAGAGTTGGATGGGTCACTAAGTGCATGGAGTATGAAATTGAAGTTAAGGTCACAAAACTAGTTTGAGGTAAAGGCTTATGAGAACATCTTGTAGAAGATGTGAGAGAAGAAAAGGATATAGTTTTGGTAATTTAGGACACTCAACATGGACCTAAAAATACTCCTCCTACAAGCTGGATATAGGATATTGATAGATTTATTCAAATAGGAGAGTGTCCAATGGGTTTGAAAGCATCACAAAGAAGAAAATTTAGGTTATGACCAGTGCCATACATTCTAATTGATGGATTTTTATTTAAAAAGGACATTGGAGTTATGCTTTTAAGATGTGTTGAAACTAGCCAATTTGATAAGCTTCTTAAGCAATTTCATGATGGTCTAGCTAGTGGGAAATTTGTTGCTAAGACCATAACCTCCAATATCATTAGAGTTAGGTAATTTTGGCCCAATATGTTTAGAGATGCATACTCTTGTGTAAGGAAATGCAAAAAAATTGCAATGTTTATTGGCAAACAAAGATTAGTTTCCCTCTACTTACAACTAATATAATTAGAGCAACCTTTCATCTAATGGGGGCTAAATTTCATAGGGTATACACCCCCTTTAAGAAAAGGGAACAATTGGATCATTATAGCTATAGACTACTTTACAAGATGGGTTGAAGTAGCTACCCTCAAGAAGGCCAATAAAGTTTCTATTTTAGACTTTTATGATAGTCTTGTAACTAGATTTGGTGTGCTTTCTACAGTCATATTTGATAATGCATTAAATTTTAGTAAAAACAAGGTGTGTGAGTGGGCCCTTTCACATTGGATTTATATAAAATCATCCTCCAACTATTACCCATAGGGAAATGGACTAGTAGAGTCCACAAGCAAGAACTTGTTAAAGATCATCAAGAGGACTATGGAGGATAGCAAAAGGGAATGACACACCAGATTGAGGACTACCCTATGGGTAAATAGAGTGACACCCAAAAAATATACCAGACACTATCAATATCTTATTGTACATGGGAGAGAAGCCAAGATCCCTATATCTCTTGAATTTCTTATATTAGGGCTTGCACATTAGCTTGAGATCTTTGAAGATGATACTATGTAGGTAAGACTGAATGAACTGAGGTAGCTAGAAGAAGCAAGAGACATTGTTATGCATACCATGTGGTTGAACCAACACCAAGTGAATAATTATTTTGACAAGAGGGTTTCCTCAAGGAATTTCCATCAAAGTGATATAATCCTCAAATGGGATGAGGCTTGTGTGAATCTAGGAAAACACTTCAAGTTTGATAGTCTTTGGAGTGGACCTTATGTCATCACAATATACAAGGAGAGAAGTGCCTTTGAGCTTTCTATATTAAATGGAGAGAGCCTTCCCATACCTATCAATGGGAGGTATCTCAAGTTTTGTAACTAGTTGTAGCTCCTAATCTTTGTACATAGTTAAATAGGTCTTTCTTTCCTCTAAGTGCTTTTTCACATGGCCCTTTTGTTGTTTTTTGGTTTTCTAGTCTATTTCATTACGTTCTTGTTTCTATGGTGTCTCATTAATCCAAAAAGGTTTTTTCAAGAATTAGGCAGAGTCATTTCATAAGCATGCTTTATTCATTCAACCATCGTAAGCAAAGCTAGATCAATGTCTAGGTTCCGTGACTAGTAAGCTGGTCAAGCTAGCTGAGTTGCTAGAAATGTTGGCCATTTTGGCCCACAGATTAGGCTTCTACCTAGATTTAGTACAATATCCTAAAGATCAGGGAATGGATCAAGATTTGAGCAAGTTTTGGATGGAATGAGTGGACCTAAGGGATCATGCATGTTGTAAAATTTTTGAAACACTTCAAGTTCACTTGAAGTGTAATTTGTAAAATTTTGAAGATAGGACTAGAGTTGAAAAGACCCTATTTGGTGTCAAAAGTGATTGTAATGAGTATGGAAATTTATGGGATCTATTTGGTTCTTCATTATGCTCATCAAGACACTTGGTTCTAGTGGTAAAAATTTTGAGCAGGCACTTTGCTGACATTATCATTACCACATGTAGATGAGTTAGGGAGAATTGATCATATGGGTTTGTTTAATTTGGTCCCAAGAACATATGCACCAATTTTCATGTCATCCACTAAAGTGCAAAATAATTTATGCATGTTTAAAGTTGGTTTCTTAGTCAGATTTCATTAAGTGTCCCATACTTAGCCAAATGAATAAGGATGTCATGCATGAGCAAATGGAATAACTAACTTATGCATTTAATATATTCACTTAGAAATATATCAAGACTAGTGGATCAAATAGGTTCATCCCTTTTAGCATCAAGAACATCTCTTAAAATGTTTGGGTCCTCGATGATTCTCGTGCTTCAAGATATAAATTTGTAAAGTTGGTCAAATAATGAGATACATTTGCATAGACGTCAAATTTAATCCACTAAAAAATAATTTGGGGCTTAAATTTGATGGTCTATGGGATGCTAAATATGTCTACATGGATGACAGGTGATGGTCGTGTGGATGTCAATTTTAAGGTCATGAAGTAGCCATTAGCTTTCAAATAGTGGGTCCCAATCGATCTAATGGCACGCATAAAATCATGTATTTAGATCTAATAGTGAGCAGAGGTTAAAAGGGTAAAAAAATATCAAGAGAAAATGTGTGCATGACAAGTGTCAATAACACATTCAACTGGTAAAGGATTGATGATCAATAGACATTCGTGCCAAGTAGGATCAAAGTGTAAGATGTCAATGGGTCAATGAGCCAAATTAGCTTTTGATGGCTAATCAAGTAAAGGTAAGCCCAAGGAGCTTCCAACAAAGGTCGACGAGCTAGTTTTTGACCTAAGCTGGTAGAAAGATAAAATAACCTAACTTGAGCTTGGTTTGAGCTGAACCAAATGGAAATTACAAGATCTAACATCACCATTGAAGCTCCATAAGGACAAAATAGGTCTTTCAAACCTAATATAGAACAAAGGTCAACATGCAAAAGTCTTGAGATTATATTAAAAGGTAATATAGGTTGGTTTAGTCTATGGCAGACCTAGTTTTAGATTTTGAAAACAAGGCCATATACTCAGACACATCAAGTTCCATTACCAAGGATGTGATTATGACCCTTTCCCTCACTCTCATGATCAAATAAACCAATAAGGAAGAATTAGTCCCAGAATGGGAGCATAACAGATGGATCCAACTATTGTAACTATATTAAAACTAACACTCAACTGGAAAATGAGTTGATCCCACCATTATAAGAGAAAAGAGCATCCTTATAGAAAGAAGGGGGAGAAGGAATGAGTGACTATTACAACCATTTGTCGAGGTGGCCATGACCAATTGAGAAAGGTGGTTCTAACTACTATGGAGAGTGTATTTATGATTAATTATGACCCCTTTCAATGCCAAAAAATCTTCCTCTCTCTCTTTCCATTCTCTTATATATTTAAGCTCCTAATCCTTGATTGGGATCCCTTAGGCTGGTCCACTATATGAAATATTATTATATAGAAACTATAGTAATCATTGCATTAGCTTCTTTCATAGTACATTACTGCGATAAAGAATCTAAGTTCAAGAGTGGATCTGAGAAATTCATGGTGCATCACTACATATTATAATAGGTTTTACTTTATGAAAATGTCTTAACTCTTTTCACCCCAACCAATTTTAGGTTTCAAAAATAAAGGTCCAAATCATAAAATCAGAGGAGCTAGCGCCATAAAAAATCCTAGAGGTTTGGTCTAGTTATAGGCATCCCACAACCTTAGACCATTCCCATGTTAGTCTAGGTATGGGTCAGGCTTGAAAAAATATAACCTCTATTGGATGCTATGTGTATAGCTAATAGGGAGTTCATGTAGAAAATTTCCAATTATGTGGACACTATTAAAGGGTTGTGTATTATCATTATAGAAGAGATATTGGAAAAATTATCTATCCTTCTCATCACAAGACAAATATGGGAAAAGGCTAGACCTTAAAACAAAGAATGAATTTTGTATTTCTAGTGAATAATTAGATTATTTTTTCCAAGGAAAAATTCAACCATCACTACCTCCACTATAGATTGAGGTTGTAATTTTCATCTTCAAGTATCTCAATTTTGAATTTGTAGTAACCTAAATTTGATCTAAATACTTGATCATGCCTATTTTATTCTTTTTTACCATTAATTAACATATTCACTTAATAAACACCTATTTTTATAATTTAACTTATCCTAAGCACAAGAGGAGACCTACTTTAATTATAAGTACATATATTGTCACCTATACAAATGAACTTACTTCTCAGAACACCTTTAAGTATTTTTATGCCCTAACTCAAATCTAAAACTCAACACCTTTCCTAAAGGGATAGGAATGCCCAATAGGATAAGAATGTTCAAAATTCCTATCCCTTTTTGTTGATCATATCCTTCCATGACAACAATGAAAATTAAAAAATGAAAGTATCCTTAGGGTCAACATTTATATTACAAAACTCTTTAATGGGTCTTTTAAGCTCTTGAACAAATATAAAAACACATTCAATTGATTCATTTCACACATCTTGTTAAGATTATAAATTATATTACAAGAGCTTATCTACATGAGTGAACATTAAACAAAAGTACACTATTATTCCTAAATCAATTTCTAAGCACTTCAAACAGTCACAAGCCAAGTCTGAATCTAGGTTATGTATCCTCAACCAAGCATGATCAAGTATTCAATCCAATTATAGATGAAATTATATAGTTAAAGGATCATAATTTCACAAAGTACTTAGGTGGAATATCTATGTGAAATTTTTATCCTTATTTAGAGTATCAGTATGTAGGAAGTGCTTATTACACTGGGGTGTTGAGGTCTATCACAACTTTAATTGCTAACCCCTTTTTAATCCTTTACATCCATTTATCTCTTTATGATACAAATCTAGGGTTTAAAACTTCAATAAGGCATATAAATGTCTATGCACATTTTCCAATGATCAAATGATTGTAAAAAGACCTAATTTTCACTATCACACCTGACTATTCTAGAAGTTATAGTTTCTCACAAAAACATGGAATCAACCCCACATGGATAATAATGATAATTTCCCCTATCCTCATTGGGTGTTCATGTCCATTAAATAATTTAGGCACAAATTTTAGGATATTTATAGGTTTTCTACATTATGTTTATTCTTATATTTTGTTTTCTTGTGCAATCGCCTAATGAATAAAAAATCTAAGTTCATTTATCTTTTGCATAGTTTATCCTTGTTAGTATTTTTCACTTTTTTAATTTTAGTCATTATATTTTGTTTGATGTTTAAAATTGTATTTTAAGCACATTGTATTATCTATTATATATTTATAATTTATGATTGATTCAATATTAATTTAATTTTAGATAAAACATTTTGTGAACCTATTTATTATTCGAACCCATCTAACCCTAGGTCTTAATTAGGGTTCAACCTTCTAGGGTTTTCCTTTTTCTTGCATTAGTATCTGTATAAGTTCATCTTTTGTTTTCAATTTGTCCTTCCTTTTCACATTTTAAAATCCCCCTTCATGTTTTTATTCTATGCCACCTAAGTAATTTTTCTCTAATACTCCTTTAAGGCAAAGTGATAGAATAAGTAGGATTCCATTTGAATACATTAAAATTCCTTTGACAATTGTTAAAATGGTTTTTATTAATGTACATGTTGACCAAGTTTTGCTCGCAGGCCAAAATTGTTCGCCTTCTCCCCTTACTTTCGAAAATGATCATTTATGGGTTATACAGTGCAATGGCCTTGTTCCATCTCAGTTCAGCGCTTTGGTCAGCATGGTTCTTTGGTTCAACATGATTGTGTCAGTTATTTGGTCCTCCTGGTTGGGTTATCAGCGTTTGTTCTATCTGCGTCAAAGTCCAACGACCTTGTTCTCGATCAGTCTGGCACTTGTTTCGGCCTAGTTCAAACGCCCTAGTGGAGAGCTGACACTTCAAATGAAGAAGATCTGGGCTAAATTTGTTTGGTTCGGAGTCCCAAGTTTGAACACGAGTTCAACAAATTTTAAACCAAGTCCTGAATTCCTTTGGGCATGGCTTATCACAAAATGCATTGGGTAGACTTTTTCAAAGTGAGCAGGGAGAATTTTTGCGGACTTTTTGTCTGCGGAAAATATCTGCAAACAAAAGTCCACGGGTAGCAAATACAAAGGGCCGCAATTAAAAAGGACCAAGGCTTGACCCGAGCAGAATTTCCGCGGACAAATTGCTCGCGGGAATTTCCCGCAGACAATTTGTCCGTAGAAATTCAAAGCCCACGGTAGACAGCCCGCAAGATACACAAGAAACAAAGCCCGCGAGAAATATATCAAGCCCGATCGATAGTCTAAAGCAAAGGCAAGGTGCCCACCAAGGAATAAAGGGTTAAGACCGTCTAAGGCAAGCCACAGGGGGAGTTAGACAGTCTACGAAACAAATGAAGGCCCGTCAGCAGTCTATGTGGATAACGAGGGACTTTCGGCCAAAAAACCAAAGGGAAATTTTGAGGGGCGAAAGGTGCCAGGAAATAACAAGGAAAAGCATGCCGCAAGTGCCAGCAAGGACTGCAACAAAGCATGAGGACGTTGAGTTTAACAAGATGGTAACTATTTGTTTTAAATTGAAAGCGCCAACAAGGAGCCAAAGTGAAGCGACTTGCCAAGAAAGCTCGCCACAGGGACTGAACAGACCAGATGAGACAAAATGGAAAGAAGTCAATCGACAGGCATGGTTCCAGCAGGTGGATGATGCACCAACAGTGTTTTCCCTCTTACCAATGAGATGCGATAGGCCACTTGCAAGCAAAGGACCAAAATGAGTCTTCTTGTCTTTTTCTATATAACATTGCGAATTGGTCATTTGTATCGATCTTTTCACAATTTTACAAAGCAAAGCTCTACTAAAATTTCCACCTGAATCAATAAAATACAGTTCTACCTCCATTTTGGATAGATATTCTGTGTGTGTTCTGAATGTTGATTTGTGTTCAGTCATTATCTTTGATGCTATCACAGGTTCGATATCAACAAACCAACTATTTATAAGGAGCCAGTTTGCAGCCTACAAGAGAAGAGTTCCATTAGGGGGCAGAAATAGAGGAAATCATTTTTAGTATGCATTTCACAGCATCTTGGTGAGTGTCTATTCTTGTGTTTTTCATAAGAACCTCCTTGTTATTCTCTAACATCCTAGGCTTTCTGCCAAATTTGAGTGTATGTATGTTGTTTTGTTTGATCCTGAGTGTGGAGGTGGGAAGGTCATTTCATTTTGGTGTATCACCTCTTTAGAGTAGCCCTGTTTGTTTTTCTTGCACTTTCTTCCCTTTTCATCCCCCTAGTTTATATAGATGTATATACTTGTATTTTGCACTTGCTGAGACAAACCATGATACATCAAAGGGAGCTAGCCCTTAACTAGAGACTCTCCTCTCCTACTTCACCATCCCACAGGTGAGAGAGGAGTTTCCATGTTGTGAGGAGAGGACAGGAACTTGTTTTCCTGTCACTGGGTGCAACTTTCCTGTGTCAACAGTTCTGGCATGCCCAGTGGGACATCAAGTTGGATAACGTAGTAGAGTTGCAGGACTGATGCTGGTCCTATTATAGCAAATCATTTTTTTTAGCATCTGGCGACTCTGAGTTATATCCGCTGGTTAAGCAGCCTGGTACCTTCAGAAGCGCATATTTTTAGTATGTATATTTCCATCATTTTGAGTCATGGACTCTATTTTCTTTGGCCAGCATGGCTATGATCCTTACCAGCCTTATGGCAATCCTTATCATGCCCAATATGGCCAGTCTCAACCCTACTATGAGCAATATCACCCTTGTGCTCAATCTTCTCAATATGTCACTGCTTCCACTCAACCCAACTCTTTGCTAATCAACCAATTTCTACCTTCAAGCAAGCGCTGCTAGGATACAACAAATATGTAATTGATCTTAACACCAAAAAGGGATGTGGCCAAGAAATTCTAGATCATATCGTCCATCAAGTGAGGAATGCGCTGGATCAAGTTAAGAAAGAATGGGCTCCTATTGAAAGAGCAAATTGGCACGGGCTTTCAAATGAGATGCTAGATGTGAGCAGTTTAATTGCATCTGTGGAGGAGAAGCTGAGTGTGCATGAGAGGTAGCCTTACCAAGTCTATCAACCTGCATACTCGCTGCCCAAAGCATCATATCAGTCATATACAACCCCTGATCTTGAGCCAAGTCGACCCTGTCAAAGTCCATTCCCCAGTCACGTTGAGGAGAATTCTGAAACAGCAAACCTTGTGTTCAAGGCTAATCTTGATAGACATATCGAATTGGCAAACCTTAAGATGTAGCAGTCCATTTTGGTAGCAGGGGAAGTGGAATCAAAATCTTCACGGTCCTCTCACATTGAGGTTGCATCAGCCCCAAAGGAAATGCCCAGTCTGAATTGTATGAGCTGGAATAGAGTGGTCGAATCTTGGGACAACAAGGAGGAGAAAGATGCCATCCAAAATGAAGGAATGGGAAATGAGGATGACCTAGCCAAGCGGATTGAGGAACTAGAGAAGAAGATGAGACTGTTGGGCGAAAAAGAGGTGGAGCTTTTAGATGCTGCATTCCAGCCAACACCAAAAGTTATCCCTTTCACCAATCCACAAGTTAATTTCAA
This sequence comes from Torreya grandis, assembly GCA_037957365.1. Taxonomy (NCBI): domain Eukaryota; kingdom Viridiplantae; phylum Streptophyta; class Pinopsida; order Cupressales; family Taxaceae; genus Torreya; species Torreya grandis. Next base: position 1,076,673 of record JARHVA010001268.1, read on the forward strand.
TATTGATGAAGCATTGGTGAAGTGGAGGGACAAAAATCAAGAAGTTTTGGCCCAGGGTCTGCCCCCTCCTATTCTAGAAAAAACTCCCCTTTGTGTGCCAAATCCTTTCCATCAGATGGCACTTGCTCATTCTGGGTCATCCAATGCCTCAATCAGTGTTGCCCTCAATCCCGTGCAACTAGCTTTCCAGCATGCCTCTCTTCAGATAGATTTCCCTATGCATGAGCAGACTCTCCCAATTATTCCCCAACCTCCTCAGGATTTTAAACATGATCTCCAAATTCCAAGCTGGAAGGAGGAGCATCATAACCCAGCCTAGGACCTTCAAAATGATAAAGTTGCTACCTGCTCACAAAAACAAGAGTCCAATCCTAGGACCACGAGCTGCAAGCAAACAGTTGAATCTTGGGACAGTAAGGAGGAGGAGGAAGATTTCACTCTAACTCTTGAAAATGAAGAGGCTGCTCCTACCCCTGATAATGATTGTGACTTTCGGGAAAGGCTTTCCCAAGAAGATTTGGATAGGCGAATTACAGAATTGGAGTCTAAGGAGAAAATCCTCAGTGAGTGTGTGGTGGATGGTTTAGACCAAAGAACACATTCCATGTCTGAACACACCCCACCTACACATCCCCAAGAGAACTACCAGGCCCTGCCTGATATAGGTGAAGTACTGACTAAATGGAAGGAGGAGAATCATTCATTTCTAGTTCAAGGATTGCCTCCTTTTCCACATGAGTTTGTCCATCAGCATTCCACTTCACCCCTTCTCGAGGAGGAGCCTATCTTGAGGGAAGCAAGTGAAGAGGAGTATGCTCAGTTCATGACTAATCAGAGAGACTCCATGAGTGCAGATGAGGAGGAGATCACTTTAGGTGACATAGAAGAGCATGGACAACCTCTTATTCATTTTTTGAATAATTCTTTTGAAGGTGTTAAGGCAGGTTGTGCTGTTCTTCAGGCAGGCTGTGAGCTGGTAAAAATTGAAGAAGGCAGCATTGGGTTTCAAACAAGCATGCAAGGAGGCTGCATTTTTCCAGATTTACTTCTTCAGGGGTTGGAGAATCTGAAAATACTTCCTCTGAAATCATTAAGGAGGATGGTCATATCGTGGAACCTGAGCACGAGGCAAGGGAGAATGAACCAGTCCATGATGCATATCAAGAGGCATCTGGTGATGCGCTGGCAGTGATTGAAATCTTGATTGGATGCACCAATCTGAAGGATCAACATTCAGTAGGCTTCCAATAATAATCAGAGTACGTATATATCAGAGGCATGTTTGAATATCCACTCGATTTCTAGCCAACTTAGGTGACAGGCAATAAGAGTAAGTCACCGATTCTCTTTTCCATTCTACTACTTACCTACCATGATAAGTCTTCTCGCTAGGAAGGGGACTTGAGAAATTTTCCTTTCGATCCAGGAGGGAGGCGATTATTCCTGGTCAGCTATATATAATAGTTTGTTTTCAGTTTCTTCTCCTACTTTCCCTAAGTGCAGTTGCACAGTTAGTTATTTTTAGACTCACGTGTTTCCTTTTGCATGTGGGGAAAATTTTGTGTGTTTGATCCTGGGATCTTTCAGGCTGTTATTAATACTTTCATTATAGCTGCATCTGACTCCACACCCAATGGAATGTAAGGCAACAGGGTTCTAAGCATAGCAAGCACGCTTCCCCTGTGAGTCGCCAATATATTGACCAATTTTTGCTCGCAGGCCAAAATTGTTCGCCTTCTCCCATTGCTTTTGAAAATGATCATTTCCAGGTTATACAGTGCAATGGCCTTGTTCCAGCTCAGTTTAGAGCTTTGGTCAGTGTGGTTCTTTGGTTCAACATGATTGTGTCAGTTATTTGGTCCTCCTGGTTGGTTTATCAGCATTTGTTCGATCTGCTTCAAAGTCCAATGACCTTGTTCTTAATCAGTCTGGCACTTGTTTTGGCCTAGTTCAAACACCCTAGTGGAGAGCTGACACTTCAAATGAAGAAGATCTAGGCTAAATTTGTTTGGTTCAGAGTCCCAAGTTTGAACACGAGTTCAACAAATTTTAAACCAAGTCCCGAATTCCTTTGGGCATGGCTTATCACAAAATGCATTGGGTAGGACTTTTTCAAAGTGAGCGGGCATAATTTTTGCAGACTTTTTATCCGCAAAAAATATCTGAGGACAAAAGTCCGCAGGTAGCAAATACAAAGGGTCGCAGTTAAAAAGGACCAAGGCTTAACCCGGGCAGAATTTATGCAGACAAATTGCCCGTGAGAATTTCCCGCAGATAATTTGTCCACAGAAATTCAAAGCACACGGTAGACAGCCCACAGGATACACAAGAAACAAAGCTCGCAGGAAATATATCAAGCCTGATCGACAGTCTACAATAAAGGCAAGGTGCCTGCCAAGGAATAAAGGGTTAAGACCGTCTAAGGCAAGCTGCAGGGGGAGTTAGATAGTCCACAAAACAAATGAAGGCCCATCAGCAGTCTATGTGGATAACGAGGGACTTCCAGCCAAAGAACCAAAGGGAGATTTTGAGGGGCGAAAGGTGCCAGGAAATAACAAGGAAAATCAATCCGCAAATGCAAGTAAGGACTGCAACAAAGCACGAGAACATCAATGAGGACGTCGAGTTTAACAAGATGGTAACTATTTATTTTAAATTGAAAGTGCCAACAAGGAGCCAAAGTGAAGCGACCTGCCAAGAAAGCTCACCATAGGGACTAAACAGACCAGATGAGACAAAATGGAAAGAAGTCAATCGACAGGCATGGTTCCAGCAGGTGGATGATGCACCAACAGTGTTTTCCCTCTTACCAATGAGATGCGATAGGCCACTTGCAAGCAAAGCGCCAAAATGAGTCTTCTTGTCTTTTTCTATATAACATTGCAAATTGGTCATTTGTATCAATATTTTCACAATTTTACAAAGCGAAGCTCTACTAAAATTTCCACCTGAATCAATAAAATACAGTTCTGCCTCCATTTTGGATAGATATTCTATGTGTGTTCTAAATGTTGATTTATGTTCAGTCATTATCTTTGATGCTATCACAGGTTCGATATCAACAGACCATCTATCTGTAAGGAGCCAGTTTGTAGCCTACAAGAGAAGAGTTCCATTGGGGGGCAAAAATAGAGGAAATCATTTTCAGTATGCATTTCACAGCATCTTGGTGAGTGTCTGTTCTTGTGTTTTCCATAAGAACCTCCTTGTTATTCTCTAGCATCCTAGGCTTTCTGCCAAATTTGAGTGTATGTATGTTGTTTTGTTTGATCCTGAGTGTGGAGGTGGGAAGGTCATTTCATTTTGGTGTATCACCTCTTTAGAGTAGCCCTATTTGTTTTTCATGTGACATATTTATATATTATACATTTAATGGTAAATTACTAACTAAATTATTTCCATGGAACTTAAAATAATATGTTATGCATTGGATTTATTATTTACCTACTCAATCCATTAGCAAATTTATTTCTGAATCAATTTGCTATCAACATTCATGAGAAACTTTTGTATACACATATTACTATGCTAAAACAATGAGTTAAATGAGCCTATCAGGGAGTATGTACTTCATTACAAGATTATGTTGGATAAATTGACTAATGTATTAATATAAAATAAATTACAAGACTTATTCAATAAACATTTGCTTACATGATTCAATAATATTTATAGAATTTAAAACATCTGAAGATATTTTCCATACTATAAGAGATAGAGAAGTGAAACCTCTTACTTTGAACAAGCTTAAGTACACAACTGTACTTAATACAATTATGAAAAATAAATTTCAAATCAAACCATACTACAAATCCAAGGCATGAGAGACTAAACCAAAATAAAAAATATAAGTCAACTCTATTTCTCAGCCTACTAATAAAATTATTTTATCAAATCAACCATGAAGGAAATTTTATAGATTCCCACAGCCACCTTAAAAATTATTACCAAAGTTTATTGAATGTCACTTAATCACTTTGCCTCATCCATATGACATTGACATTAATAAATGATAAAGTAAATCAGTTGATAACAATGTATATTATGATTATCATTGATATAATGGTCACTCTACAAATGTTGTGGTATTTTATCCTTAGTTTTACTTGACTAAGTACTAGTCGGACACCTAGAATAAGGAATAAAACATTGAGCTAACATGCTGACATATCACATGAGTAGTGGACTCATGTGCTCACCTGAGGCACATAGCCTAGAATGGTTCCCATCAAGAATACCATGTAGTGGTGGATATAGTTAACACTATTTATGCTTAGGCACTGGGGTTAGATAGATTGCCATTATTATTAGTCATCATATTAGAGTTACCATCTTAATCAATCAACACAATCTACATTCTTATAATCAATGCCATAGAAATAAATTAACACACCAGAATTCATAGATAATAGTAATTCCATTCATTTCATTGAAGAGGATTAAAAAGGTATTTCAATAACATTCTCTATCCATTTACACACATCTATGACAACTTAACCAACAACCAACAACCAACAACCAACAACACTTTTTAAACAAGATAAAGGGTATTTATACATAAACTAACCCCTCTTAGGTTACATCATTAATATAATATAAATGATAAACCAATGACTATTTCAAAAAAATAAGTTGTAGTTGTCAATTCAAATTAAGTCCTTTTGAATCAGGACTAAACCCATATATACTTTTTCTATCTTAGATATTTGTGTCCATGCTCCTACTCTCTCATGAACCAGTGAGAGATTCACACTTGATTAATCTATAATTATTTCACAAACTAATTTATAATCATCTCCACTTCTTGTAACCTTAACCTAGTCTTGCACTTGTCTAAGTCTTGTGTATTATGTTCTTCATTGTTTGTATCCTTATCTTCCATAATTTGCTCTTCTGTGCCAAGGTCTTCTATGTTTATCTTTCACACTATTATCTTCCATGCTAAGGTCATCCACACTATTATTGTTCCCTTGATTTTACATGTTATGGCTCCAAAACACTTAGAATATATTAACACAAAATTTGGGGTCTAACATCGCCCATACTAAACTGGTAACCATCTTGGATTATGTTGTAGTTTCCTTAAATGAAATTTTTTTGGGACTCACCTAATATATTTGACACTTGAACTCCTCCCATTGGTTGATGGTTGTCTAAATATTGGAATTAATGACTTACACTTTGCCTCTTAGGAATTTCATCTCCTTGGGGTGCTCTATAAAATTATCTACTTGAGTCATCAAAATCTCAAGTTGACCAGTTACAACTTTGTGGGCATCCTCAAGTGACCTGACCTCTACCAAAACCTGCCCTTGAAGTGTTAAGAAGCTAGAATTAAGATCCTATAGATGAACACTTATTTTTTTCTAGTTCTTCTACATCTTGGAACACTTTTGTGTGTTGGGCCTTATCCTTAATTTTCAATGCATTCTCAACCAATTATTGATGTTATAGTTCCTTAGGCAGTAGTCACTCTTCCAAAATTTCATTTGGCTACACCAAGTTTACAAAAACCATAGAAATGATGGGAATAATGGTTCCCAATTTATTCAAAAAGGTTTTGTAGATGTTCATGGCCTTTATAAATTGATTCATTGCCCATAGTTTTTCCTATTGAAGATTTACCTAGTTTTTGCATTTCTTGAGTAAGAGGTCCATGAGTGTCTCCAATGTCCTTAGTCGAGATGCCTCAACTATATTTTATTTTCATTTGTGCACTTTAATTTATTCTTCGAGCTTGTATCGTTTCTCATGTTCTTCCTTGTGCATGCCGAAAACCTCCTGATGCTTGTGGTGAAATTTTCCAACATTATATGGAGAATGTTTTTCCTAAAAACCTCTAGGGAAAAATTTATTAGGGTTGATCTTGATTGAGATACAAGGCATTTAAGGGGATCCACCCAAAGCACATTTGGAACATATTCCACCTCTAGGATTATATTGGTATTGACCTTTGAGAGCTTAAAATGACCTTCATCATTATAAACTTCCATCACAAAAGATAACTTGATTTGAGTTTGTTTAGTGGTCTCATATTCAGATAAGTAATCTCACATATACAAGTGCTAAACTGGTATATATTATTCAAACATGGTATGAGTTGTATGGTCCTCATTACCCAAATTTGTATATTACTAATTATCTAATTTTTACATAGGTTCCTTGCTCTTAGGGGGTCACACTTTGGTTTCAGGGCTCTTTTCCTATTGTTTGCTAGAGTCGACGCCAAGGTCCTCTATGCTGGGGGGTTTCCCCTCTTCCTATTTATTCCTTAGGATTTGGACTTTAAATGTCCATTTGTTTCTCCTTAGCAGTGGTTGTTCTTTGTTAGGCTTAGAAGTGGGATTATTTTTAAGTTGTGCTTTAGAAGATGCTTCACCTAGTTTAGGAATCACCACTTGGGGCACTGTGAGCTCTGTTTCTAATTGGGTAGCTGGTTATGAAGTACCAATGCCATCCTTTTTATATAGAGGTAACCCTTAGGATATTATCGGTGATGATGCCTACCTTTAATATTTGGGAGTGGCCCTAGGATATTCTTGTGCCTTGATAGAACTAGTGGCCTTAGGTTTTAGCCTTTTCTCCTTATTTTATGCCCTTTCCTTTACATATATTTATGGTTGATGGGGGAGAGGTTATTTCTCTACCTCTTAGATTCTTGATATTTTCATTCATGGCCTAATCATGTAGTAGACCAATAAAATTCTATCTTGCATGATTATTTTGAAAGGATTGTTATCAATTTTACCTAATTTATGTTGTTTTGTATATGTTTCCCTTATCAAATAGATAGAGTTTACAAAGAGTGTGAATCTCAACGTCAATATTACCAACATCAATATTCATCGGGTGCATGTTCATAATGTGATTGAGAAAATCCATGAAATATTTGGTAGTAAAAGCATAAGGCAACTTGATCTAGCCTAACAAGTTATTGATGGCCTCCAACTAGATCCACACAAATGAAAAATATTGCTTAACAATAAACTCAAAGTAGATTCCCATCTAAATGAGAAGATCCATGGGTATGTGATATTCATTTCCTAAGGCTTCTTTCATCCCCTCATACCAAACCTTCATCTTCACCTTATAAGAGGGTGTAATACTACCATAACATGTGAATTGTTTAAATCTCTCGATGGGGGACTTGTGATCTAGTGGGTAGACTCACTTTAGTTCTTTTGTGAAATACTCTAGGATGTCAATCTCAATAAAAACAAGTATAAGAAAATTTTCACCCTAGGGAAACTTTTGGTTGGCTAGGTGATGAAATTTTGTAGCATCTTCTTAAATTTTCTTAGTAAATAATTAGGAATACTTGTACTTGGTCTTCTTGTCCATTTGGCTTCAAATATAGATGTGTGTCATATCCACCTCCTTCCACCTATCCACACCCCCTAGCTTGGTCATGGCTAATCTTGTGGCTACCCAAATGGAGAGATATTTTATACTCATAATATACATGGTGTGGAATATTTTATTGTACTTTAACACCATTAGCATTAATTACATCACATCCTAATCATTAAGATCCATATTAACATCAGTCCTTGAATAAACTAATCTGATTACTTTGCTAATCCATTAAGGAGTAATCCTCATTCTGCACCCTGTAAAGTAGATATTATCTTCATGGATGCATAAAATCAAGAACCAAACTACATCCTGGGGTTTTCCAAAGTATGGCAGTTAGAAAAGTTAGAGCATGCCTGCATCCTCCATCAAGTTTCAAACTATGGTCATAATTTATTTCATTTCTTGTGTTCTGACACTCAACCCCATAATCACACTACAAGTCACCTTCATTACTAGATTGATGACGATTATAGTCCAAGACATTACAAGTGGAAACTTTAGATTCTAAACTGTCTATGCACAAAAATTTGTTAGGTATTGAATTTATTGAATCAAAATTAGTGGTGGAGGTGATTTTATGTCTGCCTTCTTTGCTACATGTGCCAGCTCTAGTGCCTGTTTGCTAGATGTCTCTTTTACCAAATTTATCGGGTGCTCACCTTATGTGTTGCATACACTAGAACCTTCTTCCTAGATGAAAACATGACTTCCTTATTTTTTTCTCATGCTCTTCTAATTCAAGAATGGTTGGTAGTGGATCTCTTCTCCTACCTTTTTCTTTTGGCCAAATTGCCAATTGGGGTCCCCAAAGGTTAATGCATGATTGACCAATTGTTGGTGTGAAGCCACGCTCAGACCGAAGATGGACTAGTCCAAGACGGGCCAATAGCTCAGTGGTAGAGCACTCCAGTAGTGTATGGAATGTCCTGGGTTCGAGTCCTAGCTGGTCCATGTCTCAACATGGTATTAGAGCCAGGCCCAGGCTAGGAGCCCCAAGCACACGAGAGGTGTGGCTTAAGGGGGTGTGTTGGTGTTAAACCACACTCAGGATAAAGATGGATTGGTCCAAGAGGGGCTAGTAGCTCAGTGGTAGAGCACTCTAGCGCTGTATGGAATGTCCTAGGTTTGAGTCCTAGCTGGTCCATGTCTCAACATGGTATCAGAGCTAGGCACATGCTAGAAGCCCCAAGCACATGAGAGGTGTGGCTTAAGGTGGGGTGTTGGTGTTAAGCCACACTCAGACCGAAGATGGACTAGCCCAATAGGGGCTAGTAGCTCAGTGGTAAAGCACTCCAGTAGTGTATGGAAGGTCCTAGGTTTGAGTGTGGCTTAACACCAACACCAATTATCCTAAATGAATATGGTTTGTTCCCTTATTTTCAAAACCAAATTACTTTAGACTTCCTAATTTAACCTCATCTAATGGTAGATGTAATTTTTGTAACCTGTAACTCTCTCACACATGCTCTTATAGACATGTTTTCACTCCTCTTTCCTTAAATGCTCATTGCCTTAACCTTTGATTTGTTTTTACAAATGAGAATATTGTGTATACACCTTATTCACTACATGTTTACACTTGTTTGAGATATGTAATCATTAAGTTTTCAATAGTAAAAATGAAAATGATAGGCCTCTAAGTCATTTATATGTGCAATAAATTTTAACATTAACTACCCTCCATGCCACTATCCATCACTTCAACCATTAATACCTCAAACGGTATGACTTGGTATCCATTTGACATACTTATCATTTATGCCATTAATAAATGAATGTCCCATCTTTCCCTTGAGATTTTCTACACCTTTCCCAAGTGCATTCCAAATATAAAAATTCAAATTTCCATTTCTATTTATGGGAACTACCTTTTCCATTTTAACTATATTTGTAATTGTGTTTCCTTTGCAATCTTAATCCCACATTTTTGGTCATAAGCCATATCTTGCATTCTCATTTCACACACCTCCTTTTGTGCACCTTATTCATATACCACATCTTGTGCACCTCTTTGTCCTAAGATTTTCTTTGATGATGCATGATTCCTCCCAAACTTTATTTTATGCACTTTAACTTAAGTATTTTATCCACCTTTATACATACCCCACATTAAAAAATATGTGTGGTCCTCCATGCTTTAACTTAGTGAAATTAATTTTTCAAAAAAGTGATAAATGGTAGAGTTTTGAATACCAAAAATCACCAAATGTGATAAATCAAATTATAAAAGGCACACAACTAGTGCCACACTTATTGGAAACCAAAACTAAGTCCTAAAATAGACCATTGGCACACACCTTATTTACTAAACTTAAAAGAGTTACATAGAATGGTAGGGTTAGAGCCAACTACCATTAAAATGGTTTATAAGGAATTGGCCATCTAATATTTTTAACTTACATGTGCTTGTGGGATGGATATCATGAATTATAAAAAAGATAATTCCACTAGATCTGTAGTTTATTTGGATGACACACAAACTCTAAATCATAGACCAAGACATGCATAGTAGGATGAAAAACTTTGGTTTTGATATGTTGGTCATGCCAGGATTTGTGTTTTTGCTTCTGCACCCATTGAATCCAATGTGCAAGATTGCATGCTTCATCTAATTGGAGTAAAGCATCCAGTAGAGCCTTTAAGGATTCTTCTTTCTGTAGTCTTGCAACATGCATAATACACAAGGAAGGCACAAGGAAATCCATTGGTAAACTAGTTTGGTGTCAAAGACATAAATGAGTACTCTTTTTCAACCTTTTATATGTGTTCTAGTAAGCCCATACAAATGCTAAAACATGATCATCCTAATTAGTCCATCTAATATTACAAATCTTGGTCAGTGCATAACCAAGGACCTTATTGAAGGATTAAATTGTGCCATTGGCTTGAGGGTGGTATGGTGTGGTCTTGTGGTGTGTAATCATGAATTCAACTATGAGGATGCACATTATGACATTAATAAAGTGAGTGCCATGATCACTGGTTAGAACTAATGGACATCCATATTGTGTGATTATTACGTTCCCATAGAAATATCATATTAGTAACAAAATACAATCCCATATGGGTACTGCTTCATCCCAGTATGTGAGATAGTTTGTGGTAGTAATGAAGTATGACATGTCAATATATTATGTATCAGGTTGAATGGGGCCAATGAAATTAATAACTCATTTCTCACATTGTTCATGAGAAAACACTAGATAAAAGGGCATGGCATCCCATTGGTTTGGTTTCCCCACACGTTGGCAAATATCACATTAGCATGCATATGCTTTGGCATACTTGAATAATGTGGGTCATCTTAACTTAGCTAGCAAAACCCTTCTTGCTATTGCATCACCAACATAATTTCCTCATGAAACTCTCTTGTGGAATTTGTGAAGGACTTTAGTGTGCTCGTGATTCATTACACACCTTCGTAATACCTCATCACATCCTAGTTTGTAAAGATATCCTCTAATAAGCTAGAAGGGGGTAGTGTGAATAGCCAATTATTTCTTCTCTTAGGTTCTAAGGTGGTCTAGCACTAAGCCTATTGTAAGAAAAAATATTATTTCCTATAATTCTTTAGGTACAGACATAAATTTAAAGAGTTAAAAATATGGTAAATCATCTTCTATTACATGTGACGGTTCACTAGATTGAATGTGTGAGAGGTTGTTTGGGCCAAAATTAATCTTTTTTGGTTTCATGACCATAGAGAATTAGAACTCCTAAAAGAGGACAATCCATTAGTATATGCATCCATGCAACATTAGTTTATTAATCAAATACTTGAGCACTTCATGATCTATAAAGAAGATAAATTGAGTGGCCATTAAGTATTGGTGAAACTCTGGAGTGCATAAACCATAGAGAGGGCCTCATAGTTTGTAGTAGAGTTGTTTTGTTCACTTGGTGTGATATTTTTTCTATGTTATCATAATCATGAATGAAATTTTGATAGTACCTCATGTGACATAATAAGGCATAGACCTCACGTTGAGTGGTTGGAGATGGGAGTTAGAAAATGAATGCATGCTTAACTAGATCCACTAGTAGTTAATCATGATAAATTATGTGTCCCAATAGGATCCAAAATGGCATGGAAAAGATGTACTTCTTAATATTTAAGTAAATCAAAAGTTGGCAGCAGTGCTCAAGCATGAGGTGTAGATTATCATAGTGGCCACATACTAAACCATACATGGTCCAGTCATCCATGTACACCTGAAGGAATTTTTGGATGAAATCCTTGAAGGCTTTGACCACAATGCATGAGAACATTAATGGTGTATTATTTTAAAAAAAAAGGCATAAAATTATATGTGAAAGAACCCCATTTAGTTGTAAAGGTCATTTTTGCCTTGTCTTCCTCAACAATTTGTACTTATTGATAACTATAAAAGCCATCAATGAAAGTGTAGATCTCATATCCAGTAATACTTCCAAAATTTATTTTGTGAAAGGCATTGCAAAAGGTTCAGTGACACACACAAAATTGAGTTGTTGGTTTAGGCTTTTCCCCATTATGTGGTATTACCTACATTTATTATTTCTAGCTTGCTTAGGTTATTGTAGGTCATTAGTGAAAGTTTATCCCACATGCATGAAGATGTTGGGACATGTATAACTTTCACTTATAAATGTACCTTTCCCAGTGATTTTATGTTTAATGCAAAATATTCTTTCTACAACTTCTCTTATGTGAGACAAACTTCTTTCTCTTGAGGGTTTTAATATTTTGTGCCAGTTCTCCATATAGGTTCTCCATGCAAGATTCACTATTCAATTGATCTTGGTGTCATCTTACATGGTATCATAACTTTGGGTGCTAATAAAGAATATCATTACTTCTATTATTGTTTATTCTAAAATCTTGAGTTTATCATTTGCAAAAAAAACATGGTTTTTTATATCTAGTATTTGTTCTTGCTAGTTGTGGAGGAAATACTTGTTTTTTCTCTTGTGGTGCTATTATTTCAGCTAGGATGCTATTATTGTAGCCCCAACATAAATGAAATGCCACATTTATTTGCCTTTGAGTGATTCAGATCAACAAAATCAAGTTTTTTCATCCATTTGTAAGTGGAGATTTATGTTTTTCATAGAAAAACATTTCTTTTATTATACAAATTACTCTTTAACTATACATAATTGTGCCAAACATTTTTTGAATTTTGTGTCCCTTATTTTTATCTTTCCAAATCATTTTTTATTTTTGAATTTTATTGAGAAATGTAAAAGTTATCACAAGTTTACTAGCTACTAATGGAAAAGAAAAATAATATAGTAGGAGATCGTTGTTAAAGAATAAAAAAATTATTTTATGGGTAGATTGTTTGAGACTTTATAATGCAATGTGATTCAATTCTAGTTCTAATGACTAGTTACAAGATTATGTTTTCTCTTTTTTTACTCAAGTGCATTTAAATTTGTGCAAACTCATTAAAATATGCCATTAATGATAGGAAAATAGATTTTGTAAAGACCTTTGATTGGATACTCAAGTTTGAGTGCCAATTTTTTCAATAGTGTATGGTTTTTCATGCTCATTCCATCAGTCTCATTTGTTTTATTATCATAGTAAATTAAAAAGGGCCAAATTTTGGGGGTCAATATTGATTAGTCTCAGGGGTGTTGGTGTGTAGGTTTTACTACACTTTTTTCCTTGCTTTCTTATCTTATACATTTAATCGCTTGTTCTACTCAAAGGTCCTCATCTATACAATGGAGATAGAATTCATTAGGGTTATGGGACTCATTACCAAACAAAGTTAGTTTTTTATTTTCTCTTTTTTTTGGGGGGGGGGGAGGGAGTTTTTCCTAGGAGTTTTCTCCTTTTCTCCACTTTATGAGAGTTTCTATGTACTTGGGTACCTCATTAGGCCTTATTTTTAGGACCTGATTCTTCTACCCACCTAAGCTACACTTAAGGAGGGGTGTTGGTGTAGGTTTTTTCCCACTATGTGGTTTTACCTACACTTGTTATTTTTAGCTTGATTAGGCTATTATAGGTCATTAGTGAATGTTTATCCCATATACATGAGGATGTTCATACATGCCTAAATTTCACCTTTAAATGTACCTTTCTTATTGATTTTATGTTTAATGTAAAATATTCTTTCTATAACTTCTATTTCATGAAACAAATTTATTTCTCTTGAGGGGTTTAAGATTTTATGTAGGTTCTCCGTGCAAACTTCATTGTTCAGTTGATCTTGGCATCATATGACACGAGTAACATGTAAGCCATGAAAATACAAACTTGACCATATTTTTTGATGTTGATCACCATTGGACTAACCCACTTTGATTCATCTATGGGAGTAATAAATATAGCACACAACATACTATCAATTTCCTCTTTAACTCTATCATATAAATTAGGATTCATCTAATATGGTCATTTCTTCACTAGTCGAGTGCCTTCAACCAAATTTATATGTATCTTGACCAATTATGGATGCACTACCTTAATTTATATGTAATTTCATGGGAAAATGTCCTGATATTCCTATAATATTTCAAATATTTTGGTTAACTCAACATCAAACCAATAATTACCCATAGTGGTCATCTTAGGCATGTCCTCCATCTAAATATTATGTTGAACTATCTAGAGTGGGGTAGAATATGGTTTCTACTCATATTACATAGTATCCCTGACATCAGGCACCCCATAATCTATATGTAAATTTAAGTGGTTGAATGTTGGTTTTGATGGATTGGAGCTGGTATCCTCATTAACTTGGTACATGACCTTTTCCTTTGCCTTACATATATATCCTTAATGGGCATATTTATATTGAGAGTAAGAATCCAAAAATGTCAGGGCAAAAATATTAGACTCTTGAAATATATCCAAATTATCCTCAGGGGCACCATGGATGTGTTGTATGCGGGCTTCAACTTGGACATGATCTCCTCCAACAACCTGATAGATTACTTGAAAGGATAAATGTAAATATTTTCATGGAGAATAAAATGAAAATGTTGTAAGCATACCATGTGTGATGTGCTTCTAGGTATTTGTTTCCCTATGATTTTCTTAATGGATATACCCCACTCTAGCCCAAACACGTAGAGTACCATAAAATGCATGAATCCATAGGGATTTTGGTAAACAAATTTCTTGAGAATTCCAAATTATTTCATAGGATGTTAGATGGTATTATGGGGAAGAAATACCATCATAAATTAGGGTGGAACAAACATATTTATCATGGTGGAAGTGATAGTGCATGGCGTCACATACTTGTTCCCATGTGTGTAATTGATATTGATGTGTAGACCACCATTGAACAACTATTCCTTGAAATATAAAATTGAGAACATGAAAATGTTCATCCTAATTAACATATAATAGTCTTCTAAACACTAAAAATATTCCCTGACCTTAATTTGACCATGGAAATGAGGTGCATGGTCTAACCTCAAGGGTGATAGACCAATGAGGTGAACATTATTGTGGTGCTTAGCTAACTTGGGGCCGTAACTTAGGTGGATATCAAGAACTCCATAAACATTCCTTGTAAGATCATATATGCCCTGTGCCCATTGGTTGAAAGTAATATGGATAGTGTCAAAAAATGATTGTGCATCTTCCCATCATAATATATTATTATAAGTAGGATCCACATATTCATACCCTTGGGTAGTGATGTTATAAATCATGTTGAGACCATCATCAACATTGATAGTTTACATAAAGGGTGGTCCTTGGTCATTATTAAAGGAATGAATACCCACATAGTGTCATTCTCAAAGCTAATATAATTATTTTTGAAACACAATTCAACATTTTTAGCATATTATTGAGGCCATACCAAGAGAGCAGGGAAGCCATTAGCTTCATCAAGATTGATCACCTAAAAATCACCCTTGAATGTGACACCCAAGATGTTGATGGTGGCATCTTTAAGAATGCCTATGGGTAGTGCATGAGTCTTATTGGCCATGAGAAAAACATGTGGATAAGGGTATAAAGTAGGGCTCCCCATATTTTTCTAAGCATCTTTTGTTAGAACATTAAACTCTGCAATAGTGTCCACCAAGATATCATGGATCATCTATCCATCAATGTATGAAATAATAAGGATCTCTTTGTCACATTATGGATTTGGTTGGATATGAGTCTCTTGTAAAAATGCATGGTTCATATGATGATCCTAAAAAGTCTTGGTCATTTGTTATCATAACCAATTCTTTAGGAGGGGGATGATGTCCCCACTAACGAGTAACTTGCACAGCTAATATAATTCATCATGCCATGACTCTATGGGTACTATTAATTTTTACATCTTGGTACACATGGTAGCACTCATCCTTCAATAACTCAATATCACCTTACATCTCCCATACCAAGGAAATTATGTCATGAAACACTTCTTTCTAACATTGGACATCTAGATAGTGTTGTGCATGACGTTATGCATGTTGAACCCTTTTAGTAGGTGAATTTGAAATAGGTTGGGAATGAGAACCACTCCAAATAGTGATATTGACTTTGGGTCCAATTGGTGGAGTGATAAGGTGTAGTATCAACTGAGCATTTGGAGTTTTTTTTAACATGTATCATTCTAGTGCCCTTCTCATTTTGTTCTTTGGTAATATTAACATACAAATCTAGGCATTATTCTAGTTGATGTTCATTTTTACCAAAGACAAATATTGGGTAGACCATGCAATCATGCTAGTAGTGGTTTAAAGATCCACACTTGTAACATGTCCTAGGTGGAAAGTGAACAACTCCATGTCCATTTTCAATCCCTTAACTTCTAAAATATTGAATCCAACTAATCTCCTATTTATTAGCTATAAAATCTTGAAATGTACCTCATGTTTATTCTTCTTGAATTTCATTGATGACTCGACAATCATTAGTATCATGGGTATATGTATCATATATTTTATAATTAATGACACTTTATCTTTTATGTCACACTAAAGCAAGGGAAAAATCCTTACATAATGGTCTTAGTTTTAGATTTAAAAAGACTATTATAGTTATTCTTATTATGATGCTCCACTTCACAGTTAACACACCGTAGGCCATTGAAAGTGTCATGAGAATTGTTGGTCATTAGCTTCTTCAACTATGAAACCATTGTAGTAATTTAAGACTCCATAAAGGGGTTGATTCCCATGTATATAATTCCCATACATTTATAATTGAGGGTATCTTTTAGTGCCTCATGTGTATCAATAAATCTCTTATGGGATAAGGCCCATTGAAAAGGAGGTAATAATCCTCCCACATACCATTGAGCATGTTGTGTAGGATTTGTTGTCCCCCAAAAATATCACTCATTTTTGGGACAACATTTGAAATATTTTGGTCTTACAGACCAAAATTGTCTCTTACCTTTTCAAAATTTGTCTTGGGCATTCAAATTCCTCATTTTTCAGGCTTAAATCTACGGACTCTACAGGTGGGTTCAATCAAAAGAACCAGTTTCTAACACTTGGTCATTTTTGGGATTGGTTCATCCTTTGGTTCAACATCAAATGGTTCAAAGGCAGGTTCAATCAAGCGATTCAATGCTTTGATTCATCTTTTGGTTCAATCAAATGTTTTGTCAATCGATTCAAGGCTTCATTTGAAACGTTGAACCAAAACTTGGTTCAACAGTTGGGACAAAGTTCAAAGGAGTGCCCCAAGAGTCAAAGACACAAGTGCCATTATGAAGGGAATTCCTGTGGTAAAAAGTGACTAAGGCAAACAAACAGACTAAGACAAAAGCCCAACAGAATCCCACGGATGCTACCAAGTGTTGATGGCCGAGCCTCAATAAACTTTGTTTCTTCAAATTGGCAGATATTGCCATGTGTCCCTCTTGAAGCTTGTCGGAAGCCTCCAAGTGTCAATATCCATAGTCTCTTCTCTTAGCCTCACTATTTTGAGCAAAGACTATGGTGGACCTAGGGATGAGTGACTAAATGAAGTGGAATGCGCCATGTGTCATCATCTGCTAGATTCTCCAAAGACAAGCGGATGCTGCCACCTTTTCCATTGTAACTCCACGGAGAGCGACACGTGTCTACATCCACAATTTTTAATTTCTAATAGGTTTCAAACCCTCTATCAATGAATGTTTCTCAGAGTCCCATGGAAGTTGCCACATGTCTTTACTTGTTTAGTAGTGGAATGTGCCACGCATCAATTGCTAAAGACCAACAGAAAGTGACTAAGGAACAAAGCATCGAATTGAATCTAGGACCCGATTCAAATAATCAGAAAAGGAGGAACGATGAAGAAGGATCAGATCACTAGGTGGACATTGAAAGATGTAAACTTTCAATAGCATGACTTGTTTCTCTGCATTGAGAAAAGTAAATGGGTAGATGCCCCTAAGTTCCAGCCTACCTTCTTAATAGATTTCAATGTAACATGATGTGTTACTATTCCCAAGTCCTTCTTGAAGAGGCTATATAAGGGACTCTCTTCTATTGTAATAGGATATCTCTTTTTTGACAATTAAAATGAAACTGTATCCAAATTTTAAGGCATTACTGAGACTTTGAGCTTAGATTATTGATCATATTTTGTTACTAGAATAAGAAAGCAAGTGACTTTTCAGACTTTGTGCTGTAATATCTCTGTTGTTGAGGAAACAATTCTTGTGTCTTTTTCTTCAATATGTTTTCTATTCTTTTAATTCAACGAGTAGAATTAGTGACATCAGTCAGGAAGGTGTCATGAAGAGTCAAGTGTGGAGAGACTTTGTGCCCCCATAATTGCCTTTAGTGTGTTTTCTTTTCATTTCTATGTAAAGGACTTTGGGACGACTTTGTGCCCTCATTGTCCTTCGTATCTTACTCTTGAGCAATTCAGGTGGAAACTTTGTGATGCATCTTGATTTGTTGGTTATTACATCCTTTGTTACATTTTGCTATTACTACTAGGAGTATTCTTATGGTTTGCTAAATAGTACTTCTAAAAGAAGAGGAGTAATGTCTATCATTTCCCTTGAGTTTTTCCTTTGATCCACACACATCATCTCTAAAAAAAGAGAGATGGATGGTTTGTCCTACCCTTGAGTATTATTTTCTATTTATATATATAACTTATATATAGGGAACATCCCCTTGATGAGAGGAGAGATCAATCCCCCTGATGTGGTAAACCTACACATTTGGACAACTAATCTTCCTACTTTGGCTGATCAGACCTATTTTGTTTATCAGTACGCTGATCGACAAAATATTCAACCAATAGTTTTTGGTGACTCCGCTGGGGAAGAACACGTAGTTTGATGTCTCAAAGCTCAAGCTGAAGCAGATCTTACTCTTTTCTAATTTTTGTTTTGAAATCTAGAAACTCCACGTTATACCAAAGGCCAAAAATCCTAAGGTCTTGTCGACCCTACTTTTGAGTTGGTGCAACAGAGTAATTTTGAGTTATTTCCTCCACAACCTCACCTTAGACAAACTAGGAGTCTTCCTCCTAGCCCTACCAGGACACCAACATAAGGTAGAGCTTCTTTTTCTACTGTTGGCCGAGCCTTGCCTACCCACACTTCACCTGGATTAGTGATCCCACTTTTGCATAATCAAATCATGGCTCAAGGACCCTAGGGTAATTCTTTTAGTCCCCTAAATTTGACTCCACCTCTACATGAGCTTCCACATAGTTTAAGGAAGAATTTCCCCAAATTCTTTAGTGATGGGAAGGTTCATCCTGATGAACACACTGTAGCTTTCAGCATAGTTTGTAGTGTAATAGGGGTGGAATTTGAAGACATAGCGGTCAGGCTGTTCATGGAAACACTACAAGGCGCTGTTATAGACTGGTTCTACCACCTGTAGGCTAGGTCAGTCACTAATGAGGACACTCTGAAAGACAAATTTGAAGCCAAGTTCAAGCCTATAGAAGATGCACATGCCTTGCTGGCCCAGCTCACTCAGATGAAGAAAGAGCCTCATGAGCCTATGAGGGATTTTATTTCTAGGTTCAACAAGCTGAGGCACAAGATTCCCATGGTCACCCATTCAACACCTTAGAACCTCAAATGCTTCTTTATCAACTCACAATTGCTTGAAGTGAGTTTATTGCTGAGACAGGCTAGACACATAGACCTTGCTACTGCTCAGTACTTGGCTACTGAGGTAGAAGATGACCTTATCTTGGCAGGAAAGATAAGGAGAGATCCTAATAAAGGTAAATACTCTTCATCTTCTGAGTACTCCCTTACAGTCACCAATGACCCAATGGTACAAAAGATAGCAAATGAAATGCTAGCTCTCAAAAAGCAAATGGCGTAAGGGATGTCATCTGCTCCTGCATATAGAGATATGCCCAAGAGGACATTCCAGAATTAGGTGTACCAAGGCAATGCTGCCAGGAATTAGGGACATCAAAATTGCCTTCCTCCCCCACAGAGGAACCTCACCCTTGAAGCACCTCCAAACAACTTGGTAGTTGGATATCTTGAAGCTGAAGTAGATTTTTCATTTCAGCCTGAGTTAAATCCTAAAGATGATGCTAATCTCTTCACTGAAGAAGAAGAAAAATTAGCTAGCGACTCCCATATTGATTTCCTGAATTATCAGGATGAACCCAAAAGTGAAGGCCATGTAGCTGAGGGGTCATATGCTATATTCACCTAATCTAAGAATCAATCATCTCAATAAGTTGATAAGGAGAAAGCAGAGGAGTGACCCCAACTAGTATTTTTGATTGCTAAGTGAGGATCCATTCTTCCTGTCTAGCCAAAAGACCCAGTGGTTTCAAGAAAGGTAAGTACCCCAAATGCCCCTATGCCTTCCACTTCAAATGTTGCAGTCCAATCCTCCCCCTTTCAAAAATCAAAAGGATGAACTCCCATCCTCTGCTCCTAGCTCATTCCAGACATTTGATATCATTGACCATATAAAGAGAACCAAAATTCAAATGTCTGAATTTGAATTTCTACAGTCCTATCTCGAGCAATTAGATAGACTAGTTTAATGTGTTAAAAACTAGAACATCCTTTTTGAATGAGCGATTCCCAAAGTGACACATGATGCTACCAAAAATTCACCCACCAAGAACAACCTTCTCACCGCTCCCCCTGCTGCTCCTGGTAGGACTGAACCTTTTTATGTCTCATTATTGATAAATGGACATTAACTAAATAATTGCATCATTGATTTTGGAGCTTCAGACAATGTCATGCCTACTAAAGTGGCTGAATCCCTTGGTCTCACACTGACCAAGACATTTGGGAGATGTTTCTCCATGGAGAATAAGTAAGTACCATTGCTGGGGAAAATCAAAGATGCCCAATTTGCATTTGCAGCCTTTCCAAACAAGAGAATCAAGATGACTGTCTTGGTGGCTGATGTCCCAACATCTTATGGCATTTTGCTTGGATGAAATTTCTACAAGGATGTGGGAAGAGAACTAAGCATGGATCTATCTGAGGCAAGGATCCCTGTCCAAGGCGTAATGAAGAGGTTGCTCCCTGAAAAGGAAGCAAAATATGTGGTCACCCAGACATCAACCCCTGAAGCTCAAATTCTTTTTGAATTCACAAATATGGGTAACTATTTTCTGTCTACAGATGAAATACATGAAACATCTGATATAATACTTGAAAGTATCAACTCAAAAATTAGTTCAACAAGAACAGCAAAAAAACTAGTAGACTACAGTACAGACCAAGAAGGATGCTCCATCTCTGATGAAGGAAAGTCTAAAGAAAAATTAGTATCAGATGAGATATGGACTTTGGAATTTGATGGTAGTTATTCCTCTACCGATTCAAGAGCTGGGATTGTTTTGATATCTCCTCAAAGATATATGTTCCCTTCATTTTACAAATTACAGTTTAGCAACACTAACAATACAACTGAATACAAATCTCTGTTGCTTGGCATGAAGGCTGCTCAAGAAAAAGGCATCAAGTTTCTCCATGCCAAAGGAGATGATGAATTAGTGGTTTGTCAAGTGAGGAACTTATACCAAACTAAGAATGAAAGATTATGCCACTACCATAACTTGGTTTGGGACCAAATTGAAAGCTTTGATGCTTTTAACATTTCTGCCATACCTAGAGAGTCTAATGACAGAGCTGATGCACTTGCTATTTTAGGAACTCTCATAGTTCCTCATTCAGATTTCAAAGAAGACAGGTATACCATTGAGCTAGTTTACATACCAAGTGTTCCTAAAAATGCTGATCATTGGCAAGTATTCAATGATGATCATCAAATCATTGCCTTCTTGGAATGAAAAGATAATTTTGAACAACTATGTTTTGAAGGCAGTGAATCTCAGAAGAATGAATCTATGTCTGAATCTAGCTCAGATATAAATGAAGAATTCTTACAACTAAAAAGAAAAAAATTCCCAAAGGCCTAGTTTCTCTTGAAAAGCTATTTGACAAGCATGATAGATTCATCAAATAACAACAAACAGACTCGAGTTTCTCTCAAGGATTCGATCAAGTGAATCTGTCTACTGAAGAAAATCCCAAGATGGTCAATATTGGTAAGTGCTGCACCCCTGAAGAAAGATTCAAGTTCACCTCTTTATTCTGTCAATACATGGATGTCTTAACATATTTTTATGAAGACTTGAAGTCTCTCAGACCAAATGAAATCTGCCATAACGTTCCTCTCAAGGCCGACTCAATGCCATACAAGCAAAAATCTAGATAATATAATCCAAAAATATCAGGTACTATTCTGTTTGAGATATAAAAAATGTTAAATGCTAGAATCATCTTCCCAATTCATCATTCCAGATGGATTGCAAACATAGTGCCTGTAAGGAAGAAGAATGGCAAAATTTGCATTTGTGTAGATTTTAGAAATCTGAATCAAGCATCTTTGAAGGATAATTATCCTTTGCCAATTATGGATCAAGTGCTTCAAACAGTGACAGGTTCAAAGAGGTTATCAATGCTGGATGGCTTCTCAAGATATAATCAAGTTGATGTTGGTGAAGCAGACCAACACAAGACTGCATTCACCACACCTTGGGGTACATTTGCATATAGGAGAATGCCTTTTGGTTTAATAAATGCTCGTGCTACCTTTCAGAGAGCAATAGATCTAGCTTTCAAAGATGAGATTGGTAAATTCATAGTGGTATAACTTGACGACTTGAATGTCTTTTCAAAGCATCGATCTGATCATGTACATCACCTACAACAAGTGCTGGAGCGCTACCACCAGAATGGTATTTCTTTAAATCCTAAAAAGTCTATTTTTGGAGTAATAGAAGGGAAACTCCTTGGACACATTGTGTCCAAAGAAGGCATAAAGATTGATTCAGACAGAGTCAAGTCTATTCAAGAACTTAATTTGCCTACAAGTAATAATGTTGTTCATTCTTTTTTCAAAAAGGTGAATTTCTTACGGAGATTCATCCTCGAATTTGCTGAGAAAACTAGACACATTGTGAACATGATGAAAGGGAAGACCATCTTTAGCTAGATTAAAGAAGGCAAATTAGCATTTCAGGATATCAAAACTTCCATTGCTCATGCCCCTACCTTGGTTTGCCTAGATTACAACAAAGATTTCATCATATATAGCTATGCGTCTAAAAACACTCTTTCAATAATTCTTGTTCAACAGGACAAGGAGGGTATGGAATCTCCTATCTCTTTCATGAGTTTCCCTCTCAAAACCCATGAGATAAAGTATTCAAATATAGAGAAACATGCTTATGCCTTGGTGAAAGTAGTCAAACATTTCCGATTCTATATTCTGAACTCACACACTACTGCCTTAGTTCTTGACACTACAGTCAAGTCTATATTAACTCAGTAGGATTTTGGCACAAAAAGAGGTAATTGGATTGCAAAGATCCAAGAGTTTGATCTAGACATCAAGCCAACAAAGCTGGTCAGGGGTAAAGGCCTATGCCAATTAATTGCTGACAATAAGCTAGAAGACACACAGTGTGAAGAAACTGAAGTGGAAGAGACACCAACAATCCTTTTTGTCTCCACTACCAATGAGTGGTATTCATGTATTGCTCATTTCCTTACTTATGGTGAATGTCTTGCTCATTTGTGTTACAAAAAAAGGAGGACTATGAAGTTGAAAGCTACCAATTTTGTCCTTTGGGACAATGACTTGTACAAGAGAAGCATAGATGGAGTATTCCTTCGCTGTGTAGACAAAGAGCAACAAAGCCATCTTTTGAAATCTTTCCACAATCTAGCCTATGGAGGACATTTTTCTGCTCTTGTGACTACTCACAAGATTATGTGAGCTAGGTATTACTGGCCAACTCTTTTCCAAGATGCACATAAGTGGGTGAGGAAATGTGAACTCTGTCAGCAATTTATTAGAAGACCCAAGTTAGCTGCTATGCCTCTCAAGCCAGTGATCATATAAGAACCTTTCCAATTATGGAGACTTAATTTTATTGGGACTATAAACCCATCTTCAAGTGCTAGACATGATTATGTCCTTATAACAACTGACTAATTCACCAAGTGGGTAGAAGCAATCCCAACTAAGCATGTTACTTCAGAAGTTGTATGCAACTTCCTCAAAGAGAATATCATTTCTAGGTTTGGAGTTCCAATCAAAATTGTTACTGATAATATAGCTTGTTTCACCTCTCAGGAAATTACACAATTTTGTTTCCATTATGGAATTATACTCTCACTCTTCTGATTATTTTCCACAAGGGAATGGACAAGCTGAATTTAACAATAAGAATCTGGTAACTATTATCAAGAAGCTGGTAGATGATAATCAAATAACATGGCATAAAGCATTGGTTGATGCTTTGTGGGTAGACAGAATCACACCAAAGAGGGCAATTGGTATGTCTCATTTTAAACTTATTTATGGTATCAATGCTGAGATACCAATCACCTTAGAATTGCTAGCCTTGAAATTGGCAAAGGCAATTGAAGATCAGACATATGAAAGCTCTCTTGATAAAAGAATCATGTGCCTGACTGAGCTAGAGGAATAGAGAACCATGGTGGTAGATAGAATTGCTGCTCATCAAAGTTTGGTAAAGAAACTCTTTGACCAAAAGGCCAGAAATTGTGATTTCCAGATTGGAGATCAAGTCCTGCTATGGGACAAAAGGAGAGAACCAAAGGGGATGCATGGAAAGTTTGACTCCCTTTGGAGAGACCCATTTATAATTCATAAGCACATTAGTGAAAACAAATTTTTGCTAAAATATCAAGATGGCACACTCTTTTCTTTGCCTAATAATGGGCATCATCTAAAACACTTCAACTCTTGAAGTATCAGATCATTGCATATGTATATATGTATATTTGTATAGTTTTTAATTCTAATTTATTTTGTTTGTTTCCATTTTTGATGCCTTTCATTTTTGGGTAGCATGAATCCGTAACCCAATGGTACACATGAAGACATTGGAGATTTTGAATTCTACTCCTTTCAATTCTTTTTGCAATTGATAGAAGTTCCCCAATTGGAGCCAACTATTGTCCCCCAAAAATATCACTCATTTTTGGGACAACATTTGAGCTATTTTGGTCTTACAGACCAAAATTGTCTCTTCCCTTTTCAAAATTTATCTTGGGCATTCAAATTCCTCATTTTTTAGGCTTAAATCTATGGACTCTGTAGGTGGGTTCAATCAAAAGAATCGGTTTCTAACACTTGGTCATTTTTGGGATTGGTTCATCCTTTGGTTCAACATCAAATGGTTCAAAGGCAGGTTCAATCAAGTGGTTCAATGCTTTGATTCATCCTTTGGTTCAATCAAATAGTTCATCAATCGATTCAAGGCTTCATTTGAACCATTGAACCAAAACTTGGTTCAACGGTTGGTTCAAGCGACAAAGTTCAAAGGAGTGCCCCAAGAGTCAAAGACACAAGTGCCCTTGCGAAGGGAATTCCCATGGCAAAAAGTGACCAAGGTAAACAAATAGACTGAGACAAAAGCCCAATAGAATCTTGTAGATGCTACCAAGTGTCAATGACCAAGCCTCACTAAACTTTATTTCTTTGAATTGGCAGATATTGCCATGTGTCCCTCTTGAAGCTTGTCGGAAGCCTCCAAATGTCAATATCCACAGTCTCAGCTTCACTATTTCGAGCAAAGACCATGGTGGACCCAGGGATGAGTGACTAAATGAAGTAGAATGTGCCATGTATCATCATCTGCCTGAATCTCTAAAGACAAGTGGAAGCTACCACCTTTTCCTTTGTAACTCCACAGAGAGCGACATGTGTCTGCATCCACAATTATGAATTTCTAATAGGTTTCAAAGCCTCTATCAATAAACATTTCTCAGAGTTTCGTGGAAGTTGCCATGTGTCTTCACCTATTTAGTAGTGGAATGTGCCATGCATCAATTGCTAAAGACCAGCAGAAAGTGACTAAGGAACAGAGCATTGAATTGAATCTAAGACCCGATTCAAATAACCAGAAAAGGAGGAACGATGAAGAAGGATCAGATCACCAGGTGGACATTGAAAGATGTAAAATTTCAATAGCGTGACTTGTTTCTCTACATTGAGAAAAGTAAATGGGTAGATGCCCCTAAGTTCCAGCCTGCCTTCTTAACAGATTTCAATGCAACATGATGTGTTACTATTCCTGAGTCCTTAAAGAGGCTATATAAGGGACTCTCTTCTATTGTAATAGGATATCTCTTTTTTGACAATTAGAATGAAACTCTGCCCAAATTGTAAGGCATTACTAAGACTTTGAGCTCAGATTATTGATCATATTTTGTTACTGGAATAAGAAAGCAAGTGACTTTTTAGACTTTGTGCTGTAATATCTTTGTTGTTAAGGAAATTGTTCTTATGTCTTTTTCTTCAATATATTTTATGTTCCTTTAATTCAACAAGCAGAATTAGTGATAACAGTCAGGAAGGTGTCTTGAAGAGTCAAGTGTGGAGAGACTTTGTGCCCCCATAATTGCCTTTAGTGTGTTTTCTTTTCATTTCTATGTAAAGGAATTTAGGATGACTTTGTGCCCTCATTGTCCTTCGTATCTTACTCTTGAGCAATTCAGGTGGCAACTTTGTGCTGCATCTCGATTTGCTGGTTATTACATCCTTTGTTACATTTTGCTGTTACTACCAGGAGTATTCTTGTGGTTTGCTAAATAGTAATTCTGAAAGAAGAGGAGTACTGTTTGTCATTTCCCTTGAGTTTTTCCTTTGATCTACATGCATCATCTCTGAAAAAAGAGAGATGGATGGTTTGTCCTACCCCTGAGTATTATTTTCTATATATATATATATAGGGAACCTCCCCTTGATGAGAGGAGAGATCAGTCCCCTTCTAATGTGGTAAACCTACACATTTGGATGACTAATCTTCCTACTTTGGCTGATCAGACCTATTTTGTTTATCAGTACGCTGATCGACAAAATATTCAACCAACAGGATTGATTTAAAATGATAGATTTGAAAGATGGGTTTTAAAGTGAGCATCATATGCACACACTCTTAGTGAGATCTTTTTAAATATATTTTAATGTAGTAATAATTTGTTTCTCAAACTCAATAATGCCAAATTATTGAAGGAAAGTAGTCTTAATAACTCATAATTTACAATCACTTGTTGAGGATCAAATTTTTTATATAATTATGCATGTGATCCAATAAGTTAGTGGAAAACTAGGTTGCCTTATGATTAGTATAAGTTATGCCTTACACCCACAAAATGAGTTCACACTTGTGAATAGGTTCAAAGGCATTCTTAACACCTCAATATTCAGGTAGATGGAGTGTCATCTCATAGTAGACTATAGGTACACTGGGTGGTTGTAGTGGACCCTATGATGTCACTCCTCCATTTCCTCTTGAACTATATGGTAGAGGTCCACAAATTCCTCTTGAGCCACATCTTGATCCTACTATAAATCCAATATAATCACTGCCAATACTACTCCCATTCCTCCTATAGTAATATGAACACCTAAATGATTAGGCAATTATAGGTGGGATTACATTTTTCCCACTACTTATATTGGGTCCACTTTGAATTCCAAGGTGATACATATATCTTAATTGTAATGGAAAGGTAAATGTTAATGGTAAATTGATACTTTGAAATTGCAATCTCATAGTTTCTTCTATGAACTTAGCTTTAGACTCAACTTTAGATTCTAAACTATTACTATCCAAATTTATTATAATAATTATGTCAATATCAAATGCATGAAAATGCACTATGGTGGGGGAATTGGACCCATTTTGATTGGGTTCCAATATCATCAATGCTTGTGCTACTACTTTTTTGCATACTTATGCTAACAAAGGGTGCAAACCCATGATTAGGGAATACTCACTACACCTTTCTATTTTTCTATGGATTCTCAAAACACTTATAATATCCTCCCATTTGCCCTTGGTATTGCTACCTATCATAGCCTTGCACCTGGCCTCATCATGCTTATGCTTCCATAATTATCATTGACTAACTTCCATGTTGAAATAACAATCCTATACCAATGTATATCCCTTTATTTCCCCACAAATCATGTTGCTCATACATGATAGAGTTTTAGTCATCCTTGGATAAGTTCTCAAGTCTTGAGTCAACCATTATTTTCTTAATTTCTAAGGGAAATTATCTTAGATACTTTCCACATGGTTCCTTCAGGAAGTTGAAATGTGCTTCTTCTAGACAAGAATATGTAGAGATAATGTATTCCAATATGTAGCTATTGAGTGTTCCTTTCTACCAGATTCCCATTGCACATGTCCAAGTAGTTTTCAACTTTGTCAAGGCTATTTGATGCTTGGATAACTAGGGAGTTTTCCATCCATAATTTATTGAGAAATCTTATGAATATACCAAAATCTAAGCATGTGAGTGAATGGGTAATTCAATAAATAAAGTTTCATAAATTAAATCATATAGATGTTGCTCTACCCATATGCATGTAAAAAATCTTGATCTAATATACTGAAGTGCAAGTTATCTTCTACCATGCCAATCCAATGTTTGACATTTTCTAAAGAGAGATTCTTAAGCATCTTTTTACCATCATGTTAGCAAGTGAAATAGGCCCTAATAATGGAACTAAAATGTTTGGGTCTTTTATCTTTAGTTTCAATTGAATAAGTACTGTTGTCACTTGAACTTGCACCCAGTGAGGAGATGACAAGTCACTCCTCATTCAAGTGGCACAATGGAACCACCTCAGGGATGTGGGTGTCCCTAAATTAAGGTGGATCTCTAGATGAGGGGATATTTACCCTTGATCCTACTACTAACACTTGGGGGATGAAAAGGGATAAGAATAGTTGAAAACAAATCTACTCTATGGGAGGTGATACACCAAACATATGATCTACTCACACCCTTTGACATGCACTTAGAACCAATAAAAAGTATGCACATACACTTCATCCAATGACAACCTTTTCTCTCACATAAATGTTTCAATACGGGGCCTTGGAAATAGCTTAGATGAGGAGGACTTAGACAATAGGCATTTTAAGACACACTATTGGATAGACTACTCACTACACCTACAATCTTGTTAGGCACTTCTTGCTGACCTACAAAAGAGATATTAAAAAATACAAGGTACTAGGAAGAGTAATATGTAAAGGTAAACAAAGCTACACTTGTAGAAGACCAACAACCATTATGTACACTTAGTGAATTCTTGAATGAGGTAAAAAAAACTATCTTTATTATCTCAAGGAAAAAATTTATTAGGGCTTTACCATACCAAGGTGGAGAGATCCTTATAAATATGTGAAAACATCAAACCCATCAAAACCAAACACAAGAATAAAAAATTAGCTCAAAAGGAGACCCCTCATGGTTGTAAATGCATAAAAAGCTTCTTGGAGTCTATGTGATTGTTTATAAAGGAAGAGGCACCAAAATGAAACTTATTCCTATGGATTTTAAGTACACTTAGATACCTTTCATTCCCCAAATTAATTATTCCCAACTCTAGATGTATGACCCACACCAATTGTTTGAAAATGACCTTTCTTAGCTTGCAAAGAGAAGATGGAAGAAATAGGAGTTGCATTTGAAATTTTTGGCATTCTCTCAGCTAAGAAAGCATGGGAAAGAGTGTAGGGAGCTGAATAGACATCTTACCCATGTTTTCACCTAAAAATGAGATAATCAATTCCGTACAAGTGCCTAAAAGGACCTAAAAGTAAGGAGAAACTCCCCATTTCTACATATAACTACCTCTTAAATTGACACTAACCACTTTATGATATATCTTGACCTCCTCCACATTTAAAATCACCCTTATGATAAATATGCCCCTTGTAAGTCTATACAAGTCATTAACTGGGCTAGGAGTATGACCAAAAGGCTATTTTTACATATGAGACATAATGAAATGTAAATTAATGACTTGTGAACCTCTTAAAACATATAAAATACCATGTTAGGACATTTTTAAAATAAAATGATCCTTTGACCAAGTTTGACTAGTGATGAATTTGGTTGACTTTACTAGTACAAGGAGGGTGGGCTTATACCAAGGCTAGAGGAAGGATAAGTAAAGTGTCTAAAACACTATGAGACCTTATAGGACATGTATAAACTTATAAAAAGTTAAAAAATGTAGGGTTTGCCTCAAACTTGACCAAAGGTGAAATTTGGTCATCATTTTTATCAACTCTTAGGGGTAACATGCTTGCCTATGTTAAGGACTAGTAGCTTTATCCTATTCATTAGGCAAAGGGAGTCAAATGCACTTATAAATAGCAAGACTAGACCTTGAATTGGATAACAAATAATTGGTTTACCTAAAAACTCACAAAGGAAAGAATAACACACAACAAAACTAAAGCAAAAACACAAAGCAAAAGACACTTGTGCTACTAAGCACTTAGGGAAAATAAGACACAATTGAAAACAAACTAGTTATGTACATCTAACTTGATCATACCTCCCTTCTTGGATCAAAAGGGAAGTATCTTGAATCTCCCTCCTCACTAGATGAGTGAGGATGCCAAGCATGCTTCTTTTTGGATGTGGTGTTAGATGACTCATTCTTTGTTTTTGCTCCTTGATTTGACATGTCATTTGATGAAGTCATCTCAAACATGTCTCCAAAGTAGATGAAGTCTTCTTGGACTTGGAAACATGCTTCATATTGTTATCCTTTTGTCTCTTCATTATAGATTTGAACATCCATGTACGGGACAACTTTGTTTCAAATTTATGTCTTCTTGAAGGCTCTCATCATTCTTCTCACTTATCACTACCTCTTGAAAGTCTTCAAGAAGCATTGTATCATGACAATTTGGAAGTGTTTCTTGCTCACACCTTTCCTTGATGTTGATAAGATCAACTTCATAAGTGGCTCTAGGATCAAATTTTGAGTCATCCTTAAAAGGCTCAAGATCATCATAGATTACTCCATCATAATATAGACTCTCTTGATGATGATGTTCTTCAATATATGCATACTCTCCAACATCTTGGACTTGTGTCATTAGGATTTTAGTCTTCTCACATTCTTCATACTCTTGGAACATTTGCATATAGGTCTACCACATGTATTCCTTATGAGACACAACATCTTGCTTTCCATGGATTGTAGTCATTTCCAAAGGACTTGTAGGATCCTTGAGAGATTCAACTTCATTGCATATGTCCTCAAATTTATGCCACAAGTCATCACCCTTTGACTAGTCAACATCATGAAGAGGAGAAACAAGAGAGGCTCCTTTAATTTCTCCTTTGGTTTCTAAAAGAACCTCCTTTAAGACCTCTTCTTCAACACAATGAGGATCCTTCTCCTCATCTTCACAATCTAATGACTCCTCACTAGCAGTCAGTTCTTCTTTATCTTCAATCCAGTCTAAAATCTCAAACTCATCCTCCTTAGTAGTGCCAGTATTAGGCCTCTCAAAAATAGGAAGTTTATCTAAAGAAGATTTCCAAGGAGAAATGCAATCTTCAACATTTTAAGGGCAACATTGATAAATTAGAGAAGGTGGAAAGATGGGTTCAATGGATTATTGAGGAGGGGTGGGAGGGAGTTTAGGGGTTTCAAATTTCTCTCCCCTTCCAACTTCTTCACCTAAACATGATTTATTCTTTTCTTCACAAGATGCCACCACTTCTTTCCATCTTGGGAAGGCATGCTTAGAGATGTTTTCATGGGGATGAGATGCAAATGAAGGGGTGGATGATATGTTTAGGAAACTTGAATCTTCCTTGGGCTTGGCATCTTGATTGCAAACTAGAAGAGTAGGCTTAGAAAGTTCATTTTATGCTACCATGATAGATTGCCTTAAAATATGATTGGCCAATTCAATATTCCTTTCAAGATGAGCCTCAAAACTCAAACCTTTTTTCTCACAATCTTCTCCAAATACATCAACCTGCTCAACCATGTTATCCTCCTTCCTTTGGCTGCTCTTGGGGAATGCATGAAGGACTTGGTGTATTTTGAAATATGATTATGTTAGAATTTTGAGTGGGCAAAATTGACACATTTAAAGGTTTATGTGGGATATATTGGGGCTGCCAATGCTGAGATAGTTCATGATATCTCAACCTTTATTCTAGGTGGAAAATTAGGACATAAACATCAAACATCTCATTAGAAAGACATTGCTAATTAGCTCTCTCTATAGGCATCCATTCTTTCTTGACTTATTTCAAAGTATCCCTTACACTCTTGATATAAACACTAGGGATGACTTGATCACAACCATATCTAGTATCAAGGTCTAACATGTAGTCTTGGTAGCCAATAAGAGTCTTTTTGAAACTTACAATGAAATGACTTGGAGAGGAAACAAGTGGACGAGGTGAAGCACAAGCTTGATAGGACTGGTCATAGGCAACATATGATTGATAGGGATCATGACAAGTTTAGATAAGTACTTGTTCATATTGAGGGGGAATATTCAAAGCAAGACATATCTCCTCCACTTGTGTTAGGACAAACTCAACATCAAAATAATCCATGAGACTTGTGAGAAGTGTGTAGAACAAGAAAACAACTTTAATAAGAATACCAAGACTGCTTAACTAGTAGATTTATTCTTGGAGTCACCATTGGTGCTTAATGGAATTACCTCCAAAGGCTGGTATCTTGAAGAGAACACAAAAACTCTTGAACCTCTTAGAATAAGAGTCCCACCGAGCATGCCAAAAATTATTGTCACTTGAACTTGCACCCAATGAGGAGATGACAAGTCACTCCTCATTCAAGTGGCACAATGGAACCACCTCAAGGCTATGGGTGTCCCTAAATAGAGGTGGATTGAGGGGATAGTTACCCTTGATGCATCATTATAGCTCAATCCTACTACTAACACTTGGGGGGATGAAAAGGGATAAGAATAGCTAAAAAAAAATCTACTCTATGGGAGGTGATACACCAAACATATGCTCTACTCACACCCTTTGAAATGAACTTAGAACCAATAATAAGTATGCACATACACTTCATCTAATGAAAACCTTCTCTCTCACATCAATGTTTCAATATGGGGCCTTGGAGATAGCTTAGGCTAGGAGGACTTAGACAATAGACATTCTAAGACACACTATTGGATAAGCTACTCACTACACTAGAAATCCCATTAGGAAATTATTTCTGACCTAAAAAAGAGAGATTACAAAACACAAATTACTAGGAAGAGTAACATGTGAAGGTAAACAAAGCTACACTTGCACAAGACCAATAACCATTATGTACACTTAGTGAAATCTTGAATGAGGTAAGAACAACTATCTTTATTATCTCAATTAAAAAATACAGTATGGCTTCTCCATATCAAGGTTGATAGATCCTTATAAACATGTGAAAATAATAAACCCATCAAAACCAAACATAAGAATCAGAAACTAGCTCAAAAGGAGACCCCTCATGGTTGTAAATGCATAAAAAGATACCTGGAGTCTAAGTGATTGTTAATAAAGGAAGAGGAACCAAAATAAAACTTATTTTTATGGATTTTAATTACACTTAGAGACCTTTCATTCCATAAAATAATTCTTCCCAACTCTAGCTCTATGACCCACACCAAGTGTCTGAAAATGACCTTTCTTGGCTTGCAAAGAGAAGATAGAAGAAACAAGAGTTTGAAATTTTTTGAATTATCTCGTCACACCAAGCATGAAAAATATTTTATGGATCTGAAGAGACATCTTACCCACATTTTCAATTTAAAATGAGATCATCAATTCTATACAAGTGCCAAAAAGGACCTAAAAACAAGGAGAAACTCCCCATTTCTGCATATAACTACCTCTTGAACTGACACTGACCACTTTATAATTGATCCTTACTCTTCCACATTGAAAATAACCCTGGTGACAAATATTCCCCCTTGTAAGTCTGTACAAGTCATTAAATGGGCTATGAGTATGGCCAAAAGGCTATTGTTGTATATGAGACGTAATAAAATATAAATTAATG
Source organism: Torreya grandis (assembly GCA_037957365.1). Taxonomy (NCBI): domain Eukaryota; kingdom Viridiplantae; phylum Streptophyta; class Pinopsida; order Cupressales; family Taxaceae; genus Torreya; species Torreya grandis. Next base: position 1,110,342 of record JARHVA010001268.1, read on the forward strand.
ACTTGTGAACCTCTTAAAACATATCAAAGACCACCTTAGGAAATTTAAAAAATAAAATGATCCTTTGACCAAGTTTAATTAAGGATGACCTTGTTTGACTTGACTAGTACAAGGAGGGTGGGCTTAGACCAAGGCTAGAGGAAGGATAAGTAAAGTGTCTAGACCACTATGAGACCCCTATAAGACATGTATAAACTTATAAAAAGTTTAAAAATGTAGGTGTTGAGTCAAATTTTACCAAAGGCAAATTTTTTTCAATAATTACTAGTCGTATGCCCATGAAAAGGAAGAAACCAATGAGTTAGTGCATTGGCATATCATGCAAGTAGTGACCTTGTGCACTCACCTGAGGCACATATCTTAGACCGGTTCCCATTGATTATGTTATATGGTGGTGGATAGAATTAAATATATTTATGCTTAGGTGTTGGGGTTATATATATTATCATTTTTATTAGTCATCATATTAGAGTTACCATCTTACTCATTCAACACATTCTACAATCCTCTAATCAATGCCATAAAAAAAAATTAACATACTAGAATTCATAGACAATAATAATTCCTTTCATTAAATTGAAGAGGATTAAAAAGGTATTTCAACAAAAATATCTATATGTTTACACACATATATGAAAAATTAACCAAAAACCAACAACACTTTCTAAATAAGCTAAGGGGTATTTATACATAATCTAACCCCTCTTAGGTTACATCATTAATACAATATGGATGACAAGCCAATGACTATTTTAGAAAAAGAATTCATGGTGAGTTATTAAAATTAAGTCCTTTTGAATTGGGCCTAACATCCATTATATACTCTCTATGCTATATATTTGTGTTTGTGCTCCTCCTCTCTCATGAAATGATGTAAGATTCATGGTTTATTAATATTTAATGCTTTTACAAACTGCTTTACAATCATCTCCACTTTCTATGCCCTTGTCCTAGTATTATGATGTTATAAGTCTTGTGTCTTATGTTCATTGTTATTTGTATCCTTTAATTATGAAACTCACTCTCTCTCACCAAGGTCTTTCATGTTTTTATTCCATGCCTCTCTCTTCTGCATTATTCTCTTTTGTGCCAAGGTCCTTGATATAGGAGCATCAATAAAAAAGAAGCTAATTTTATGTTTTAGTCATTAATGGTCAAAAGTGGGTAAATTTTAAATTTAATGCGAGTTAAGGGAAATTTTTAAGGTTCATTACATGTGTTTTAGGACATTTTTAGTCCTTAAGAATCGTAGGAGTTAGTTTGAGGGTGTTTGGAGTTTTCCCTCCAAAACTAAGAATTTAAAAATTCAAATATTCAAAATGAATTTAGAAGGGTCATTTGCATGATTATAATGTTTATAGGATACCAGTGGGATTAGGAATTCATGTAAAGGGTCATTATAAGTCTTATATATTAATTCAAAAATTAGAATTCATGCATTTTGTTTAGTAGCCCTTACCCATACGTTGGGTTCAAGAAAAAGAAGTTGTTTTGTAACTAATTTGGTAATCAACTTTGAATTAGGTTGAAAAATAAAGAATAGTATGTGAGTTGGAGAGGTTTATTTTCATTTAATAAAGACAAGATAGGTCTCCAAGAAGAAGGAGGAAGATCATAAGAGGAGAGAACATACAAACCTCTCAAAGAAGATTTCAAGTCCAAGAAAGGAATGCCATGTAACAAAGATTAATGTTATAAATAAAGCAAGGTGTTTTTGATCTAGATTATCCTTTAAATACATGTATTTGAATTAAATTAATGCTTTATTTGAAGGATCTAAAGTCCATAAATGTGTTATCCTTTGTGTGTAGTTATAGGTGAATGAAGGACTACAAGTGGTAATCAAAAGGTGATTGTAGGTAACAGTCAAATATAAAAGTTTGGAATTATTTCATGAGACTAGTAGGTTGTGAACTATTATGCTGTTGGATTTGAATGTATTGATTTTAATCAGGTATAAATAGGAATAAGGGAGACTTACCTATATGGAGAACCTAACTAAAGGGTTGCCTCTATCCTTATACCCTATTTTATTTATGACAGTCAATCTGAAAATGAAAGGTTGTTGTTCACAAAATGGTGTTTGGCTTAGATGAAAGGATGATGTTTAGAATAATAATGATCACTAATGAGGATATTAGTTATTTTTTTAATTTATGTAATGGTAAACAAATGATGTACATTCATCTTGAACAAAGGAAACCCTACCTACACAAACTCACCTTGTTACCTGTTTTCAAGACAAGATAGATACATAAGTGTGAGAAGGGGTAAGATCATGAATTATTTGAACCTTATATATATATATATATATATATATATATATATATATATATATATATATAAGATATTCATATACAAAGAGTGATTTATAAAAGTGTTTATAATCTCATCAAATGTATTTGGGTGCTTGGAAACATTGACACAGTCTTACCACAGTCATACCCTATTTAATATAGTCAATACACAAAGAGAGGTTTTAATTACCAATGAAAAGTGGAAAGAGATGGTTTTGAGTGAGAATTATAATGTCCAAAGTGGGTGAACCTTATGTTATAACCAAATTAGGGTTTAGAATATGTTTGAAGGAGAAAAGACATGAAAACCCTCTTCATAGTCAATAAAGGAACACTCAGTCAACTGAGTTTAAGTTAATTGAAGTATGAAATAGACCAAAAAAGGATTATTTATAGTTGTATAAGCTAAAGGGATACAAAACATAATGAATGAAGGTAATTTTAACTTTTAAAATGTTGTAGAGCTCGAGATATAGAATTATTTGTCATCAACCTGTGTAGGTCTAAAGAAATCCCAGAATTAGGGTTTAGGTATTTTAGGGAGATTTAACCATTAGAATAAGCTGAAATTTTGTAATCTTTATCTATTAGACATGATTAAAGTGATTCAAGTAATTTTGGTTTGAAAGAGTATGGACTGATATAGTTTTGAGAACTGTGGTGTTGGAATAGGCTTAATTAGGCCTAAAAGAGGGTGGTTTTATAAATGAATTGATAGATAGGGGATGAATCAGGTCAAGAATTTTTTTAAATATATTAAAGGGGATAGAGGGATTCTATAAATGTGATTTTTTTCTTGGAAAGAGTGCCTAGATTAAATTATTTAAGGAAAAACCTCAAGAAAGGGCTACAAGCCTCTTAAGGTTGTGATAAGCTTGGTAAGAAGAAATGATTGATGAACTAAGTTTGAGGACTTGAAAGGTATTGGAACAAGTGTGAAATGAAAATATGAGGTCATCCATTTATTTAATTTAAATCCTTAACATCTATAACAAGAATTGGCTCTTGAGACTAAGGGACTAGTTGCTAATGCTAGCTAGTGAAAGCACAAGAATAAGTTTTCTAAGGGAATGAATTGCAAAGGGTAAATAAATGTGAGTGAATATCATGAGGGTGATAAATTATCATCAAGAATTGATAAAAATATTACAAGACACTAGATAAAGTGAAAGAGTCTAATAAGGATAATGATCAAGCTAGTGAGACTGAAATCTTGAAGATAAAATCTGCTAAGTACATGTGACCAGTTTGGATTAAGAACCAGGGAATGATGATAATGGAGACTGTTATGCCTATTTTATAAACACCCTAAATTTTTTAAAATACATACTTTTTGCCATAGACCCTGTCAAGAAACCTAAAACTATGTCGGGGACCCTATTGAATGATAGTATTTTTTTAAGATACATATTTTCAATTATGAAATTGTAATGATTGATTGATGAATTTTATTTATGTTTCTAAGTGGTTTAAAAAATTATCGTGGATTAATGAATAAAATATGCATATATATTTGTAAATGTGATTAGTTATTTTGATACTCAGTTCAGTTTAGTTTTGATAGTTTTAGTAGATAAATGGACTTTCAAATTTTTGTCACTTTAGTAGATTTAGATGTTACTTTGATATTCATAGTTGATATGATTAATGACTTAGAGTAGATGATAGTTTAATAGAAATGATTATCACATTTTAAAATCAATGCATTTTAAATTTGTTCTCAAGGCAAAATTCTAATTCATAGCTCATTTTTAATTACCTTTTTGGTCTAATAAACTTTCATCACTTTGATTATGCTTAATGTGGTTTGTCGATGTTGTCAAAGTTTAGATTTATATTACATGACTTAAGATCACTATTTGATTTCCTAGTTTGAATAATTATCATTCATGATTATAACCAACATTTAAATATTAGTTTCAAAAGAAGATAATAGGTTTCAAGGCATTGTTAACATCATTCAACATATTGTTGGGCATATATGTATTCATATGATCAAATAGATTAAGGCTTTAAGTTTGTTCCATGGGATTAAATCCTAATGATATTAGATATCAATCTTATTATATATATTTCAAAGGCTTATATTGTGTCTTGACTTAAGACCTTATGGGCCATGGGCTTAGGCATTGATTTTTAATTAAGTTATGAGTTTGTCATGAATAATGTTTGTTTTGCCTAAGTTTGGGGTATATTCTTAAAGGGCCATTGGTAGAAATACAAATCCATTACATTGACTTGATGGTTTTATAGGTTAGTGTCTAGTTGGCATCTTGATCCGTCATGGTAGGTAAGGTTGGCATAAGCATTTAACTCAAAATATGTTCTCAAAGTTTTGAGATTGGCAAATAGATTTGGTAGTAAGAGAATTAATGTGAACGGTCTTTTCCTCAAAACTTGGTAATTAGTTGATGATATAGTGTAAAGAGATAGATGTGGCTAACTTTGTCAATACTAATAAATGACTTGATGGGATCACTAAACATACAATTAATAAATACAAACCAATGCAAACTCAACATGTCACTTGGTTAGTTACGAAAGAAAGTTAATGGATATAAGTTTTTTTGATTTCTCAGTTTTGGGTCATTTATCACAAGATTCTCACAGAAGCGGAGCTCTGGTTCACCAAAATTTGGAGTTTATAGTAAAGGATTCTTGGAGATTTTTCCTCAACAAGATTTTGGGAGTATTACTAGGTATGTCTATACAAGTTTTGATTAGTGTTATTTGAAAACATCCTAGTAATGAATGACAAAACTTGAAGTGAAGAGGAAAGTTTTGTTTGAGTTTTAGTTTGCATGATGATTAATAAAGTTTTGATAATTTATTTTGAAAATTTGTAAAGGGATATGGGTAATGGTTTAAGGTTTTTGAAACCCTTCCTACATGCAGATGTTCTATGAGACTATGTTGAGTTTCGTTAAGTATTTGGGTGGTTTGTTTCTGCATGGTTGAATTCATTTTTGGTTATGAATAAATTTGTGTGAATGATGGTCTAAAGTGTTGAAGTTTTTGATTTTGGTTAAAATGCATATGAAAGTGTCTATTTTGGTTTTGGAAACACTATGTTAAATGACTTAGTATCCAAGTATCTTTATTTTAAGTCGATATCAGACACAAGGTTTATAATATGGATCAGTTAAATCTATGGAATTATTTTCAATATTTTCTTGAATGTCTATGTTTGAGGAAATTTATAAGTCTTCAGTCTTGGAAGTCATGATTACTTGGATAATTTTTTAGTAGTTTTTGTTTAAAATATTATGTGGATATTTTTAAAAAAATACAAGCTATTTGTGAAATACGAAAATGTTGAAATCTTTTCAAGTGCATGAGTGAATGACTCTCGAGTATATTTTTTTTGGGATATTTTTTTGGATAGATGGTTGCCTATATATTTAAATGGTTAAAAGTTGAGATTTTTTGGTTTCTTACTTGCATGCATACAACGGGTGTCTATTTTGGTTTTGAAGTGTTTGTTGAATATATCAATTTGTAAATATCCTTCAGTTTAAATTGATGTCAGATCTAGGGTTTATGTCTCAGTTGAATCTATGATAAATGATTAAGTATTTTCTTGGATGAAGAAATAAATGAGTTTTGAAAGTGGTTATGGCATAGATAAGATATGAGTAGCTTCAGTTTGGTATATTATGAATATTTAAATAGATTTAGTTGACCATCTTGCAAATGGTATGCTAGGAAAACATTGATAAATATATATGGATTGTCTAAAGTTGTGATTTTTTCATTAGTTTATAGTTATAAATGTGATTTTGAGATTTTAGTTAGAATGAGAATTATATTAAAACTTCACCTTAATATTGAAATTTTAAGTTTTTCTTTGAAAATAAATGTTGAGATTAAGATTCTTTGATACTTTTTGAAATTTATATCATAATCTTATATATTGAGATAAAAATATTGATAATTCACTTCATTTTAAAGTACATATATAATTAACATATTAATAGAATAGTGAGATATGGTGATAGACATTTTGGTTTATATTTGGCATTATTTTGTATAGAAAATGTGATATTCAGATACATTATGATGAATTTTAGTTTATGATACCATTTTAGTTTTATTCATTAAGTTATTGTAGTCTTCAGTTTTGTTTCTTTGATCCATTTATTATTTCCCAATCTTAGATTTGATTGTTATTTTTTAGATTTATCATTATGTCAGGGTGGGATCAATCTAGTTCAGTAAGGAGTAATGACAATAGGAGATGGGGACATAATTATAATAGTAATCTTAACTAGCCTAATCCTAATATAGGCTTTCATAGAGGTGGGTTTTGAGCAAGAAATTTTGGTCCCATATTTCATAGGGGAACCAAAATATCCATACACTTTGATGCTTATGATCATGAATATTAGGACATTCTAAGTAATTTTCTTGCTAATCCAATTAATAGGAGTTATAAAGGTAACATGGGTTTCTTTGGCCATAGATTTGGAGCTTGAAACCCTTATCAAAGTATCTCATCCCATCATTTGGACAATAATCCACAACATTTACCACTTCAGCTTCCTAATGTTGATAGAGTTGACCCAATTATTGAATCTCTGCCTACAAATCAGACTACAAAGTTAGAAGTTGAGACTGACCATGCTAAAGATCTTATGAACATGGCCATTCCTTCTTATACACGTTCCCCTTCCCATAGAAAACATGTCATGAAATTTAATAAGTTAAATCCAGCTACTATCCATAGTGAGCCTATTCTGAGGTCTGAAAGATTGAATTTGAGGGTTCAAGGTTATGATGGTAGGAGAACAACAATTGATATTCCACCTTCCACTGTAGAAAATAGGACTATAATAAAAATATCTTAAAGTTAATCTGAGCTAGATACACCAAGAGCAGGTAGAACGTTGAAGAAAATCAAATTAAAGATTGATGACAACACCACTGATTCATGAACAAGATTGATGTCATTTCCTGCTACAGAGATAGAGTATAATGTTTGTCTTCATGAACAAGATAAACATGTGATTGAAGTGTTATCTGATTTAGATGATTATTGGTCATCCAAAAGATAAACTCTATTTTATTTCTAAACTTTTTCATGGCAGAACTTGATATTTTTTTTAGACTTTGGTAAATTTTGATAATTTTTGAAAATACAAACAATTTTGAAATTTTGATATAAATATATATGCTTCAGTAAATTGATATGCATTATGGATTAATGTAAATAAGATTTATTAATCTTTGAGTTATTCATTTTATGATTTAAATAAGTATTCTATTATATTATTAATGAGTGCCTACCTGTTAAGATTAGAACCCTTGGTTTATATTTGATAAACTTGATCAATTAAGACTTTTTTTAAAGTCTTAACTAAACTTGTCCTTAACTAATAATAATTATAATTAATTGACTTTTTAAATTTAATTAGTTAACATAAACTAATAACTAATTAAAGTCAGTTATAACTTATTTGAAACTAAGTTTGAAGGTATAAGAAGAGATCAAAGACTCATTTGAAGATAGAAGAACAACAGGTATTAAAGACTTAGATATTTTTTGAAGTCAATCATTGATTTTTATTCTTTCTATGCAATTCCTCTAAGATGGTATAACTTTTGTCAATAGAATCAATGGTAATTTATTTGATGGTTGAGTAGTTTCTTATGCAACATAGGTATATCCATCTGTATTTATCATTTAGTACTAATTATCTAAAGATTACTAAGCTTAAAATATTTTGATGATTGATACTTGTAGTCCTATGTGTAGATTCCAAGTATTCAACCTGAATAATGACAAACATTTTGCTATTTTATGATACTTCATTGATCTATTTTGACTGTAAAGTTGTTATTCAAGTTTTTATAAAGGAAGAATGTTAGTTTTCTCAATAAAAGTTACCTATTTTGCTAAGACGACTCTTTTTTGAGATTCACACACTTTATTGTAATCCATTTGATTCTAACTTTAATATAATTTGAATCTTTTAGTTCTCTTCTTAATCTAATTTTTATTTCTATTTCTAGTCCTCTTTTATTTGTCTTTTAATTTAATTTATTTCTATTTTAGAATCTAATTAGCGTCTATTTCTATAATCTTGTTCTTTTCTTTGTTTAGATAGCTATAAATCTTTCTTAGATTCCTGCTTTCTTTAGACCTATTTAGAGTTTAATTTCTTTAAGTATTTATATCTAATCTTATTCAATTCCTAATTAATTTGTCTTTTCATTTAATAATCTTTTTTACTTTCTCTAAGTTAGTCACTTGGCATTTAATTTATAGTTGAATCCTTTTAGTTTATTGTTTAGATTTAATTCAAATAGGTTTTTAGATCTATTTTAATCTTTAGATTAATAGATTTTAGTTTGGTCTAAATTTAGTTAAATAGTTACTCCATAATTATTAGTTATTTGGATTTAATTCTAACTTTTATTCAATATTTTAGTCTCTTGTCTTTTTCTTTAGTTTATTTTAGATTATGGTATTTGTCTTAATTAGTTTTATAGCTTAGTTGTTTCCTTTTCCTTAGTTTGTTAGTTTATTGTCTCACTCTCTTGTCTATGCAATTGAATCTTTTCTCTTTTCTTTGACCTATCTTTTTTTTTTTTTTTTGTAATTTTGTTTTAAAGCTAACTTGGAGAACATTACAAGCAAGAAACAAAGATATTATTTGAATATATAAATATTATTGAATCATATTTATATATTTCAAGAGACTATATAACTTAGAGTTTTTTATGTCATATAATAGATTACAAAATTTTATCTTAATTGATTCATGATTTGACAAGTTCATTTTTAATTGTTACAATAGAATAACTTGTTTTGATAATTTGTCGATTATTTTTTAGAATTATAATAAAACTCCATTGCATCTTTAGGATCTTAGATAAACCTTTAGAACCCCACTATTGGACTGGTATGATTTCAACTTGACCTTCATGATAGGTAAAAGAGTTAATTCTTGATGGTACATTTTCTATCATCAACAAATTTAACAACTCCACTAGAGAATTCATTTAGAAATATAAATTATTTTATGTTTTTTTTTCCTTTTTGCTAATGGTTATTAGAGGTCAAAAACATCCTATTATTCAACCTAGAATAGATCTAGAAGATGATCAAGCTAATGTTTCTTTTAATCTAACACATTACGCATGATATAATCATCCTAAAAATATTTATCAAGTTATTGAAGTCATAAATCAAGAAGAAGAGATTGTATAATTTGAAGTTGATTGGTATTCAAATCTTACATGTGAAACTCAACATGATATTCTAAATTCAAATAAGAGAATTTGAGAAGATAGAGATAGAGTTTTATCTATTAATCCTAGGCCTAGAGCTCATTTTCTTTCTGATTCTTTTTCATTTGAAGATTTTATTTTTCCCATTGAAACTACTTTTACAAATTTGTATTTAAATCAAGAATACCAGGTTCAAGATAATCACTCTATTCAGGTAGAAACTACCAAAACTTCCAATGAGAGATCAACTTGTGGGAGAACCAATAGTATTAGAATGAAGATTAGAGGATTTGCTTCACGATTTGAAAAACAATAGAGGAAAATATGAAATCACTGAAGGTAAAAATGAAGCAGAAGCTTAGGAAGAGCATCAAATAGATATAACACCATGGAGTTTTGCTAATCTAATTAATGTCATAAATCATCTTGATAAGTTACCTTCTCTTAAGAGATTAAATATACCAAAGTTTTTTGGTGCTGCTGGAGAATCTTGAGAAGATCATTTAGAATATTTTGGATTAGTTTGTGCTACTCTTGTAATAATTAATGAAAAAAATTACCTAAGAGTTTTTTCTTAAACATTAGAAGGAAAAACTTATCAAGCATTTGTTAGTCTACCTACTAAAGTGATTGATAAAAATATAGACATTTTGAAATACTGTAATGTTTATGAACTTGATTATAATCCAGACACATATCAAGCTATTATTAAATTCAAAAAATATCTTCAAGAGAAAGATGAAATAACTGAAGATCTAGCATATAATATAAACACTCTTGATGATCCCTCATAAAATGAAAATGTTTATGTTATAAATACTAGGAATAAAGATTATAATTTTTCTCAAAATAACAAAACAACAAATGATAAATCCTCTTCTGATGATAAAGATAAATCAATTTAGAATAATGCTAAAAATTCTAATGCTATGAAAAATAATCTTTTTACAATTGAATATAATAGTAGTCAATATCAACATTATAAATCTAAAATTTATAGACAAACTGATGCTAAGACTTATAATATAATTGATGACTTGTCAACAATTAAAGATGGGTTTTCTTTGCTACAAGCAACTAGTCTTTTGGGATAGCTTGATAAGATTAATGAAGCAGTGAAAATCTCAAAGATGATGTAAGTTTGCAAGAGGGTAATTTTGAACATATTTATCCCAACATTTTTACCCCCTATTGATTATATTCTTCCTTTCTATGTCATAGTCAAGATTAATAATAAAATAATTCATAATTACATTTTAGATATAGGTGCCTAAAATAATATCATGTCTAAGTCCATTGAAAATTAATTGGGTATATCTTATGAAGCAGATAATAAGAAATTTACTGGTTTTGATTCTAGACAAACTAAGAGTTGTGGTAAGTTTCATGACATAGTTATTATAATTATGCATAGTGAATGGATTAGATGTATGACTAATGTTCAAGTGTTAGATATTTTTAGTAATTATACAATGTTGTTAAGAAGGGATTGGTCTAAGGAAACCGGGTTTTTCATTAGAAAAGATATAACATGGGTGCCTATTTATAATGAGATTACTTTTATTAAAAAAAAATTCAAGTACATCGATTGAGTCACCTTCCCCATCTAATATTTCTTACATTGAAATTGGTATTGTAACTTATGAATTTTTGAATGTAGATGAACCAAAAAATCAACATGAAAAAAATATTTAAAAGGAATATTTTATGCTCTCTTTACTTTGATGGAACTTGCTCTCAACAAGGTAATGGTGCTAGAATTTGTCTAATTTCTCTTGTGGGTAGAATCTTTCATTTTGCTTTCAAATTATCTTTTGAAAATACTAATAATATAGTAGAATTTGAAGCATTATGTTTGGGATTAGAAAGGGCCATAGAGTTGAATGTTAAACATTTAGAAGTTTTTAGAGATTTAAAGCTAGTAATAAGAAAAGTTTATAAGATTTATAAGACTAATTAATTTTTTTATATAATTATACACAAAGGGTTTGGTCATTAATTAAGTATTTTTAATCTTTAAATATCACACATGTACTTAGAGAATTTAATGTAAAAGAAGATAAACTTGATGTTTATACTTCCAATTCAACTTTAAGTGAGATTGAGCCTACAATAGACTTTCCTTTTGTTGAAGTAGTTCATCCCAAGATTCTTGATTTAAATGATAGTTGGCCTATGTTTAATTATGATGAGCATATAGATTCATTGCTTAAGGTAAATTACTTTGATCATGATGACTATGTACTAAATTATGGTGATTATTTACAATTAAGTACTAATAGATTACCTGCTAGTTTGGTAAGCTTAGAATCTATGTTTTCACCCAAGATCAACCAAAAATATCTAAAATAGAAGATACATAAATAATTATCATAGATGAGGCCACTCCTATAAATTTAAGCATTGAAAAGGATCTTAAGTATGTTTATTTAAGAATTCAAATGACTGAAAATGAGAAGGTTAAGTTCATCAAATTGTTTAAATAATTTATTGATGTCTTTGCATGGTCATACAGGGACCTTAAAGATTATGATAATAATATTATTAAACATGGAATTTATATTAAGCCTGGTGTCAAAGTTATTAGGTATGAAATATGAAGAATCAACTTTTTTTTAGAAGACATCATTAACAAAAAGTTGGATAAAATGATTGATGTTGGTATCATTTTTCCTATAACATATTCAGAATAGGTAGCTAATCTAGTTTTAATTAGAACAAAAAATGGTGACATTAGATTATGTGTTGATTTTAGAGATCTAAATAAAGCTAGTGTAAAAGATAATTTTTCTCTACTTAGCATAGATCAGATTTTGTAGCATGTTGTAGAGTTTAAAATGATGTCTTTATTAAATAGATTTTCAGGTTATAATCAGATTTTTGTGAATTTTTGATGATAGACATAAAACTACTTTGACCACATGTTGAGGTACACTTTCTTATAATAGAATGCCTTTTGGTTTGATGAATGCATGGGCTACTTTTCAAAGAGCCATGCATGTTGTTTTTGATGATTTAATAGGCATAGTTATTCAAATTTATTTAGATGATCTCACTATTCATTCTAAAAAGATAAAAAAATATTTAGATCATATTCGTAAAGTATTCATGAGATGTAAAAAATTTAGAATTTATTTAAATCCAAAAAAGACTATTTTTGGTGTGACTAAAGGTAAGTTATTAGGACACAATTTCAAAAGATGAGATTTCAATTGACCATGAACGTGTTAAAGTAATTAAATAACTTCCTCCTTCCAAGGATCAATCAAATTTAAGGTCTTGTTTTGGTAAGATAAATTTCATTAGAAAATTCATTTCTTATTTTGCTAATAAATCTAATCCATTATAATTGCTGCTTAAGAAAGATAAAACTTATATTTGGAATGAAGGTACTAAATTAAATTTTACTTCTGTTAAAAATGCTATTGAAGTGATCCTATTCTTGCTAAACCTAACTTGAATAAAGAGTTTATTATCTATGTTAATGCCACTGAAAAGGCTATAGGAGTAGTAATAACTCAAGAGTTTGAAAATAATGAATAAAAACCAATCTGTTATAAGAGCCAAGTTTTAAAAGATGTAGAAGTTAGGTACCTCCTTATTGAGAAATTCATTTTCTCATTAGTTTCCTCTTTAATTAAATTTAAATACTTGTTAAAGGTAAACAAAGTTTTTGTACGATCTATTGTATCTGTTTTGTCATATCTTTTAAAATAGCCAACCATTCAAGGAAGGCTAGCAGATGAAGTAATTTCTTTTCTAAAAAATTAGAATTTTCTTAGGTTTGGAGTTTCATATAAGATTATTTTGGATAACGAACCTAAATTAGTTTCAAATGAATTCTTAAAGTTCTTAAAAAAATAATCTATTATCTCTAGTCATTGATCTAAGTATTATCTATAAGGAAATGGACAAGCCAAGTTCACAAATAAAAATCTGATTTTTATTATGAAGAAACTAGTTTGTGATAACAGAAGAAACTGGCATCTTAAATTTTTTGAAGCTTTATGGATGATAGGACTATTGTTAAAGTAATAACTAGTTATTCACCTTCTATGTTAGCATATGAGTTCGAAGGTACTTTGCCAATAGAACTTCAAATTTCTTCAGCGAGAACTACATTACAATATGTAGCTGAAGATACAAATTTAATTAAACAAAGATTACATGATTTAGTAGCTCTTGATGAATCCAAAGTAATATCATTGTATACATTAGAAAGAGCTAAAAAAAAAATTAATTTTTTTTTTGATAAAAATATTTCTAACAAAAATTCTAATGTTGGTGATTTAGTCTTATATTAGGATAAAGTTCATGGAGACCTTAGAAAACATCATAAGTTTGATACATTATGACTTGGACCTTACAAAATTGCCATAGTTATTGGAAATAATGCATTTCATCTTAAGAATCTTGAAGAAAATTGGTTGTGTTACTCAGTGAATGGCCATCACTTGAAATTATTTCATGATTAGTTATCTTTCTATTATTCTTTTGCTTTGTTTTCTGCTTTCTTTTGAGTTTATATTTTCTTTTTTTTATTTTACTGTTTTGTTTGCTATTCTATTTTTAGTCTCTATTTTACCTTGCTATTTCTTTGCTTTTTAAAATGATCAATGAAAGGTTGTTGATGGAGGATGTCACATTATGAAGAAATAATGCAAGAAAGATGCGAAATTGCTGTATCATTCATTTTTAGAAGTTACTCTTACAAATTTTCTTTTTCATAATAAATGAATAATATGGTTGAGTTATATTTGGTTGCTGAAGGATTACTTCATTTTTGGATTTTATACCTAAGATGTTTGTAATTAATTATGTATCCATCATGAATTTTCCTATTATTTATTTCCCTCTCTTTGTGCCATGCTAGTTGAACAATTCATCCCTTGCTAAAATTCAATATTTAAGAGGTTCACACTTAGCTACTTGAGAAATGATTTTCTTGGATCACATTTTCAAGAAAAAATTATTTTATATAATAGGCAATTTGTTGCTATTCAAATTTATTACATATTTGACTAGTAAGGTTGCTAGTGTTATGCCTATTTCTACACCCCCTAAAATTTTCAAAATCTATACTTGCTGCCATAGAGGTGACCTTGTCATTAAACCTAAAACTATGTTGAGGACCCTATTGATTGATAGCATTTATTTAGATACATATTTTTAATTATAAAATTATAATGATTGATGAATTTTATTTATGCTTCTAAGTGGTTTAAAAAATCATGGTGGATTAATGAATAAAATGTGAATATATATATATATTTATAAATATGATCAGTTATTTTGATACTCAATTCAGTTTAGTTTTGATAGTTTCAATAGATAAATGGACTTTCAATTTTTAGTCACTTCAATAGTTTTATGATGGTACTTTGATCTTCATAGTTGATATGATTAATGACTCAGAGTAAATGATGTTGTAATATAAATGATTATCACATTTGAAAATCAATGTATTTGAAAATTGTTCTCAAGGCAAAATTTTGATTCATAGCTCATTTCTAATTACCTTTTTGGTCTAATAAACTTCATCAATTTGATTGTGCTTAATGTGGTTTGTCGATGTTGTCAAAATTTAGATTTATATTACATAACTTAAGATCACTATTTTATTTCTTAGTTTGAGTCATTATCATTCAAGATTATAACTAGCATTTAAAGATCAGTTTCAAAAGATCATAGGTTTCAAGGCATTGTTAACATCATTCAACATATTGTTGAGCACATATTTATTCATATGATCAAATAGATTTAGGCTTTAAGTTTGTTCCATGGGATTAAATCCTAATGATATAAGATATCAATCTTATTATATATTTCAAAGGCTTATATTGTGTCTTGACTTAATACCTTATGAGCCATAGGCTTAGGCATTGATTTTTATGAGGTTATGAGTTTTTTGTGAATAATGTTTATTTTACCTAAGTTTGGGGTATATTCTTGAAGGGATTTCAGTATAAATATAAAGTAGTTTCATTGAATTTATGGTTTGCTAAGTTAGTGTGTAATTGGCATCTTGATCTGTCGTGGCACGTAAGGTTGGCACAAGTATTTAACTCAAAATGTGTTGTCAAAGTTTTGAGATTGGAAAGCAATTTTGGTGGTAATGGAATTAATGTGAATGGTCTTTTTCTCAAAACTTGGTAATTAGTTAATGATATAGTGTAAAGAGATAGATGTGACTAACTTCGTCGATATTGATAAATGACTTGGTGGGATCACTAAACAAATAGTTAATAAATATAAACCAATGAAAACTCAACACGTCACTTGGTTAGTTATGGAAGCAAGTTGATGAATATAATTTTTTTTGATTTATTAGTTTTGAGTCATGTATCACAAGCTTCTTGTGGAAGTGGAGCTCTGGTTTCTTTGAAATTTGGAGTTTGCAGTAAAGGATTCTTGGATATTTTTCATTAGGAGTATTTTGGGAGTATTATTAGGTATGTCTATACAAGTTTTGATTAGTGTGATTTGGAAATATCTTGGTAATGAATGAGAAAAATTGAAGTGAAGAGGAAAGTTTTATTTGAGTTCTAGTCTGCATGAAAATTAATAAAGTTCTAAGCATTTATTTTGAGAAGTTATAAACAAATATGGGAAAGGGTTTAAGGTTTTTGAAAACCCCCCTACATGTAGATGTTCTATGAGATTATGTTGAGTTTAATTAGGTATTTGGGTACTCTATTTTTGCAAGGTTGAAGTTGTTGTTGGTTATAAATAAATTTGTATGAATGATGAAGGTCTAAAGTGTTGAAGTTTTCAATTTTGGTTAACATGCATATGAAAGTATCTGCTCTAGTTTTAGAAATATTGTGTCACATAACTTAGTATCTAAGTATCTTTATTTTAAATCGATATCAGACATAAGGTTTATGATACAACTCAGTTAAATTTGTGGAATTATTTTCAATATTTTCTTGAATGTCTATGTTTGAGAAAATTTATAAGTCTTCAGTATTGGAAGTCGTGATTACTTGGATCATTTTTGAGCAATTTTTGTTTAGAATATTATGTGGATATTTTTAAAAAATAAAAGTTATTTATGAAATATGGAAATATTGAAATATTTTCAAGTGCATGAGCGAATGAATTTCAGGTATGTTGTTTATAGGATATTTTTTTTGGATAGATGGTTGCCTATATATTCAAAGGGTTGAAAGTTGATATTTTTTTGTTTCTTACTTGCATGCATACAAAGGATGTCTATTTTGGTTTTGAAGTGTTTGTCAAATATATCAATATATAAATATCCTTTTGTTTAAATTGATGTCAAATCTAGGGTTTATGTCTCGGTTGAATCTATGATAAATGATTAAGTATTTTCTTGGATGAAGAAATAAATGAGTTTTGAAAGTGGTTAAGGCGTAAATAAGATATGAGTATTTTCAGTTTGGTATATCATTAATATTTTAATAGATTCAATCAACCATCTTGCAAATGGTATGCTAGGAAAATATTTATAAATATATATATGAATTATCTAAAGTTGTGAGTTTTTTGTCAGCGTATAGTTACAAATGTGATTTTGAGATTTTAGTTAGAATGAAGCTTATATTAAAACTTTACCTTAATATTTAAGTTTTAAATTTTTCTTTGAAAATGGATGTTGATATTAAGATTATTTGATATTTTTGAAATTTATATCATAATCTTATATTAAGATAAAATGATTGATAATTCAATTCAGTTTAAAGTAGAAATATAATTGATGTATTAATAGAACAATGAATTATGGTGATAGACATTTTGGTTTACATTTGGCATTATTCTATATAGAAAATGTGATATTCAAATGTAGTGTGATGAATTTTAGTTTATGATATAGTTTTAATTTCATTCGTTGAGTTATTATAGTCTTTAGTTTTGTTTCTTTGGGCCATTTATTTTTTTCATATCTTAGATTTGATTGTTATCTTTTAGATTTATCACTATGTTAGGGTGGGATCAACTAGGTTCAACAAGGAGTAATGACAATAAGGGATGGGGATAAAATTTTAATAGTAATGTTAACCATCCTAATCCTAACAAAGGCTTTCATATAGATGGTTTTCGTGCAAGTAATTTTGGTCCTAGATTCTATAGGAGAAATAGAATGTCCATGCACTTTAGTGCTTATGATCCTGCATTTTAAGACATTCTAAGTAATTTTCTTGCTAATTTAATTAATAAGGGTTATAAAGGTAACAGGGTTTTTTTAGCCATTGGTTTGGAGCCTGAACCCCTTCTCAAAGTAGCTCATCCAGTCAATTAGACAATAATCCACAACATTTTCCACTTTAGCTTCCTAATGTTGATAGATTTGAGCCAGTTGTTAAATCTCTACTTGAAAATTAGACTACATAGTTAGAAGTTAAGATTACCCATGCTAAAGATATTAGGTACATGGCCATTACTTCTGATGTACCTTCCCCTTCCCATAGAAAAATTGTCATGAAATGTAAGAAGTTGAATCTAGCTACTGCCCATAGTGAGCCTATTCTGAGGTCTAAAAGATTGAATTTAAGGGCTCAAGATTATGCTAGTAGGAGGAAAGTGTTGGGAGATAAACTGGAAGCACACAATTTGATTACTAATACCAAGCAACTTAATATGCAGAAATTAACCAGATTCACCAAGTAACTAGAATTCAGAATAACACATGATATGAGAGACAATACCAAATTGTATTAACACTTTATAAAGAAAAGAATACAATAAAGAAGATGCCACTTCTTCTCCACCACCTTACAGAGGCTTCCCACACCTCAAGTGAACAGTAATTCTTCTCCCCAAAGCTCTCCCTCTCACAGGTCCCAACACCCAACTCAAATACAGAGTTGGTGTTCACCTCCCGTGCTCCACGCACACCACAAGTGCTCCACGCACTCCACAAGCACTCCACGTGCTCCACAAGTACTCAAGGTACTTCAAGTAGATCTCCCATGAATCTGCAACAACCTGCAATTCAACAGACCATACTTATGGAAGGAACTCCCTTGCCTTCCTCTTGCTCTATCCGAGTACACACCTGTACTCCAAGTAGATCCTCCCTGATACTGCTCCCTGTTGTGTTGCTGTCTGTATGACCTTGCACACCTGCAAATCAAGCAATGGTTCTATTCACCTGTGAACCTCGACCTTGCACACACATACACCTGCAGATCAACGATCTTACTTACCATGTAGATCTCCTATATAGGCCATGCAACTGTGACCAAGATCCTACACTCTTGAAGAACCCAGCTGGCTCTCCAATCCAGCACCAACACACCTGGTACTGTGGCACTAGGAGGAACGCACCATAGCTCTACCTCACACACAGAAGGAGCTTATAATTATGCTCTCTTACTCCCTAGCACACTTTTCCAATACAACCATGAGTCTATTATATAGATCTCATCCAAACAATGATTAGACATCTAATTACAATAATTAGATCCGCAGCTATGAGTCTAAAATTAGCACTCATCATGCAAACACTTGGTTCGTTAGCTAACTGCCCGTAAATAGCTCGCAGTCGAACCACACAGGCGACTGACGCCGGTCCCTGTCCGCCTGGAGGTGACCGACGTCGGCCAATATATGACCGACGTCGGTTGCTTCTCTATGCTCTCCCGCCGACGTCGGCTGATCAGACCGACCCCAACTTCTTCTGCAACTCAGCAACCTTCAGCAACCTCCTCTCCTGTTTGCATCAGTGAAGCTTTTAGCTCCACAATCCTAACAGAAAGTAATTGATATTCTACCTTCCATAGAAAAAAATATGACTACAAGTAAAAGTTCTAAAAGTCAATCTGAGCCAGATACACCAAGGGAAGTCAGAATGTTGAAGAAAATCAAATTGGAGATTGATGACAACACCACTGATTTAGGAATGAGATTGGTGCCATTTCCTACAATAGAGATAAAGTATAATGTTTATCTTCATGAAAAAGACAAACATGTGATTGAAGTGTTGTCTGATTTGAATGATTTTTGGTCATCCAAAGGATAAAATCTATTTTATTACTAAACTTTTTCATGACAGAACTTGATATTTTAGTTTGATACTTTATTTTTCAAACTTTGATAAAATTTTAAAATACAAGAAATTTTAGATTTATGATATAAATATATATGCTTAAGTAAATTGATATGCATTATGAATTAATATAAATAAGATTTATTAATCTTTGAGTTATTTATTTTCTAATTTAAATATGTATTCTATTATATTGTTAATTAATATGGGTTCTCACCCATTAAGATTAGTACCCTTGGTCTATATTTGATAAACTTAATCAAATAAAACTTTTTTTTAAAAGTCTAAACTATACCTGTCCTTAACTAATAATTATTATAATTAATTGACTTTTTAAAGTCAATTAGTTAACATAAACTAATAACTAACTAAACTTAGTTATAACTTATTTGAAAATAAGTTTTAAGGTATAAGAAGAGATCAATGACTCATTTGAAGATAGAAGAACAAAATGTATTGAAGACTTAGACATTTTCTGAAGTCAATCATTATCTTTCTTTTTTCTATATGAATCTTCTGAGATAGTACAACTTTTGTAGATAGACCCAATGGTACTTTATCTGATGGTTTAGTAATTACTTATGCAACACAGGTATATCCATCTTTATTTATCATTTAGTATTGATTATTTGAAGATTGCTAAGCTTAACATCTTTTTATGATTGATACTTGTATTCCTATTCATAGATTCTAAGTATTCAACTTGAATATTGATGAACATTTTGCTATTTTGTGACACTCCATTGATCTATTTTGACTGTAAAGTTGTTTTTCAAGTTTTTGTAAAAGAAAATTATTGGTTTTCTCAATAAAATTTACCTTTTTCTACTAAGAAAAATATCTTTTAAGACTCATACACTTTATTATAATCTATTTAATTCTAACTTTAATATAATTTGAATCTTTCAGTTCTCTTTATAATCTGATTTTCATTTCTGTTTCTAGTTATCTTTTAGTTTTGTCTTTTAGTTTAGTTTATTTCTATTTTAGAATCTAATTAGTGTCTTGTTTCTAAAATCTTGTTCTTTTTTTAATTTAGATAGCTATAAATATTTATTATATTCCTACTTTCTTTAGACCTATTTAGAGTTTAATTTATTTAAGTACTTAGATTTAATCTTATTCAATTCCTAATTAGTTTGTGTTTTAATTTAATAATCTTTACTAATTTCTCTAAGTTAGTCACTTGGAATTTAATTTATATCTTGAATCCTTTTAGTTTATTTTTTAGACTTAATTTAAATAGGTTTTTAGATCTATTTTAATCTTTAGATTAATAGCTTTTTGTTTGGTCTAAATTTAATTTAATAGTTACTCCATAATTATTAGTTATTTAGATTAAATTTTGATTTTTATTCAATCTTTTATTCTCGTCTTTTTATTTAATTTATTTTGGATTAGGGTATTTGTCTTAATTAGTTTTATAGATTAGTTGTTTCCTTTCTTAGTTTGTTAATTTATTATCTCAATCTCTTGTCTATATGATTGAATCTTTTCTCTTTTCTTTGATCTATCTCTTTTATTTCTAAATTTATTTTAGAGTTAACTTGGAGAACATTACAAGCAAAAAACAAAGATATTATTTGAATATATACATATTATCGAATCATATTTATATTCTTCAAGAGACTATCTAACTCATAGGTTTTCTTTGTTGGATAGAATAGATTACAAATTCTTATCTTAACTAATTCATGATTTGATAAGTGGATTTATGATTGTTATAATGCAATAAGTTGTATTGATAAATTGTTGATTATTTCCTATAACTTATAATAAACCCCCCTCACATCTTTAGGATCTTAGATGAATCTTTAGAACCCCATGATTAGACTATTATGATTCTAACTTGACCTTCACTATAGGTGAAAAGGTTAATTTGTTGATGATACATTTTTTTATCATCAACAAAGACTTCTCCTCATGTCTCTGCATCATTTTGGTATCACAACAAGGTAAGGTAAGCTTGGGTGAAATTTTATTTTACATTCTTTACAACTTACTAATTTGAGATGAATGCATATGCTATCAGGTATACTTGATATGGAAATTGTAGGGTATTGAGGGAGAGGGAGGTTGAAGTTTTGATCTATTAAAGTCAGCATAGAGGAGAATAAGAGTGATAAAGAAAAGAGATAAAGACCCAAAGTTCTTTGAGAAGGACAATAAACTAGTTAAGAAAAGACTAGAAAAAAGAGAGGAAAAGAGAGCATTGGAGATCCAAGAGAGAAGAGGGAAGATAAAATACTCCACAAGAGAGTTAATGGGGTTAAGAAGAGATACTAGATAGAGGATTCAAAGAAGAGGAAAGGCCTAAAATAGGTCTAAGATTCAAGTTTGATAAAACTACTAAGAGGAAGGTCTAGATAGGCCTAGAAAATAAAGAATTAAGAAGATAGACGTAGAGAGAGAAGTGGAATATATAAGAAGAGAATTAGGTCAAGGTATAGAGAGGATATATCTCATGATAAATTTCATAAGAGAATAATAAATCCAATAGATTGGATAGAATGTGAGAAGAAATGTGAAGTGGCCACTAGAGTCACTTGTGAAAAGGAGAAGGCACAAGAAAGGTGTCTTGAGAGATGAGAAGAAGAAAGAAAGAGCAACCCAAAGAGGCAAGAGAAGAAAGATGTTGCCTAGTGAGAAACAAGACAAAGAGTTTGAGAAGAGGGTTCTTATTGAAGAAAACAAGAAGGATAAAAAAGTGCCAATAAGAGCACATGAGGGTGAAGACAAGAAGAGATGGAGGATGTGTATGCTAAGAAAATTTAAAGAAACTATATGGTCTTTCATTTTATATGTTAACATTGATTTCAAGTTTTTATTTGTAGGTATGAAGATAAATGTAGTGAAGGACAAGAATGAGGCCTTAAAGTTGGTGAAAGATGGGCCAATAATATCACCCATCAAGTGGCAAGAGTATGCCAAAGAAAGAGAGTCTCTTGAAGAAGACAAGATGATGAAGATTTAAGACATTTTACATGATGAAGATGAAGATAAATAAGAATACTATGATGTATTTCCATGTATATCAGTTGAAACTAAAGAGATAGTGCACCAAGAATACATGAAGATCACCCAAGAAGATATGGAAGAAGAGATAAGATTGAAACAATTACATTTGAAGGTAAATGAATGTTTGATCATTTGATTTTAATTGCATATGTGATGGAGAAAAGGCTAATATGTAGATTGAAAGAAAGGATAAATTGTAGCCCTTAAGAAGAGAACAAGGGCATGGGTATGTATGTCCTAAGTGGTTAACATAAATAGGTAATAAAAAGAAAGAGGATAACCTCAAACAAGAGGTCAAACAAAGCAAAGGCATAAGTGTAAAGTAAAAATAATTATGGGAATAAAGCACAATAGGAAAAGTACACCAAGTTGGCATGGTAGAGAACAAAGACATGAGGTATCAAAAAGGTGAAATGAGAAGAAAGTGGCATAAAAATAAGGTACAAGGTAGACAATGGGTGGAAAAAATAATGAAAATATCACAAGAGGATCCTAGTGCAAGTGTATTCTAAGAAATCATGGAGATTGAGGAAGATGGAAAGCCCACAAATCAAGCAAAAGAGATGGTGCATGCAAATGAAGTAAAGAAAGTGAAGGTACAACCATGTATATAATAAAATTAAAACATAAAAGAAGATAAGTGTTTGTAATATGTGTTTTCAAATGTTTTTTATAATAATATGTTTGAATTTGACTCCAATAGTGAAGATAACTTGTACATGAAAATAATGGCATTGATGAATGAGTGTGTAACAAGGAAAGTTGAGGAAGAAACACCTCAAAGAGTGATTGATAATCATGGTATGAATTATGAGGAAGTTGATATGAATCTCAAAAATTAGGGAGTTCAAGTAGAAGATGAAGAACAAGTTGTCCAAGATAGTGAAGAACAGTGTGGACCAAAGTTTGATGAAGATTGTGAAGAGTTGGATGCACTGAAGTTGCAAGAAAAGATGAGGATGTTGGAAGAGGTATTAATTACATAAAAGGGGATGAAATTATATGCATTAAAATAGGAAAAATTAAAGTATAAACTCCAAGAAACACCAAGAGAGGAGAAGCAAAGAGAAGCACAAGAAGTTATGCAAACAAATAAGCAAGCAAGCATGCAAGCAAGCAAACAAGCACATGGAGTATGAATAAGAAAATAAGGTGAGTTACTCAATGTATCATGATAAATATGATTTTACCTTTGATAAATGTGGATGTGGAAAGCCAAAAAGGTACCAAGTAACAGTGTACTATGGTGAGGATGAAAAGAACAAGAAGTTGCTCTTGCATAGTAAGCAAAATGATAGGAAAAGGCATCAAAATGTCAAGAAGTTTGAGGAAGAGGTAGGAAAATAAAGTATATACAATAAAATTAAGGAGGTTAACATGTGTGATATTCCATTAGAGCCTAAGGAATAAGTTTAGAGCATGATTAAAAAGAAAACATCACTAAATAAGCAAGAGTAAAGCAAGATTCATGAGGAAACAAGTCATGAAAAAATAATGAAGAGAAATAATGAACATAAAATGGTTGTATTTGAGCATTATAAAGTTATATTTAACTTATAATATGTGTTAGATGAAGTAATTAAGAGTCTAAAATAGTGGGAACACCTCATAGAGGTAGAAGATGCATGGAACAAAAGGCTAGACAAAGCTAAGAAGAGGACAAGTAAGAGTTTGGCAAGCAAGAAGGAACAAAGAATCAAGATTAACAATAAAGTGAATGTGAAGGATCATAAAATAAACAATTTAAAATAAAATAATGAATTTTGAGGCTCAATTTTTCTCCCTCCTTGGGAAGATGATGTGAGAGAATCAAGCAAAAAGAAGCTAATTTTATGTTTTAATCATTAATGGTCAAAAGTGGGTCAAGTTTGAACGTAATGTGAGTAAATGGAAAATTTTAAGGTTAAATACATGTTTTTGAGGACATTTTGAGTCCCTAGGAATCATAGGAGTTAGTTTTAGGGTGTTTGGAGTTTTCCCTCCAAAATCAAGAATTTGAAAATTCAAATATTCAAAATGAATCTAGAAGGGTCATTTTCATGTTTGTAATATTTAGAGTATGAAAGTTGGATTAGGAAGTCATGTAAAGGGTAATTATAAGTCTTATATGTTAATTAAAAAAGTGGAAGTCATGCATTTTATTTAGTATCCCTTACCCATACATTGGGTTCAAGAAAAAAAAGTTGTTTTGTAACTAATTTGTTAATCAGCTTTGAAGTGGGTTAAAAAAGAAAGAATAGCATGTGAGTTGGAGAGTTTTTGGGCATATATGAGAGAAAATATAGGTCTCCAATAAGAAGGAGGAAGATCATAGGAGGAGATAACATACAAACCTCTCAAAGAATATTTCAAGTCTAAGAAAGGACTGCCATGTAACATAGATTAATGTTATAAATAAAAGGTGTTTCTGTTGTGGATTATCCTTCAAATATATGCATTTGAATTAAATTAATTTTTTACTTGAAGGATATAGAGGCCATAAATTTTTTATCCTTTGGGTATAGTTACATGTGAATAAAGGAATGCAAGTGGTAAGCAAAAGGTGACTGTAGGTAATAGTCAAAGAGGAGAGTTTGGAATGATTCCATGAGACTAGTAGGTTGTGAACTACTATGCTGTTGGATTTGAATGTATTGATTTTAGTCAGGTATACATAGGAATGAGGGAAAATTCCCTATATGGAGAGCCTAGCTAAATGGTTGCCTCTATCTTTATACCCTATTTTATTTATGACAGCCAATCTAAAAATGAAAGTTTATTTTTCATAAAATGGTGTTTGGCTTAGATGAAAGGATGGTGTTTATACTAAGAATGATCATTGATGAGGATATTAGTTATTGTTTTTATTAATTTAATGAAAAATAAATGATGTAAAGTCATCTTGAACAAAGGAAAGCTTCTTACACAAACTAGCCCTGTTGCATGTTTTCAAGACAAGATAGATACACAAATGTGAGAAGGGATAAGATGACGAATTTTTGGTAACTTATATATATATATATATATATATATATATATATATATATATATAGAGAGAGAGAGAGAGAGAGAGAGAGAGAGAGAGAGAGAGAGAGAGAGATTTATAAAAGTGTTGATAATCTGAATGCATTTGGGTGCTTGGAAACATTGACATAATCTTACCACAGTCATACCTTGTTTTATATAGTCAATACACAAAAAGAGATTTTAATTACTAATTAAAAGTGGAAGGATATGGTTTTTAGTGATAATTATAATTTCCAAGGTGGGTTAACCTTATGTTATAAACCAATTATGGTTTGGAATATGTTTCAAGAAGAAAAGACATGAAAACCATCTTCATAGTCAACAAAGGAACACTCAATCAACTGAGTTTAAGTTAATTGAAGTATGAAATGGACCAAAAAAGGATTATTTATAGTTGTATAAGGTAAAGGGATACAAAATATAACTAATTAAGGTAATTTTACCTTTTGAAACGTTGTATATCTCTAAATGTATAATTATTTGTGCCCTCAGCCTGTGTAGGGCTAAAGAAACCCTAGAATTAGGGTTTGGGTGTTTTAAGGAGATTTAACCATCAAAATAAGGTGAATTTTTTTAATATTTATATATTAGACATTATTAAAGTGATTAAATTAATTTTGGTTTGAAAGAGTATGAAATAGTATGGTTTTGAGGATTGTGGTGTTAGAACAAGATTAATTAGGCCTAAAAGAGGGTGGTTTTACAAAGGAATTGATAGATAGGGGATGAATTAGGTTAATAAACTTTATAAATATATCAAAGGGGACATAGGGAGTCTATAAATATGATTTTTTATTATAAATATTTCCTATATTGAATGAACCAAGGTAAAACCTCAACAAAGGGCTACAAGCCTTCTAAGGTTGTGACAAGCTTGGTAAGAGGAAATGATTGATGAACTAAGGTTGAGGACTTGAAAGGTATTGTAACAAGTTTAAAATGACAATATAAGGTCATAAATTCATTTAATTTTAATATTTAACATCTATAATAAGAATTGGCTCTTGAGACCAAGGGACTAGTTGCCAATGCTAGCTAGTGAAAGCACAAGAACAAGTTTGCTACGGGAATGAATTGTAGAGGGTAAAAAAATGTGAGTGACTATCATGAAGGTGAAAAATTATCATCAAGGATTGCTAAAAATATTATAAGACACAAGGTAAAGTGAAATATTCTAATAAGAATAGTGATCAAGCTAGTGAGATTGGAATCTTGAACATAAAAGCCACTAAGTGCATGTGACTAGTTTGGATTAAGAACCAGGTAATGATGATAATGGAGAATTCTCCCCATGAATTTTCATCAGTCCTCCACATTATTCTCGTACTCTTTATTTTTTACACAATGGATCTAAAACACAAAGAATATATTACTATGAAATTTGGGGTCCAACAATAAACAAGTTTTTAAAACTCACTCATCTCATTCACAATCTTATTGATAATAATGTCATTGAGTAGACACCCCTATAAGGAAAAAAATCTTCAAAAAAATGACTATGCCAAGCTCAATATTTTTAGTGATATATTTATTAATCATGATACTAAGGACACTTCAAATTTGCATTATATATATAATGCTTATTCACCTCCCACATCATATGAAAACCCTATGGTTGGTATTAATGATACAATTAATCCAAATGTTAAATCACATCATAGGATTAATTTTTATAATATTGAAATAGTTGATGATGATTATAATTTTCATGGTTTGTAAATAAGAGCTCATATTGATTTAAAAAAACTATTTGTAGTTTAATAATCGATAATGGATCAAGACAAATTGAATGCATAATTACCTTGATTCATTCATTAAGTTACACATAAAGTGACATAGAAAAAAATACTAAAAGTTTTAAAACCTTCAATGGTAAGCAATAAGCCATTTTGGGCCATACTATGTTATATCTTCAAGTAGGGCCTATGGAACTATCCACTCCCTTTATTTTTTTAACACAAAATGAATTTTTCAATATGATATTAGGATGACCATGTTTGAAAATAATTTGTGTCATATCTTTTATGTTTCATAGATGCTTGAAATACATTCATTTCAAACATGTTATTACTATTTCAAGGATAAAGTATGAGAATCCTATACATTCCATACTACCTGTTCCTCCCCATCCACCACCATAGTTTAATGATGCATATAAGTGTAATAAAATAATGTTTTTGGTACATAAGTAAAAAATTTCTAATCAATAGGTGAAAAAGGTTAAAAAAATAAGCAAAGCCAAGTATATTAGAAAAAAGTATCTCCTTTGGAACAAACACACACTTCTAACATATCCTACACATGTATCTCAAGATGTCCAACAACTGACACAACCTTATACAACACCTTATAATATTTCAGGTAGTTTTACATCTCCTAGATCCATGACTCCTCCTCAAGATCACATGAATTGTCATTCAGATGGATTTATCATTGAATATGATATATTTCATGATTTTGATATTGGTTTACTAGATACTTTTCACTCCACTAAGGTGATATGTTTAACACTAAATATTGACTGTATCGATTCTAATCTTGATGGCATCATTGGATAGCTTGTGAATTGTTAAAATACATAAATATTCAATTAAAATTTAAAAATATAATATAAATCTAATTGCACATAGTTTATAATTATTTTATCTTATAATTACATTTCTTGCATATGCGATCCCCTAAGTTTCTAATTGTTGAATCTTCTAATTTCATCTATTTATATGTGATTGCTTGATCCATTATTACATGCCCTTATATTTAATTAAATTCTTGGCCTCGTGGCCCTTTTATTTTATCCTTCTCAATCTATACAGTCTCCAAGCAATGTTAATCCTTATTAATAGTGACATTCATCTACTTGCATACAAGTTTATTTAGAATTCTATCATTTTTTTCTTAAGACAAAATGGACAAGAATATGCCATAAATGTTTACTATTACTATCCCAATTGGTTGATCATGTCTATTACCTTTCTCAACCAAAAAATTTCATTTATAGTACATAGAGCTCTAATTATATCAATTTCCATAAAATTCACTCAAACTCAATATACAATTCTTGTTTTTGATGTAAAATCTATCGGTTTCCATACATACATGGTACATATTTTGACACATGCACATTTTATGAAATGATAATTTATAGTCAGTTACTTGCATACATTTTGAAGTCTCCTATATATTCATAACATTTTTAATTCACACTCCATAGGGGCTAAGTTTCTCATATTTAGAAAATTAAAAATCCTTGCTAGTGCACATATTCATTTCCACTTATTAAAAATTTCCCAAATTAGTCTCGTTTATTATATTTTAGACACCTTATTTCATCTCTATATCTATTGTTTTTGATTTACACAATGTAAAAATACAAAACAAAAATCATATATTCTAAAAAATTTAAAAACTTTCAAATATTTTTAAAATTTTAAAATCAATATTTGATCATGATTAGTAATTTATTTTACATCTTTATAATATATTATTTATCTCATGATTAGTAGATAACATATTATTTATATATCATACATGTATTTCATGGGTATATATAAGGTGTTATGAAGTATATACAATCATTTATACAAATTAAGAAGTTGGAGTTTCTTTTACCCATTGGCCTTTCTAAGTCAGGGGAATCTTATTTGAAGGTGATATTATGCAGGTGTTACCATTATAGAATCCATATAGTTTTGAGATTTAAATTCTATAAAAATGCCTTGTTAACATTTCTACCTTACAAAGTGTCAATAAACATGCTATTTTATAGGCTATGATCACACAAAATTTGCATAGTTTAGACTACATTTGTTAATTACATATTCCATTAATGTTGTTTACTTATACATAATATATTAAAATTTTGCATATCTATTGTGTTGGTCCTTGGTACTTATGTGAGGATCTTTAATTGATGCATATATATGAGATTTTGTGTTTGGTGTGTGACATTTGAACATTTCCTTGCTTTTAAAATTGGACCTATATGTGGTGTGTGACATTTGAACATGTCCTTGCTTTGGCCTTTAGATCTATATGTGTGCAAAATTTGAGCATGTACCTTGTTTATGACATTCATAATATATATACATGTTATTTTGTACATTTTAACATGTCCTTGATTTTGGCATTTGGACCATTTATGTTATTTTTCTATCATTTGTGCTTATAGTATGTGTGCTTGTTTATCTTGATGAGTTTTATAAGTTCCATGATCCATATCATGCACTTCTAACATATTAACATGATAATTCAATGAGCTTCATTATTATATTTTATAAGCCTTGCTTCTTAAATTTTATACATAGTTTAAATCTTTGTATGCTAACACTTTTCCATATTCTACAATTTTCAATGATAAAATATTACTAGGCATGTTTTAAGTTAACTTCTATTTTGAGATGAGTTAATTTTTATGAGAAAATTTCCTCACCTTAAAAGGTGGGGGGTGTTTCAATGGGTTTTTTGAGCATGGGATAAGCCATTTTCAAAGAGTTAATTCAATTATTTTCATAGTTACAATTTTAAAGGTCATAAATTTAGTTATCAACACATATTATGGATAATATTCCATTAAATATGTACTCCTATCTAGTTTCAAAGAGAAAATTCACATAATTTCAATGTTTCATGCAAAATTTACAAGGACCATTCACATACAATTTCAAATTATACAATTACCATGGGGAATAATACATTTTTATGTTATGCTATTCATTTCATATACATGGTAGGAACATGGGTGTACTCCATTTTCTTGTGATCATGATTTAATATACTAGGATATACCAATATTTTGTGTTTGAATCTACAAACCATATACAGTGGTTGATTCAGTTTAGTTGCATAGTGCATGACTTGGAGTCACTAATCACTCCAACATTGTGTGTGAAAAACCATTAGGATTTCAATCTGTTTACATCTTATGGTTAACAATATGGAAAAATTAATTAGTTTCAACATCCTTCAATGAGCAATATTTTCACTTCAAAAAAGAAAACATAAGTTGGGGTTTAACCACCTCCAATTTTCTCTAATGGTTTGGGTCAGGAAGCATCTTATACAAGTGCTTCAGAGGAGGCACTAATTATCCAAAATTTAAAGGAAACATCAATCACCAATAAAAGTTATAGAAGTAGCATGGATGCCACACATACAGGTGTATTCATTCCATATTCTCATTTTCATTATTAAAATTACTCAAATGCAACCAATTTTCAATTTAACAAAGTTCAGTTTAAGTTAAAAATTGTCAAATTTCAAGAAAAGTTCCAAATGTTCAAATTCAATTTTTCAAAGTAAGAAATAACTACTTAATGTTTTTTCAGGGTTCACTAAATTGTATAGTGCCGTGCATATTGAAGTATACAACTTAATGATAAAGTGTGTCTTAAAAACTAAGGTATGGATTTATTTTATTCTATTAATTGCATTTATATACTAGAGGGTGGGGTAGGATATAATAAACTAAATTTAATCATAAATACTTTATCATTCCTATTTTATTCCATTTTACCATTAATTGATATTTTCACTTAATCAACACCTAATTTTCCAATTTAACCTATCTCAAGCACATAAGGAGACCTAATTTCATTACAAGGCCATCTATTTTCACTTAAAAAATGATCTCACTTATCAAAACACCTTTACAAATATGTATGCCCTGACTCAAAACCAAAACATAACATCTTTCTTGAAGGGACATGAATGCCCAACAAGAAAATAATGGCCAATATTCTTGTCCCTTTTTGTCGATCTTATCCTTACACCACAATAGTCAAAATTTTATAAAATAATGTATCCTTAAGGTTGGAATTTAGATTCCTAAACTATCTAATGGTTATTTTTACCTCTTGAACCACTCTTAAAATCACATTCAATTGATTTATTTCACACATTTGGAAAGCTTACCAATTTTATTATGAGATCTTATCTACATAAGTGCACATTGAAAAAATACACTAGTCTTCCCAAATTAGTTTCCGAACACTTTAAATAGTCATGATCCATGTTTTAATTCAATTTTATGTAGCCCTATCTAAGTATTATCAAGTATTAAATCAAATTATAGATGCATTTATATAGTCAAAGGGGTATAAATAACTTAGATGGGATAACTACATGGAAGTTTGATCACTGTTTGGAGTATTGGTATGTAGGAAATGCTCATCATAGTGGGGTGTTTAGGTATAACACAACTCCATCTACTAACCCATTTTTAGTCTTTCAAATTTGTTTATCTCATTATATCACAAATATAGGGTTTATAATTTCAATAAGGCATATACATGTCTTTTCATATTTTCTAAAGATCAAATCAATGCAAATGGACCTAAATATCACTACCACACATTATTGTTCTATAAGTTATAATTTCCTAAAAAATGACATAATTAACCAACAATGATAATAGAGGTAGTCGCTCATATCCTCGCTGGGCATTCATGTTTGTCAAAACACTTAGGTACAAATTATGAAAGATTTCTAGGTTTCATGCATTCTATATGTTCTTGTATCATGTTTTCCTGGGTAGTCCACTAAAGATTCAAAAATATAAGTTCATTTCTCTTTTTCATAGTTTATCCTTGTTCATTTCTATTTCACTTTGTTAATTTTAATCATTTATCTTTATTTTGTTGTTTAAACTTATATTTCTAGCACCTTTATTATTTTCCATTTTACATGAATTAGGATCAATTTAAATATTAATTCAGTTTCAGTTAAAATATAACTAGGTAATCCTTGTATATAGTTATTTTTTAGCTTCTCAGTCACTTAAAACATAATAGTAAGCTCAATGTACCCATTTTATTACTCAATATTATGAGAAGAATGTAAATTGAGTATCAAATAAAAATATCGAAGGATCTATCTCACCACTACCTTATCCATCTCATTATTCAAGTTTTCATGGGTAGACTTCTTAGAAATGTGATAACTACTACCAAAGGAGAAAATGGATAACTTTCTAGTTGAAGAACCCACTAGGCGGAGGCCAAGAATACTAAGGTTGGCCCCTTCATATTTAGAGTCCTAAGAGAAAGATGTGGAAACACTATTTTAGAGGAAATAAGAGGATAAATTCATCCTTAAGGCCATGAAATAAGTATAAAGTTTCTCTATGTAGTAGCTATTAGAGTATTTGCTCATGCTTACTAGGTTCTAGATAGTTTTCATCTTTTCCTAGTTTTGGCCTTTGTGTGGACACATTGGTTAGTTATGATTGTTTCTTGTTTTGCATTGCCTACTTATGTAAGGTCTCTCCATTGTACTTGCATGTACTATTCTACATATTATATGATATAACTCTTGTTTGCATATTAGATTTCATGTGATGTTTATGTTAGCACTTGAGATCTTTGGCTTGGAATGATCTAATCATTATTCCTATTATGGTATCAAAGATTAAAAGTGTTTTTGACTTCCATTTTCAAGATAAATTTTCTACAAGGATTTTTTTAATTTCATTATACTAGTATCTAATTTTACATTGGTAAAGGAGAATCACTGTAGATCTATGGTTGGAGTTTAGAGGTCAATGTGGAGTTATTTTTAGACTGCATTGGAGACCATTATTTTGCTCAAATATGGTGTGTTGGAGTGTAGGAGATGGAAATAGGTTATAAACCTATGTCATTCCTTATATGATGTCCTTGGCATCATTTGCTCTTTGTGGACTGCATTGCCAATTTTTGGAACAACATTGGATTTTTTTTGGTTTGTAAAATAATCTACCAGATGCCACCCTCTGTACCTCCAACTTGCCTTCCATTTGCAAAAAATAGTTTCCTTATATATTTAGAGAAGATCTACCTATCACCATTGATATTGGCATCATATTCTATTTATATTAGAAGAACTATCAACATCCTTTTCTAAGGATTAGAGATCTATCAAATTCCTTTGGTGTCCTTAGTGGAGTTAGAATTTTTTGAGTCTACTACATTGGAGGATCAGATTGAGATATTTATTTGTAGAGATCTAAGGATTTTATCTAATGTGCTATTATTTTTGGCATCATCTGCATCCTTTTTTAGATTATCTACCTTGTAGGTCTACATTGGATTTTTTCTTAGAGATATACATTTCTAGTCTTTTTTGAGATCTGCATCCCTTTTTGGATATCAAATATCTACATTGTAGCTTTGGAATCTTATCTAGCATCCTTTTTTTTCTTGAGTGGCCTGAGATCTGCATTGTAGGGTCTAGAAAGAGGTTTGAGTTTATATATCTACTTTGTGGCATTGGCTTCTTATGGATTGTGGGAGTTGAAGCTAAAGATCTACTATTCTACATTATTTTTTCTTGTAGGTGGAAATCCATCTAGCAAGGCATCCTCTTTTTATTTTTGATTTGTATTGATTTGTTGGAGCTCAAGTTTTATTTGATTTTGACATCCTATATCTCTTATTATAATAACTTATTTGGAATCCAAGTGGCAAAGACACCTGTAATCAACTCTCTTCTCCTCTCAAAAATAGCTATTCATTCATTCATTATTTTAAATTACTATATATATATTTTTAAAGGAAGCATCATTCACTTGCACACGCATAGGGGTGATCGACATATTAATTTTTCACTTTGGTGGGATTAATAATTTTTGTGGTAAAATTTTGGTTCCAAAAAGTGGTTAAAAGGCTAGGTTCATTACCAATTTGGTCACACAAATCTGCTTATAGTGTAATTTTTTAAATTTTAACCCATTCACAAGAATTTGTAAAACCTATAACTTTTGAGCTGTAACTCAAAATTGAGTTCAATTTTTTTCAAAAGTGTATGGTTTTCAATTATATATCCATTTGTAAAAATTTACTAATTTTATAATGTGACAAATTTTGGGGGGATCAATACAAATCTTTTGGGGGTTATCTTGGCACCAATTTGTGCACCTTTTTTACATTCTTTATACTCTTTGGTGATTTGCTAGAATAGATTAATATTTTGGTTTAGATCAATGTGAGCCTTTGAATACAAATAATTATCATACATGGAGACCTATAATGGAAACAATAATTAAATGCAAAGGATTATGGTTTGTGCTGAATGAAGTTCAACCACAATTCATTAGAGAATATGAAAAAATTCAGCACCAATGTAAATTTGAAGAGTGTATTGATTAGGGGTTATGTGAATGGCAATATTTTGTTTCATTTAAATGGATATGATTCTAAATTTAAAATATGGGATAAAATAAAGGATTTATTTGGGAAATTAGATCACATGGGAGTAATGCAGTTCAATGTCAAGATTACTTCTCTCAATCCTAATTTTTTTCTCTATTGTAGATTATCTCATTAAGTTTAAAAACTTATTGACATAATTGAATGGGAGTATATGAGATAATAAACATGAAGAGTGTGTATCTGATTTTGTCTAAGTTAAAATTTCCATTCTAAATCTTTAATTTTACCTTTTTCTCTAGCATAGAGGCCTTAGGTGTTGCATTTCAAATTCCTAATATTTAGTTGTTTTGTGAGAGAATTACTAGGGAGGAATCCAAATTATCTCACCTTGAGTCTTACACCTATAAAAAATCATTAGTATCATCTAATCTTAAGAGAAAGGGAAAATCAAAGAGTAAATCCAATAACACTCCATCTCAAAGTGCCCCTAAACCCAATAACTCTAAACCCAAGTCATATTCCAAATCCAAGAATAACTATAGCCTTTCATGCTCTTTTTGTGAGGGGATTGGTTAAGAAGAATATAGGTATTTTAAGATAATGTAAGCTTCAAATGATGTAGTTAGAAAACACAATATTTTTATATCCACTCCACCTAATGAACATGGAAAAACACTTAATGTTTTTGGGAGATCTTAGTAACCTATTTTAGACAATTGGGTCATAGATTTTTGTGCTTCTCACTACATGAATTATTCTAACGAGTCTGTTGTATCTCTTGGTTTGAGTTCTACTTCTAACATTGAGATTTAAGATTATTATTTTATTTATATTAAGGGAAAGGGTGATATATAGCTTGAGGGTGGCTGCATCAATGATGTACTATATGTCTTTGACATCACTACAAATTTGCTTTCTATTTATTAGATTTGTCATTCTGGTCAGGGTAAGATAGTGAATTTCACACCACAGGGGGATGAATTTATAGCATTGATATATCCTCACACACTCATTACACAGAGTATTATTAATCATAGTTCTCAACTATATTAATTTGAGGGTTTTGATGATAGTCCTCCTATAATAACATGTTTGGCATCCCATGCATATTCTGAGAGTAAACTTTGGCATGAGAGATTCAAACATTTTAATTACATATATTTGAAGGAGTTGAGAACTCATAGTATGGTTGATGGTATTCTTATAGTTTCATGTCTTGATGGAGTTTTCCCTAGTTGTGCATTAGAGAAAAACACCAAGATCTATTTCCCAAGGGTATGTCCAAGACAGCTTCTTCACCACTTGAGATTGTGCACAATGATTTGATAGTATTTCCTATTCCATATTTAAAAGAAGCTAAATATGTACTTAATTTAAATGCTAATTTCTCAAGGCATACTTTGGTTTATTTTGTCAATAAGAAGAGTGATGTTTTTTCACACTTCAAAGTCTTTAAGGCTTTGGTTGAAAAACAATCTTCTAGTTGCATCAAAAAGTTTCATACTAATAATGGGGGAGAGTACTTCAGTCAAGAATTATCTATTTTTGGTAGCTCATGGTATTGTTCACCAACATTATGTTCCACATATTCCACAACATAATGGATTAGCAAAATGGATGAACTAAACTTTGAAGGAGATGGCTAATTTCATGATGTATTAATGGGATTTACCTCCCATCAATTGGATAGAATTAATTAATTGTGTGAATTACATTCAAAATCACACATCACATAGAGAACTTGAGAATTTGACTCTAGAGGAGGATTGGTCTAGAACCAAGCTTGATGTCTCATTTTTTAGAGTCTTTAGGAGCCATGTTTTGAAATTTATACCAAAGAAGATAAGGAAAGCATTAGATAAGAAGAGAAAATAGGGTATTATGAGGATATTAGAGCTTATCATCTTTTGAATTTTGATACTCATGATGTTATTTTTTAAACACATGTATAGTTTGATGAGCGCTTCACTTCTCATGATTCTTCATCTTCTTCCATGCCTTCTTATTCTTCTTATTTTGTTGATTCCTCACCTCCTCTTGAGGATTCATTCTTTGAGGATCCAATTTAGGAGGCCCTTAAGGAGGTTATGGATGCTAAGGATCTTATTCCCACTAATGTTTTCACTATGCCATTATGGGATTATACTATAGATTATGAGGTAACACCTTTTATAAAAGATCTTCCACCCACTAGACATCATCATGTAAATTCTACAAGTACTAGAATTTTATATCAAGCATTCTCTGGGGTTCCAAAATATTTTTCATAGGCTCATGGGATATAGGAGTGGGATGATGTGATGATAGGTGAGTATTCTTCTTTGATGAAAAATCATACTTGGCATTTGGTCTCTCTTCCTAAGGGAAGAAAGTTGGTTGGGTAAAAGTGGATATATCGCACTAAGTATTGTAGATGATGGGTTCATTGACAAGTATAAGGAGTCTTGTTGTTAAGGGTTTATCAAAAGTAAAAGGTATTGATTACTCTGAGACTTTTGCACCTATTTCCAAGATGGATTTTGTTCACCTTACACTTTATCTTGATGCATCATAGGGTTTTTTAGTGTACTAGATGGATGTTAAAAGTGCCTTCTTACATGGAGATTTGTAAAAGAAAATCTATATAGACCAACTTGTTGGGTTTGTTCATGATTCCTCTATTATTGATTGAATTAGGAGGTCTCTTTATGGTCTCAAACATGACCCTCAAGCTTGGTATGAGAAGATGGATTCATTTCTTCTATCTACTGGATTTATTCCCTGGCACTCCAATCCCATAGTATACATCCAACATGTTAGGGATGACAATTTGATATTGGTCTTATATGTTGATGATCTGATTCTTATAGAAAGTTCCTCTTCTTTGATTCAGGCTATTCAGTAGGCATTTTTAGCATAGTTTGATATGACAAATCTCAATCTTTTGTACTTCTTCCTTGGTTTACATATTTATTAGTTAGATTCAGGGAATCATTTATGTCAATATAAGTAAACCCTTGATATTATTCAACATTTTAGCATGCCTAATTACAAACCAAGTCCCTCTCCTTTTAGTCTGGAGTCACTCTCACTTCTACCTACACTACTCCTCTTTGTGATCCTACAATGTATATGAAAATGGTTGGGAGTCTTATGTATTTGACCCATACTCACCCTAAAATTTCATTTATATCTAGGATTGTATCTAGGTTTATACATGATCCTCATGACAATCATTAGAAAGATACCAAGAGGATTTTATGATATATGTGAGACACTACTCATTTTGGATTAAACTACACTAGGGGTTTTACTTGGTTATGTATAATGATTTAGATTGGGTAGGTTATCTTGATGACAGGTATTCCAATTTTGGCTATATATTTTATCTTAATTCTTCTCTAGTTGCTTGGATGTGTAAGAAGCAATAGGCTACTACAATTTCATCTACAAAGGCTGAGTATAGGGAAATAGTTATAATGAGTTAATGGGGTATTTGGTTTTGTCATTTATTGATAGAGTTTGGATTCATGTAGGATTCTACTTGTATGTCTTATTCTAGATATTATATGATATAACTCTTTATTGGAAATAAGATAACTAAAAGGGTGGTGAATCTATCTTTAAAAACTTTTCATTTAATTTCACTTAACTATATATGAACCATATTAACATGCATGTACATCTTAGTAATCATTAGCAACAAATCAAAAGAGCATGAAACATATGAGCATAACATATATGTGGGAAACCCTTTAGGGGAAGAAAACCCACTGATGAAGCAAATAGACTCTAGTCCTATAAGGTAAACATCAATCTTTAGTTGAGAACCTACTCAAATTGGAGAACCAAACCCAATCTATCAGGCACCAAATTGATAGTATTTATCCAAGCACTAAATTATCAAGGATCACTAACCACTAATTTACCAAGCACCCACTTGGATTTAGTAAGCTCTAACTTGAAAAGAGGCTCCAACCCCTAGATGACTCAGTACCAACTTAGCCACCTAATTATTTGATCACCTTTAGAAACCTTTGTTTATTATATAATATATGATGACATACTCTTTCAGCTCTTTTCTCTCTTTATCCCTCTCAAACTGATCTTCATCTCTCTTCACTCATCTAGCCCTCTTCATTAGTTGATTAGGTCTTCTGACCTTGATCCTCTTTTGTATAACCTCTATTATATGTTCATGACATTTACACTAGTCTACATGACATCCTTCTACTCACAAATGATCTATATCATTCACTTATATTGTTCTAATCTCACTCTTTAAGTACCCTCTCAATATCCCCTCTAAGCTTCCTCTAAACATACAAAAATAGGCCTAATTGCCTTACTTTTAGACAAGTCATTTGATCATATAATTATAGGTTGGATACATATTGAAATCACTTAGTTCAGAAATAAATATATTAAGTCATATTAAAATAACATTCCCTAGTAATGAATAAATCAATATAATAGGTTGTCCATATATCAATTAGCCCTTACTCCTCTTTTAGGCTTATGGAGACCTAATAGGCCTTCTTAACAACACATTGTCCTTTGATCTTTATTTAAGTTTAGCTAAACACCTCATATAATAGGATTTTTTTTTAATCCACTATAATATCCCTTAGTTAACTTTAATTTAGGTCTAAAACACTTTTTAGGTCTAGCTACCACTTGAACCATTACTCAAATCATTGCTTATAAAAGGCTTACACATATACAAAAACTCTATCTTAAACAACTGAGGCATATAATCAATTTTTATAAACAACCATGGAAAAAAATACATATTGAAAATTATCATGACCTCAAGGTCATCACTAACCTCATTTGATGCCTAAATTTAGGGTAAACAGGCTCAAATACTCCTTTACAAGATGTTTACTTAGAACTACCAACTGGCTCCCAAACATAGTCAAGGAAACATGAACATATGATACATGATTGATTATCTTAAAGGGATTTAAATATCTAAAAAATATATTATATAACATTTAGATAAACCTCAATCAATTAGATTATGAATTCTACTAAAAACTATTGGTCTTACAAATCAATCTTTTGACCTTCTCTCTCATAGACTCTACTCAGTCCGATAAGCCAATTTGGATTCAATGATTCAACCTCTTACACTAAATTCAAAGATTATAAAAACCATGGATATATCATTCAATACCCATAAAACATCATCATGAATTTTAATGCATCATTCTCACATGAAAACTCATCAGGAAACATCTTCTCTTTTATCTAATTTCCTCACTTTCTGCACCACAAGGTTTATTTAACGACTGGCCAAATTGGATCACCAAATTTGCACATATAAAATATGTAACCTATCAAAAAATACTCATGAACATCAACTACAAGTCTCACACTTTGATCTTCATTTACTTGGCACTGTTGACTCAGTCAACTCTATCTTTTACAATAAATTTATGAAAGACAAGAACATTTATGTAGGGTATTCTCACTCATCTAAGAAACCAATCACACCTAGAGATGTCTGGGAGAGTTGAATTTAACCTCTAATCACTTATCTAAAAATATCAAACTATTTTTAGCTCTTTATAAAACAATCTTCAACATCGGGTCATAGTTAGGGTTTTATGAGGGTTTAGACCAAGTTATAGTCTTAAAAATCATTCATAAAACTTAGCTCCTCTTTTTAGAAACCAATGATTAGAAATTTGAGCTATAACCCTTCCTCATCTACCATGAACATCTTAGGATATCATGTAGATTCTAAATGTACCAATGAGTACTGATAAAACCTTATCGGGTAGACGACTCTTCATTCTGTTCACTCAAGAAACCTTGAAATACCTTTCAATCCTTTTTCTTGCAAACCAAGACCTAAAAATTTATGCACATGATTAAAATAAATTGACTCACCTATTGATATGTTCATTTACTCACTCATGTCATGGAAACTAATCTTGTTACCTCATTTTACCACCATCTCTCTTCTTGCTTTCTAGATCTTGACTTTTAAGTCTTATTAGTCCTTGAGTTAGACCTTCTAGACACTTTGTAGACTCCACATTAAAAATCTCCTATGTTTCAATGTATATTATACATGCTCAAACAATATCATGCACTCATTCTTGTTCAAAACTTTAACATAATTTTTTTAGATCTATTTACAGATCTTCAAAGCTTGACTATAACATCCTTGTAGCATCTTCAAAGCCATAAAATTAAATATTCAGAGCTGACCTTCTAATCAATTTCAAGGTCCTCAATACCTTAGATACAACCTTAGACAAGATCAAATACTATCAGGTATTCTTTGGATCATTATCTTCAAAGCATTCTCATCTTCATAGCTCATTCATAACATCTTCAAAACTACTTACACATATCTTTGGAGCACATTGCTTATTCTTCAAATCTCACTCATTCCATCTTGCCACCTAAAAATACTATCTCACAAGGTATAGACAAAGCATTACAAGATGGTTTAATTTTTTTTTACTGAATTGTACTCTTTCATATTGCTGCTCAATAATTTCACTCTAGTTGATAGTAGAACATTCTTTCATCACATCAACAACACTCACTATACTAGCAACAAAACTTATTCACATACATACGTCAAGGCTTAATTGACCAGGAATTTGCATAAGAACCTTTGATATCAATGATATTATATTGACATCAATGAGAGAACCATGCATCCTCATTAGAACTTTTGAAATCAATGAAAATATGAAATATCAAAGCTTAACACTCAAAGATAACGCTCCATAAACTCTCCCTTAATCAATGACAATGTTCAACAATCTCTGCCTTTGTCATTGATAGAAAACACACTCAAAACAAATCATCAACCAATTCTTGATGGTAGTCATATTTTAGACTTGATTCTTGCCTTTTCTTTCTCCCTTTATGATATTGCTCCCTTTCTTCTCAGCCTTTTTTAATCTTTCATAACTTTTATGATCTTTCTTCCCCTTTGAAATTAATGATAAAGGTCTTCCATAACTATCATCTCTTTCAAAATGAACTCAAATTACAAGACCACTTCAATATAGATTAGGCTCAGTCAACTTACTTGAATAGATCCCCACTTAAACCAATCATCCACCATGCTTCTATTAGTAGTAGACATCAAAAATCATTTGTAACTACTAAAATCACACTATTCTTCCTATAAATTGATACTATCTCTCAAAGACACTATATAAGACACAACTTTCAAAAACTATGACAATTACTCTCAAAAACTTCTCAATCAGGTCACTCTCCTAGCTAATTCATCAAAATCTCAATGATTAGAGTCTAAGAAGCATCTCATACACAATCTCTCCTTATCTCTATGCATATAAAAAATAATCACTTTCTTAACAAAGAACATAGAATTACCTACCTCCCCCTTAGACTAAGCATATATTCTTAAGATCATATACCTTTATTTGACATGGCTGAAGAAGATGCTAAACTCTTGACCACACAAGGCTATCCCATTATTGATACCAACTATAGAGACTCCTTGTTTATCTTCACATATCAAGATTACCTATACAAATATATTTCAAAAGCTTACCTCTTATATGATAATTGTTCTATATTCTATCTTCAGAGCATCTTTGACTACAACCTCATGATTCTACTGATAGAAGAATGTATCCATGAGGCTTAATGGAGTTTCCCCTTTTTCATAGGAATGTAAAACAATATGAACTTGGGAGATTCCCAAATCTCCATATCCTTTTCACAAGATTGAATATTCT
Source organism: Torreya grandis (assembly GCA_037957365.1). NCBI lineage: Eukaryota > Viridiplantae > Streptophyta > Pinopsida > Cupressales > Taxaceae > Torreya > Torreya grandis. The sequence goes on from JARHVA010001268.1 coordinate 1,152,751, forward strand.
TCAACTTTATTCTATATTTGACTGACTCTTTAGGCTTGACCTTTGATTTGACCTTTTCATCATCCACCTTGTCATCCTTCTTTTCTTTGGCTATCTTGTCAATACATATAGATAACAAGTGTTCTTGACATTCCTTACTTGATATATTCTCTACAGTAGCAAACATCCCACCTTGGTGTATGATTTGATCATGACTTACCTTATCAAGCTTATTTTTAGTCAATTCTTCATTTTTACTATTCTGATCAACCATATGAGAACCAAGATCTTTCTTGTCTCCTAACATATGTCTTGAACAACCACTATTTATACTCTGAGCTTTCATAGAATATTCTTCTTTAGTATTTTTCTCCAACTTTACCACCTTTGGTTTCCATAAATTCATTTGTCTTTTTTCTTGCACTTTAGGAGCTTTAAACTTCTTGCTTTGACTTGATGATCTCCTAACTTTGTTAGGATAGAATCTTGTAATGTGTCTTACATTATTATAGCTATAATAAACTATCTTATACATACCATTAGACTAATGATGACTATGATCCCCCTTTGACCAATTACTTCTCCTTCCATAGTTCCATGTGTACTCATTCTTAGAGGGTATTCTACATTCTCTTTCTCTATAACCAAACTAACAACATGCAAAATAATAAGCATTGAAAGAGATAGAATACCTTGTAGCATTGGGCTATTTGATAGGTATTTTCTTGTTGACCTTATCTTCAATAGTTTTCTCCTTGACTTGAGGTGCCTTATTTTGGTCTTATTTTAATCCAAGACCTATATTGTCACTTGCAGACTTATGACTACTTAAAATATCATCAAGATCCTCAGTGCTCTTTTTAAACTTCACAAAATTCTTCACCTTGCTAGAAGCTTGATCCAAAACAGCTCTAAGAGTTTTTATTTCAATTTCATATCTATTGTAGTCTTCTTATTTAGTATTTAGACTTGATGCCATAATCTCATTATGGGTTTAAAAGTTTTGGATAATATCTTCATATTACTTGGAAATGTTACTCAACCTTTTCTCAAACAATCCCAATCTACTCCTCATAGTCCTAAACTAATGACTTCAATTTCTTGTTATTCTTCTTTACAATCTTTAACTCTTTTAGGGCACTTACCAGCTTTACCTCAATATCCACTTCAACTTCTTCACCATCATAATAAACCTCTTCATCTAATTTGACATTAATCATGAGGCTTTCCTATTTGAACAATCTTCATTATCTGATTCTATGCTTATGAATAGGGTTTCATTATTGTCATGTTCTAATTTATTACTATCATCATCACTATTAGATGTGTCTAAATCAACCACATTAGATGAGATATCTTATTTGATATAGAATCTCTTCTTGTTCTTAAATGACCCTTTCCTTCCTTCATTCTTCTTGAAACTCTTCTTGCTCTTATCATACATACAAGATCTTTTGTCTATATAATCATCCTCAGTATTCTATTTATGAGGAAACTTGTTTATAAAATCTCTAATTTCTCCACAGTTAAAACACTTAAATGACAACTTACCTTTGTACATACCTGAACCTATTGTTAACTTTATAGCAAACATGGAAATGATTTCATCATCATCAATATTTGAACAAACCTCATATTTTAACTTCTTGGCATTTGGATTCTTTTCAACCTTGAAAGTAGATTCCTTCTTGAGAGGTCTTCCTTCATTTGATCTCATCTTATAGGCAGTCAAGATGCCATGAAGCCCATCAATATCTAGCTTGTCTAGATCTTGCATCTCTTTTAATGTAAACACTTTAGAGTCAAAACTAGGAGTGAGTGATCTTAATACCTTTTGAACAATAGTAGATTATTTTACTTCTTCTCCAAATCCTCTAATGATATTGAAAACTTCATTAACTCTCAATAGATACGATGTAATAGATTCATCTTCATTCATCTTCAGGCTTTTAAACTATCTTTTGTGGGTTTATAACTTGGCCATATTCACCTTGGTGTCTCCTTCATATATGGTCTTTAATTTATTCCACATGTATTTGGATGAAATAGAATGCATTACTTTTACAAACTCTACCTCTAATAGGCCACCCATAATGGAATTCATTACCTTGGATTATCTCGCTAGCCTTCTTACCTGCTGCATCTGTTAGTGGAATTAGAGGTGCAATATACCCATCCATAACTATCTTCCAAATATCATGTCCCTTTGACATCAGATATATTTTCATTCTAACATTCCAAAGGCATAGTTAGATCGATTAAACAATGGTGCCTTACTGGTAGAGAAACCACCTTGAGCTTGTTGACTAGTCATCCTAGCTTTTAGGATCTCCTTTAGGTTGTTAATCTTGTTCCAAAGGACTTGATCTGATACCAATTATTGAAAACAAGATGACTAAGAGGGGGGATAAATTAGTATTAAAAAACTTTTCATTCAATTCTACTTAACTATGTATCAACCATCTTAACATGCATGCACATATTATAAATCATAAGCAATAAATCAAAAGAGCATGAAATATATGAACATAACATACACATGGAAAACCCTCTAGGAATAGAAAACCCACTGATAAATAAAATGGACTATAGTCCTATAAGTCAAACATAAATATTTAATTGAGCACCTACTCAACTTGGAACACCAACCTTAATCTTTCAAGCACCAACTTAATAGTCTTTAGCTAAGCACAAACTCAATAAGGAACACCAAACCCTAATTTATCAAGCACCTACTTGGCTTTAAAAATATCCAACTTGAAAGGAGGATATAACCCCCTAGATGATTCATCCACCTAATTGTTTGATCACCTTTATAAACCCTTGATTATTATACAAAAGATGATGATTTAATCTTTTAACTCTTGACTCTCTTCAACCCTCTCAAACTTATCTTTGGCTCTCGTCACTCATCCTTGATTAGGTCTTTTGATCTTGATCCTCTTTTGCAAAACCTCTGTTATATGTTCATGACATTTCTACTAGTCCACATGACCTCTTTCTTCTCATAAATTATATATATCATTCACTTATCCTATTCTTCTCTCACTCTCTAAGCACCCTCTCAACAACCCCTCTAAACTTCCTTTAAGCATATAAAAATAGGCCTAACTACCATGCTTTTATACAAGTCATTTGATAATATCCTTTTAGGTCAGTTATATCTTCAAATCACTTAAGTTGGACATGAATAAATTAAATCATATTAAAATAACATGCATTATTCATGAATCAATCAATATGATAGGTTGGCCATATATCAATTAGCCCTTACTCCTCTTTTAGGCTTATGGAAACCTAATAGGCGTTCTTAATAACACATTACCCTTTGATATTTATTTATGTTTATATAAATATCTCATATGATAACATCACATCATAATCCACTCCAATATACCTTAGCCAACTTCACTTTAGGTCTATAACACCTTTTAAGTCCAACTACCACTTAAACCCTTACTCAAATCACTGCTTATAAAAGGCCTGCACATATACAAAAACTCTATCTTGAACAAATAGGCATATACTCAATTTTTATAAAAAACCATGGTAAAAAATTACATATTCATAATCCTCATGACCTCATGGTCATCACCAAATTCATCTGATGCTTCAAATTAGGGTAAATAGGTTCAAACATACCTCTATAAGATGTTCACTCAGAACTACCAAGTGAATCCAAAACACATTCAAGGAAACATAAACATATGATACATGATTGATTATATTCAAGGGATTTAAATGATTTAAAATGATATTATATAATACTTATATAAACCTCAATTAATAAAATTATGATCTCTACTAAAAACTATTAGTCTTACAGACCAATATTCTGACCTTCTCTCTCATAGACTCTACTCAGTCAGATAAGCCAATTTGGATTCAATGGTTCAACCTCTTACACTAAATTCTAAGCTTATAAAAATCATGGATATATAATTCAATACCCATAAAATAGAATCATGCATTTAAATTCATTACTCTCACATGAAAACTCATCAAGAAACATCTTCTATCCTTTCTCTGATTTTCTCACTATCTGCACATTAAGGTTTGTTCAACAATTCACAAAATTGAATGATTGAATTCACACAAATGAGTTCTAGAATATGTCTATAAATCTTCATTAACATCAAATACAAGTCTCACTCTTTTATATTAACACTTGGCACTATTGACTTGGTCAACTCTATTCGCTACACTAAATTTCTGAAAGATAAACACTTTTATGTAGGGTATTATCACTCACCTGAGAAACTATTCACACCTAGAGATGACTGGACGAGTTGAATTTAACCTCCAATAACTTGTATAATAATATCAAACCATTTTGAGATCTTTAGAAAAATATATTCAACATCGGGCCATAATTAGTGTTTTATGAGGGTTTAGACCAATTTCCAGTCTTAATGATTAGTTCCTCTTTCTAGACACCAATGCTTAGAAATTTGAGTTATAATCCTTCCTCATCTACCATAAAAATCTTAGGATCTCATGTAGATGCTTCACATACCAACGAGGACTGAGGAAACCATCTTGAGTAGATAACTTTTCATTTTGTGTACTCGAGAAACTTTGAAATACTTTTCAAGACTTTTTCTTGCAAACCAAGACCTAAAACTTTATACACATGCTTAAAACAACTTGAATCACCTCTGTCAATGTTCACTTGCTCACTCATCTCATATAAACTGATCCTGGTACCTCATCTAACCACCATCTCTCTTCTTGATTTCTAGCCCTTGACCTTTAAGTCTTATTAGGCCTTGAAACAGACCTTCTAGACACTATGTAGAATCCACCTTGAAAATATTTTGTGTTTAAATGTCTATTGTGTATGCTCAATAAATCTCATGCACTAATTATTATTCATAAATTTAATATAACTTCTTCATATCTACTTACATATCTTTAGAGCTCAAATGTAGCATCTTTGTAGTATATTCAGAGCTACAAACTCAGATCTTTAGAGCTGAACTTATAATAAATTATTAGGTTCTCAAAACCTTAGATACAACCTCAAAAAATATCTCTTATGCTCAAATAATGTTAGGTATTCTTCATATCATTCTCTTTAGAGCATTCTCATCTTCATAGCTCATTCAAAGCATAATCATAGGTCATTTAGAGCATCTTCATAACTACTTATATAGATCTTTGGATCACACTGCTTTTTCTTCAAAGCTCACTTATTTCATCTTTCCACCTGAAAATACTATCTCACAAGGTCTAGACAAAGCATTATAAGATGATTTAGATTTGTTATACTAACTTTTACTCTCTCATGTTGCTTCTCAATAATTTCATTCAAGTTGATATTAGAACATTCTTCAAACAACATTCTTTCATCACAACAACACCACTCACTATACTAGAAATAGAACTTATTCACATACATAACACAAGGCTTAATTGACCAAGCATTTGCATAAGAACCTTTGATATCAATGATATTATATCGACATCAATGAGAAAACCATTGATATTCATTAAAACTTTTGACATCAATGATAGCATGAAATAACAAAGCTCAACACTCAAAGACAATACTCAACAAACTCTCCCTTAATCAATGACAATGTTCAATACTCTTATTTGTATTTTAGACTTGATGTGATGTTTGTGTTAGAACTTGAGATCTTTGGCTTAAAATGATCTAATCAATGTTCCTATTAGAGGCCTTAGGAGATAGTCTCAATGAATTAGAAGCAATGTATTAATAAAAAATGACCCATGTCCTCTATAATTTTCCACATTGAAATTGGGGAATCATTTGAGGAAGAGGGGATTATAATGTGGGCATCCAACCAATTAGTTATAAAGAATAAGAGATTTCCACTTGGGTAAGTGCACAAAGTTAGGGGACGAAAAGAAGCTACTAGTGGACATGATTTTTATGAAATTTTAGAAAACTAAACTTGTGTAGATAATTTGAAATAGCTACAGTCAAAATTTGAAGATTCTATAAGAACATGAATTATAGCAATTAAAGTCTAGTTTAAAAAAAATTATTTTTTTTCCAAAAATTATTAAGTATAACTAGGTCAAATTTCTAAAATTTGAATAGGAACTCATATTTTTTTTAAAAATAAAGTGGCTAGATGGCCATGTGGCCCACCATTTTTTGAGCATAATTTAATATTATTTTAAACCCTTGGTGAATATTTAGATAATGTCTTCTCATTTGTGACCTACATTTTATAATATTTTATTAATGAATTATTATTATTATTATTATTATTATTATTATTATTATTATTATTATTATTATTATTAGTAAATAGATCTTAAAAACTAATAAAAAATGGATAGCCGACTATGTGGTCCTCCTAACTACCTCAAAAAAATAAAAAATGGATTTTTGTTTTGAATGTGTGTAGAATTAGACCTAGTTTGTGACCATATAATTTGTTTTGTACATGGATAAAAAAAATTATATTAACATGTATAGGCATGTATATTTGCAGCATCTGGTGGCTTAAAAAAGTCATAGTTAGAAATCAACATAGTTTGTAACCTTAAAATAATCCAAAAATTATAAAAATCATATATTTTAAAAGAGGAGAGTGTGCTTGTCATCATGGTAATACTTTTTCAAATTTGATTGATGAAATTCCTAGTGTATTTGGTGATGGAAGTTAAAATTTTCTATTTTCTATCTAACCTCTCAGACTCAAATGTAGAATGATAGGTCCAAGCCTTTGGTTTAGGAATCCATGCCATTTTTGAGCCAAAAGGATCGTAATTTGAATTATAAAATGTAACACATACACATTATTTATAATGCATACACATTATGTAATGTGTACACACTATGTAATAACATGTACACATTATAGTATAATGCATATGTGTTATAATATAATGCATATGTGTTATCCTGATATAGATAAAAATTCCATTTTTAATGGACATTTTTTACCCAAACTAAGAAATCCAATAGACATTCACTACACATTTCTATAGTATCTACAACTTGGGAATAAGAGTTATCAAATGCTTTTTTGGATCCCACCATTGAAATGCTATTAATTTTCTAATGGGTGATGGATCACATTCGAGAAAGAGAAAGAAGTTGAAGAATAAAACACTTGAGCGAATACAAGAGGTGAAAGACAAAAACAAGGTACAAATGCAAGCACTTTGTTTAAAAAAATTATAGAAACTATCTCTAATGATCCAAATGTTGTATATAATGATGCAATTGATAATAATAAATTGAATAATGATGAAATTGAATATAATCAATTCAATAATGATGGAATTGACAATACTGAATTGCATAATGATGAAATTGATAATAATAAATTAGGTAATGTTGAAATCTCACATTCAGAGTATAGTGTTTTTGATTTTGGTGATGATAATTGTATGCATGATGCCTTACCCCCCAACAATGAATAATTTTTCATGGAAAGAAATAATGATGAAATTAGTAATGAATAAAATTTCATAGAAGCATATAATGTGGAAATAAACAATGAAAAATGTCATTCCATTAGTAATCATTGAAAGTAATGAAGATTTTGAAACGCCCTCTTAACAAGTTCCACTAGTAACAACACCTCCAAGAATTGTGCATAGAAAAGGTAAGTACTTAATTGAAGTTGATGAAAATTGTTTGAAACCAATGCTTAACAAAATGTTTGACTGCCACTCAAGAAGACTGGCTCAGGAAATTTGGGATAGTTTCTTTCATAATTTGGCTCATGATATTAAAATATGTCAATTATTTATTTCATTGATGAAATTGATTAAGATGAGACGTACTATATACACATTATGGCTAAGAACATATAATATGGATGATGAAAATGCATAAATTGTTGACAACTTACATGATGCATATCATAATGTAAACCTTAAATCATGCAATAAAGATTTTAATGCTGCTTGATGTATAATCACAACTTATTCAATAAGTATTCAAACAAAGAAAAAATGATTGATTTCAAAAATAAGATAAACACTTGATATAAAAAAAATACATTAATGAAAGTAATTTAAGTACCCAAAAGACTTAATGAACCCAATACCAATGAGCTTTGGGCATTCTCTGGTTGAATTCTATGAAAGGATAAGGTTATAGCCAATGTTATGACAAAGTTACTTGTATAATTTTGTAAGGATCATACTAGAGTTTCACCCCATGTAAGAGATGTAGTCAAAATAAGAGTTGGTTCTTATAACTGTGAACTTCATCTGAAACATTTCTTGGATATGAATTGAACATAATTATACTCCAAGTTTTTGATAAAAACATCCACAAAATTATATTAGTAAAAGATATTTTGAGATGACCAAAACTTTTTATATAAAAATATATCACACATGCACCACTTGTTATAGGAAACATATTGAGTTTACCATGCACTATGATGTTTTACGCCATATTCATTGTAATTTGCATACTAACAATATTTTGTAGGAGTGTGGCTTAGTAGTTCTATCAAAATCGGTCAACAAATTTATTCCAACCTTTTTTTGTGAAAGACTAGATGGATAATTATTTTATAACAAAGCAAGTTTGGATGGAAATTGCAACATTTATGGTGGATAGCCAAAACTAAAAAATTGTAGCCATGAAGATGAAACAAGTGTAATTAGACATGAATTAGTTGGTTTGAGCAAATGCAAATTTGTGGCTTGTCAAGTAAAAGATGGAAAATAATTTAGAAGTTATGAGATTGTTACAAAACAAATACCCATTCCAAAATTTATGTTCAAATTCAAGGAAAAAATTGTTTATGAGTATGTAAGGCACACACATAGGGATATATGGTTGGATGAACAATTGAATAATTAAAGATAAGAAAGGAAAATTCCCCACTTGGTTAAATTATTTTAGTATTTTACTTTGCTAAAAATTACACATTCAAACCACAAATGGAAGTTCAGTCACAATATTTGAACTCATCATAAGTTACCGTATTCATGTATACATCTAATAGTATTGATCTAGATCAAAATATATTGAGGAAGTACCATTTATATATCATTAATGATAGATCACATTATATAGAGTACGTGCATGGTTGTTTTGATAAGTTGTATATATAGTTGATTGAGATGAACATTCATTTCAATCAACATTACATTTGGTCAGACAATTGCATATTGCAATTCAAGAATGCATGGATGTTTTATTGGTTGAGAAGGATGCATGTTGCCACTGGTGTAGAACATATTTGGATTTTCAATGAGGTTGGCCATGGAAAATGAGAGAATGACAGTGTTGAAGCATGTGTAAAAAGAGCCCTTGCAAAGAAGGAGTTGAAATTTGATAAGGGTGCTTATTTTACTGATGTACAAAGCATGGTTGAATGGTGTAATGAGAATATGTGCCATGGTGCTTAACCAAATTATACCATTCATAGACATTTTTTGTTAATGGAGGAAGACATATTGGTAAATTTTAATATGACTATAATGGGTTCAAGTAAACTCAACTTATTTTATAGATCAAATGTAGGCTCTTAGACTAATCATACACTACACTTGGCATGTTTCTATTCTACATGTATGGACTCTATTTGGAGTGAGTGTTAGTCACAAGAGTGGGTGGATGATGGAATTTCTAGATCTCTGATTCAAATCAACACATATATGGTTTTATGAGCATTGTAATTTACCGATATGGCATAGTCACATGAATTTGACCATGTATCTGATCTAGTGCATCCAAATAGAATATTATTCATTATGTAATATTTCATTTCCCATTATATATCTTCTTATAGTGTCAATTTTTTTGTGATATAGGAAATGTTTTTTTAGTCATTGCAAATGAGGACAATGAAGAGGGGACATATTACTACTTATGTCAGTGTGTAGAGGAAAAGAAAAAATTAAATTTCATAGTCATATATAGAGAAAACATTGATTATCTTAATGGGTCTATGGTAGTCACTAGAACTTGGATTCGATGATATCCAATTAAAAATTTAGATATATGGTTATTGGAAGACTTTGAAACACACATGAAGATACTGCTCTATTCAAATTTGGTTCTTGCAATGAATATTCACTTGAAAAAATATCATGAGAAGTAATTAAACAAAAATTTATGGAAAGTTTATGAGTCAAACCATGAAGCTATTCTTTCCACTATCAAGATTAGAGTAGATCCTTGTGGTTTGATGGATTGATATGTGTAGGTATGTTGACTTCTAAATGTAGATAAAATCAATTATACCAAATATTTTTGATTTTGTAGGTAGAACATATATATTTAGTTTTTAAATATTTACTAATATTTTTTTGTAGGTTAGTGGTGCCATATAAGCTTCCAACTTGATGCGGTTGGCACTGTTAGTAAATAATTTCATATTCTTAAAGCTAAGATAAGCTTAAGCTAAAATTACTTGAAATTTATCTTTGAAATGAGGTTGCCTTGAATGAAGGCATAGAAGGAGCATCATGGTTGTTTGAAGTGTTTGATGTGGTAAAATGCCTTCATGAGTTGACTTATATTTAGGGATGGTGGTCTCCTTGATTCCATTTTAATCTTAAATCACTAGTCCTTACCTTCAATGCTTCACTTCTTCTTGAACCAACTTGTTTTCAACTCCCATGAAGTAGTTCCATTATTATAGAAGGTAGTTTGAAAGACCTTCAATGATTCTTTGACTCCATCAAATGACTATTTTCTTCCTCAAGGTGTAGGAGTAACATGTTTGACATTATTGAAAGCTTATTTTATAAGAGATTGATGACCTTGAAGGATCTATTACACTCTTTTCATAAAACACACCATTATAAGTTTGCACTTTTGATGAGTTTATTTAGAAGTCTTGGACTAGTCTACATCAAATATCATATTCTAAATATCTCCCCATTCAACATTTATTACTTCTTACCTACATGTAACTTATTGTCAACTCCCAAATTGCTATTCTATCATTGAATTCACTAGCATCATCATGATATTACATGATTTTAAATTTAGGACCCCCACTTATGTCCATACTCCACCTTAATCATGTGTAGGAATATTTTTAAGTCTTATTACATCTCAAAATTTGATAAAAAAATCAAATTATAGATCTCTTTCCTTGGAGAGGCAAACTATCTCCTCTTGATTTTTGACTACACCAATCCACCTCATTAGTGTAGCCAAGGAAGATAGTGTATAGATTAATTTTATTCTAATAAATAAAAGGTATTCCATATATAAAATAAATATAATTTATATCTTGAATCATGATAACCTCTCACCTTGGGTCATTATCACTTTGCTTGCAAGAAGGTTCATTAGGCCACTAGGTTGCTAGGCCTGTTTATAGGTCGATGAATAGTAAGATTAGAGATCTGAGATAAGAATCATCTTCCAAAGTATAAATACCCTTTTTAGAATATTTTACATCTTCCATATCCATTATTATATCCAATACCTTCACAAAATTATTAATTGCTACTCAACCTAGCCCATTTAGGCCTAAAAATAAGGCCATGTTTTCAAACAATTATGTATAACTTATTTTTGATTGACTTTTAAGGATGAAAAATACATAAAACATATTTAATTCATCATTAATCACTTAAAAATCAAATTTTAAATCATTTATATTAATAAAACTTGATTTATAGTATGTTTGGTCTGATTTTCCTTCATTTTTACATGTGTAAACTTGTGTTTTTCCTTTTTTTATCTCTCCTTAGATACAATACCAACATTATAACACTTTAAAAAGTTCTAAAATGTCAAGGTAGACATTCAATCCAAATTTCAATTCATTTGGAGCTATAAAACCCAAGTTATGACCGTTCTTGTATTGGGAAGGTCGTTCTTGAGTGGGGTAAATTTTAGCGGTGAATATTTGTTAATTCACGAATAATCCAATTTTTAGATTTTGATTTTGGTGATTTTTTAGGGTCGATAGATGGGACTAAATCAAAAAATTTTTAGGCATATAAATTATTTTGAGGGTCGGCTCATGAACCTTTTATAACATTATCTTTGAAAAAAGTTTAATTCACCATATATATAAGATACCCCTTGATCTCGATATCAAACAAGACAACACCTCCAAATATTGACATAACCCAATCTAAATGGAAGTACTTTATATAAATGAAAAATAACATTTCCAAATGATAGTTCTGAATTACCTTGTTGAATAGTAGTGCCGAATGATAGTGCCCAATGAAACTGCAAAAACCTTTACTAGGGTTAAAGCTTAAGGGCATGGGAAGAAGAAAGGAAAAAAAAATACAGGACTATATTAAAAAATATCACGAAGACTAGGTGGAAAATAATAATGAAACCAAAATTTGAAAACTTGAAAGAAAGAAACATTAAATGTACCTCACCTATTGAAGGATACCAAAGTGACTTTGAATGGAATGTACGAGCAAAACACTAAATGTGCACCTTTACTTTTCCCTGTTTATCCTATAGAAATAGGAAATTCACATTTTTATAAGGGGAGATTTATGAATATGAAGATAAATCAAATTTAAAAGGGGTTTATAAGGGGAATTTAGATTCCATGTGTCAGTAGTAAGAAAAAAATGATGGTGTGTCTTTTGCAAGTATTGCCTTTATTTTAAAAACTAGCTAAGAAGAAAAAGATTAAATCAAGAATTGGTGAAGCCAACTTTGGTAATAATTTCAAAGATATATTGGATAGCTTTTAAATTCATATGGAATCATATGAGATAGATAAAGAAAGGTCAACAATGTTTGTTATGAAGATGTGGGGCATGATTTAGATGATAGGGATAATGAATAATAAAAGATGGTAGTTGAACAATGATCTAAAAATAAAAAATATGAAACCCTTGGTGACATAAAGATTGATCTATTGCATGTAATTTAGGATTATAAACCACCATATAGACTAATCATTAATCCTGAATTCCATGCAATAATTCAATCTTTATGTCACCAAGGGTTTCATCTTTTTTATTAACTAATCATTGTTTAAATGCCATCTCTTATTGTTCATCATCACTATCATCTAAATCATGCCACACAACTTCACAATAGACATTATCAACCATTTTTTTAGCTATCCCATATGATTCTAGATGGATTCAATAGGTATCCATTGGATTCATGACATTGGTTACTAGAGGTAGCTTGACTAGTTCCTGATTCAATTTTTTTTGTATCAGCTAGTCTAAAACAATGGTAATACTTGAAAAGGTGCACCATAATTTTTTTCTAATTAATAACACATGAAATATAAATTATACTTATGAACCCATTATAAATTAGATTTCTCTTCATATTCAAAAATCTCTCCTTGAATAATGTGAACTTTTTATTTATACAAGATATAGCTAAGTAAATCTTCAAGATATCCCTCTAATTATTACAGGTGGGGACAAGGGGAGACATGATAGTGGAATAAAATGCATCAAGTGAGTGATAAGGGAATAATTTACATGATACCTGGTAACCCTCTGGTCTAGTCTAGTCATTCGACCTGGGTTTTTAGTGGAACAATTTGGTTTGAGCATTCAGTAGAGCCATTCAGTCTGATTATTCAGTAGAGCCATTCGGTCTGACCATTCAAAAAAATCCATTTAGCATATATGAATGATATTTAGTGTAGATAAATGTAAATACAATGGGTAGAGATTAATGATTCGACCATGGGTAGAGCCAAACAACTCAACTGTTAGTAGAGTTGAATGACTCTACCACCCATGGAGCTGAATGATGTTGACCTAGGTTGAGGTAAGCAACACAGTAATCCATCTATTCTCTTGGAAGGAATGTGAATTTAGGTCTTTTTTAAACATGTCAACCAACACAAAGATCTATAATGTTTGTCAAATGACTCATTCCACCATCATTAATTTAAATTTTATGCTCCTAGATATTAACTAGGTCATTCGAATAAACCTAAAAACATTTACCTCCTAGATTGAACCTATTAACATAAAAATAAAATATATTTGGGACAATGGGAGGAAGTTTTAGAACTACCGATTGACAAAGCTTATGAATCATATTCACCTAAATGAATCTAAGGGGGTTTAGGATAAGGGATATTAAAATTTACCCTATTTTTGAGGGTGAAATGGGTGGTGGATTTATCAATAGGGTATGACAAGAAGCCACGATCATGGTCCTAGACATTATCCACCCATCCTAATCTATTGGCAGTGATAGTTTGTAGTGAATAATCATTGGAAATGGAGCTCTTAAACAACATCTCAAGCTTTGACAACATTTATTATCAGTGTTTTTGCCCTCTTGAATAGTAGTGAAAATGTATTTTTGGGTGGAATTTGACATTAGGGTCATGTAAAAATGTGTAATTCACCTATCTATATGTTATCAAAGTGATAAATTTTTACTTGGGGGGCCCAGAGGTAAAAAAGCATGTTAGAGATTGAAAAGTTATCTCTTTACTGCCAAAAAGTTACATTTTAGGACCTATCACTACAACTTATGCCATGAATTGTTCTCAAAGGTTAAAAAAAAGTGTTCCAAGGTGAATCAAAAAATTTTAGACACACATATGAAGGATCTTATAGTTCATCAAGATGATTTATATTTTTTGTTCTATGCACGTCTGAAGTCAGGCTAAAATTTTGCATTTTTCTTATATTGGGAAGGTCATTCTTGAGGCCATAGTGGGTGGTGGGTTTGTCGATAGAGCATGATGAGAGGCCAATAATATGGTCCTAGAAATTATATAACCATATGGATGTGTTGGAATTTTTTATTTTCAGTGAATAAGTACCATAAACAAAGTTCTCAAATAACATCTTGATCTTTGATAACATTTATTGTAAGTGTTTCCACCCTCTTGAATAGTAGTGAAAATATATTTACATATGGAATTAGATGTAAAGGTAATGGAAACACATGTAATTAACCTATCCATATGTTATAAAAGTGATAAATTTTCACTTGGGGGTCTTGGAGGTAAAAATTCATGTTGAGCTCGAGAAGTTGTCTCTTTACTATCAAAAAGTTGCATTTTAAGACCCATCACTGCAACTAATATCACAAATTGATCTCAAAGGTTCAACCAAAGTGATTTGGGCTGCAAGATTATTTTTTAGATATGTAGAGGTGGGATCTTATTGTTTGTCAAAGTGACTTGTAATTTTCATTCTATGCATGTCTGAAGTTAGGCTAGTATTCTACATTTTTTCTTGTATTGGGAAGGTCATTCTTAAGGCTAGAATAGGTGGCAGGTTTATTGATTAGGCATGAAGAGAGGATGATAATATGGTCATAAATGTTATATAATAATATGGATGTGTTTTAAATGATAATTTATAGTGAATAAGCACTGAAAATGGAGTTCTTGAATAACATCTTGAGCTTTGACAACATTTGTTGTCAGTGTTTTTGCCCTCCTGAACAATAGTGAAAATGTATTTATGGATGGAATTGGATGTAAAGGTTGTGGAAAAATGTGTAATTCACCTACCAATATTTTATACAAGTAATACATTTTCATCTAGGGGTCTTTAAGGTAAAAATGTGTGTAGGAGATTGTTAAGTTATCTCTTCAGTGCTAAAAAGTTGCATTTTAAGACCCGTCACTTCTAATTATTATATGAATTGATCTTGAATGTTTGGCCAAAGTGATTAAAGGTAAAATAAGAGTTTTTATACATGTATAGGATATATCTTATGGTTTATAAAAATGACTTATAGTTTTCATTCTATGCAGTTTGAAGTTAGGCTAAAATTTTACATTTTTTCTTGTATTGGGAAGGTCATTCTTGAGGCTGGAATGGGTGGTGGGTTTATCAACCAGGCATGATGTAAGGATAATAACATGGTCCTATAAATTATATACCATTTTAGACATGTTGGATGTGACATTTTATAGTTAATAAGCACTAGAAATAGAGTTATCAAACAACATCTTGAGCTTCAACAATATTTGTTGTCAGTGTTTCTGCCCTCCTAAATAATAGTGAAAATGTATTTTAGGGTGTACTTGGATGTTAAGGTTGTGAAAACATGTGTAATTTGTTTATCCAAACCTGATACAAGTGATATATTTTCACCTAGGGGTCCGATAAGTAAAAATATATGTTGGAGATTGAGAAGTTATCTCTTCACTGCCAAAAAGTTGCATTTTAGGACTCGTTACTACAACTTATGCCACAAATTTCCCTTGAAGGTTAGGCTAAAGTGGTTTAGGGTAAAATAAGAGTTTTTAAATATTCATATGAATGATTGTATGGTTCATAAAAAATCTTCTAATTTCCATTGTATGCATAACTGAAGTTAGGCTAAAATTATGCATTTTTCCTTGTATTGGGAAGGTCATTCTTGAGGCTAGAATGGGTGGTAGGTTTGTCGATTAGGCATGATGGGAGGCCAAGAACATGATAATATATCTTATATTCCAATACATATGTTTTTTTTGTGTCATTTTATAGTTAATAAGCACCATAAATGGATTTATTGAATCACATCTTGAGCTTTGATAACATTTGTTGTCAGTGTTTCTACCCTCCTAAATAGTAGTGAAAATGTATTCAAAGATAGACTTGGATGTCTAGGTCATGGAAACACATGTAATTAAAATATTTATACATTATCCAAGTGATATATTTTCAATTGGTGGTCCTAGAGGTAAAAATGTGTGTTGGAACTCGAGAAGTTGTATCTTCACTATCAAAAGCTGTATTTTATGACCCATCATTGCAATTTATGCCACAAATTGATATCGAAGGTTCAAAAAAATTTATATAGGGTGAAACAAGATTTTTTATATATGCATATGATTTATTTTACAATTCATTAAAATGACTTATAGTTTTTGTCCTATGCACATCTGAGGTTAGGCTAAAATTTTGCATTTTTCTTTTAATGGGAAGGGCATTCTTTAGGCTAAAATAAGTGGTGGGTTTATCGACCAGACATGATGGGAGGCCAATAATGTGGTCCTAGATGCTATAAACCCATAAATACATGTTGGAAGTTCTAGTTTGTAGTGGATAAGCAATAGAAATAGATTTATTAAAAAATAACTCATACTTTCTACCCTCCTAAACAATAGTGTTTTCACCCTCTTGAATAGTAATGAGTAGTATCATTGGTATCTAAGTATTATTTCACATTAATTTTAAACTTAGGGTTCAAAATATATCTAGTTGTTTCTTAATTATTCATGCACACTCTCTAAGTTCAATATGTGTCTCCCCTAGAATGAAGGATCTATGCCCTTTACTTCACTAAAATTTGTGGGGAAAAAATCTTCATAATATTAGTTCAAGTTAAAACAATCATTTTAGATATATTAAATTATATATACCAAAGTATTGAGGAAAATTATTATCAGTTAAGAATACCATTGATGTCCTTGATGATATCTTTATCAATACTATCAATATCCTCTTGTAGAGATCTGTTTATAACTAATCACTAACTTCTTAGGTTTGTTCCTCTCTTTGAAAAATTCTTATTGTAGGTCACTATTTATAAGTATCATAAAATATTTAGTAATTTAATATGTGTTAACACATACAATAAATCAACATTCTATAGGACTCTAATAGGTTAAGCTCTCATTCTCAAATTTAGTCTTTTCAAGTTTCTAGGTCTCTAGGTCTAGTTTAGAGGTCTAATAGGTCAATTTCATAAAAAAGAGTTGATAGAAATTAAGGATTAGGTTTATATTATAAATTTACTAGGTATAAAATGTTTAAACCCTTATAAATTTTTTTAAAACTCAAAAAAATAAAAAATGCATCTTACTTAATACATAAACTTCTCAAAAATAGTCTTATATAAGTATACAAAAAAAGTCCTCTATACTTAAAATTATGGAGTTTTATTTGATCTCAAATCATTTGGATCATGTTTTATATGTCATTTCCCAAATTTTCACCAGGTTTAAGTTCATTTGGAAAAGTATTTTAGGATTTAAATACCTTTTAGTAATGAAACTTTGACTACGAGTTTACACATAAATGTTGCAGGTTGAGAGCTATTTAGTGATTGTTTATAAAGATCATTGGATGTTTTTAAAATATACCACCTATATATTGGTATCATATAACTCCTAAAACATATATAATATTCAAATCTAATCCATACATTAACCTTCATGTGTAATTAGGCCTCTGAAACTGACTGTAGATGTAAAAACATAAAATTATGAGGGTTTTAAAGGTTCAAATGAGTTTTTAAGCTTAAAGACAATATAAAATAACTAAAATTACAAAAAAATAGATAAAATACACTTGAAAATATATGATAAATCTCTTAAATATTTATTATTTGCAATAAAAAGGCTTCTACATAGTCCTTTCTTTCTTGAGATAAACCTGCCACTTATTCCAACCCTATAAACTGATCATTGTTATCCTTATGAAGCTAAAAAATGACCTTGTATAGTTCCTTTGTATTATGATTGATAATTATCACTTTTTTTTAAATCTCAATATAAGCTTATAAATTAAATAAACTCACTCAAATTCTATCTCACTCGTCTGGTTTCATTTTAGTAAATTGAACTCATATGTAGGTATTTATGGTTACATTAACTATTTAAGACACAAGTGATAATTACGATCTCTATATGTTGAAGAGAATTATACTAAATTTCATACTTGTAATTAATAACCTAATATAACTTTTTATACTCTTTACATAACCTTACAAAAGATACATTTACTCATGGACTTACACTAAGAACATTTGAAAATACAAATTTGACATTTTGGAGGGAAACTCTTCAAACATTACAAATGAATCTAAACATACTTATAATTCTAAAATAAGGACTTATTGAGACTTAATGGACCCCTAATAATGTTGACAAGACCTCATTTACTTCTTTCTAGGATGCACCTACCATGCACATGGGTCTAACTTCATGACAACCTATAAAATAATTCAAATTAACAATATTAAAATCTTAACTAATAGATGTAGTCAATCACTATGTTAATACACTTTCACTTGTGCACTCAATATATAACCAAGATCTATTGTACCCAACTGATATCTATTTTGAATCTCTAACTATGTGGGTGATCACATAGAAGGTGACTTACATGATCTGATATTATGGAACTAAGGGGCCATCTGAGATATTTAATTGTATAATCCATTGTACATATTTTATCTACAATACTAGAGCTTATTGTGTAGGATGTGATACAGAAGGAAAGTTTTTGTCTCACAAATCTTATATCTTAGGATCTATATTAACTTCAAATCAAATCTCTTTAGGCTATGCACATATGGAGTATAAGGTTATTTTGGTATAATTAATGGATTATTGTTAGAAATTTTCAAAGGTATGATAATAAAAAATCACCTTGATGTGTTTCTATCCATATTCCCATTATATTAATGGTCATGTGGTCATCATAGTCTTATTTATTCGTAATTATATTAGGGTAGTGAGTTTCATCAATATTAATGTTAAATAACCTAAAACTCCCCACACAAACTAAGGTCATCTACTTTTATTTTTACATCTTCAATCCTTTCAATAGGCTCAACACAACCATAATATTCAAAACTCAATGTGATAGGACTGTAGCTTAGAGGTGGTGTTTAGATGGATTCCCAAGTGGATATGCAAATCATATTTATATTAATTTCAATATATATATATATATATATATATATATATATATATATATATATATATATATATATATATATATTAGGGATTTCATAGATTATGAGCTTGATATACATCCTTTCATCCACATCCAATGACTTCTTAGTATTTACATACTAAACCATTCATTATGATATTTTACAACCTTTATTTGCACATTCTAGTAGATTATACAATAAATTTGTGATATTTTGAGA
>JARHVA010001268.1:1180000-1230000 GCA_037957365.1 Torreya grandis
AACATATATTATACCATTGGATAAAATTGATTTTAAATAGGGATGTCGCCATAAATATTACAAGGGAAATCAAAACATGTCATTCTTATTTCAAATTGGTAGGACAACCTATTCCACTTACATATATAAAGGAATGCTCACTCTTGAATTTTAGAGGAAAGATCCATTCTCAAGGTATAATTTTAGATAAATAGTTCATAGGGTCACTAAATAAATTGATGCAAAAATGAGGCAAATACATAACTATCTATTCATAAATTTCCAACCTAATCCTTCCTAGTTTCCTATCCTTGATTGGACAAGGAAAGAATAAATTGACGAAATCCATGAAACCAATAAGTAGAATAAAATAGAAATAAATCAAGGATTCTATATGAGATAGGGTGAAATCTCATATATAATATTTGATTTATAAGAGTTATGTGCCCAAAATATGATGAAATTTTAGTATCTCGAGGATGAGTAACCACTTAAAAGGGGGAGTTTTATGAGATTAATAATTAACCTCATTTGACCCTTCAAACTTCCCTTTTTGACATATCATATTCAATACATTTGTATATCAGTATTTCCATTTAAGTTATTTTTTACATAACATAAATCCATGAGTATGTTGTGTGTGTGTGTGTGTGTGTGATGTTTTGTGTTATAAATGTTTATTTATGGATGAAATAATGTCATTTTTCATTTTTACTCTTTTTAGCTTTATCACTAATTAGACAAATGTAGATCTTAAGGAAGATTTTAGTAAACAGGTGCTTGTGGAAATTGAATGGAATAAATGGTGCACTGCCTATAGACACTTCTATATATGTCCATGAGTCACCCATATAAATGGTTTTAACATTCACAAATCACTTGTAACACCTGGGAGAGTCACCCACAACAATGACTATAGATGCACTTTAGGAACTATAAGGTTAGTTGGTGGATTATAATGAATCTATCCCACATTTTAAGGAGTAATATAGTTATTTATTTGAATGGAAAGTCTATAAGTCAAATGTAGATCGAATTATATTTATTCTTCCTTCATTGGAATGACCCTCCTATTCAATTTTTATGATGAAGATGCAATTTTTCCATGTTTCCTAATCTTTGAAATTCCTACTATTAATTTAATGTTTTTTTTTTACTCATTAAAATATAAAACATATAAATAAAACTCTTCATTATCTAATTAAGATGGAAGTGGTAGTATGTATGGGGAATAAATATCAGACTAGAGATTTATGTAGTTTATGTTGTGACATTTATGTAATTTAGTTATAGTAATCTTTTCATTGCTATTAGATCATTTATGCAATAAGAAGTGATATAAAGTAAGTCACTTGTAGCAAAGGAATGGATTAAATCCTAATATTAATAAAGGTAGGTTTCACTTTTGAATAATTGTGGTGAAAGTCTCATTTGTTAATTTATTTTTATTCTACATTATGTGTATGTGTATTTTACTTTCTATAGAATAGTTACAATTTGTGTTCTTTAATTTCATGTTTATATTTATACATAAACATATTTAATTTCATAAACAATTTATAAGGTATGGGAAACTTCAAAGATATTTTTAGATTTCATTCATACAATTTACTTTTCCTACAAGTATGTAATTTTATTTTCTTAAGAGTGTGAATTTATATTTCAAAAAGTGTGTTTCCCTCAAAATTAACTATTGTTGCACATATAATGCCAAAACCTCTCCAAATACACACCTAAGAGTTTAAAATAATGGAAGTAGCATTATAAAAAATTCAAAATAATGATCCTTATTTCATTTTTTTTTGGTTTAGGTGAGCATTTACTACCTCTGTTGACCATTTATGGTTTGCATTTTTCATGTTAATGGTTAGAAAATCTGATTGCAATTAGATTTTTTACTCAAATCACCTAAAGGTATTTGGTGTACCAAATGTTAAACATAAGGACATACTTAAATTGACTACACGAAGTAAAGGGGATGATGTACATCATGACAGTCATGTAGTAAATAATAGTTTATTATTTATAAGGGCCAAACAAACCGAGGTTATGTGTTGGTGTAAAATATGTGAAGCTAACTTACATGATAATGAAAATTTATGAGTTTTCAAGGAGTAGCATGAAGTAAGGGCCCATGGATTAAGGAAAACCATAATCATATAAATCCATTAGAAAGAATTTGGGAGAAACAATTTTCAAGAACTGCTTCAAGGACATGGTGGTGGTTGTGTGTGGGGCATGTAATTCAAATGTGTTGCATTGAATCACTACTAAAGAAAATGTTTGAAGTTCCATACTTGTTCTAAATATCGATAAAAACACAAAATGTAGGATTGTGTGGATTTACACATAAAAATACTAGCTACAAAAGAGCACACTAAAGAGCTAGCATGGTCATACAAGATCAAGACCAACAAAGATCCCCATGTAGGTATAAAAGAAATTGTGGGAGAAATACATGTATAAATATAGCTAAAAATGGTTGAGTATACTTTAAGAAAGGTGTGAACACTTATTTGGGTGAAAGAAGAATACAATTGTCTATTAACTAAGAAAAAAAATGGAGGTGTATCCATCCTAGAAGGCAAAAAGTATTCCTTTTTGAAGCAAGGTAGGGAATACATAAACTAAAATAGGAATTAACAATATTCAATAGATTTATAGTATCTCAAAGAAATGATATAAAATTAAAGGATCAAAGCTTAATGAGGTATGGGAATTGGTTGAAGTCCTATCAATATTGAGGACTGAAGGGGTTCTAATTTTGTTTAAAACTTAACTTCAATAAAGTATTGGGGAGCCTACACATTCTAAGAAGTAATTGATAAAGGATAAGGTCACACATGTAACATAAATCTCTACATATGATCAAGATTTACTTATCAATAGGAAGATACATGATTATGAAATTGAGAACACTTTTGTTAATATTGGTTCACATGAAAATGTTTTGACAAAGGATCATGGATGAAAATGGGAAGACATGCACTTGCATATGAAAAATATGTACTATACATGGGAAAAAACTAAATTAAAACAAATTGGGACAATAAAACATGCACACATATAAATCATAAGAATCCCATTTGTGATTGATGTTGAGGTCATAGAAATGGCTGAAGGAGAAAATAACCCAATTTTACTAATTCACCCATGAAGCTATGCTAGTGGGGTAGATATATGGTTTAAATAGTGGTACATGAACTATGATAGTGTTGACTAGAGGGTGGTGATATACTTAGATGAAAATTTTAGTGCCAAGTACATAAGTTTAGATTAATAATAATATCATAGTAATATGTACATGGTGCATACACAAAGAGATGAGCTAAAAGAACCCCTATCATAGTAATATGTATATGTACATAATTCTTCCTCCAATATCCCATTCAAAAAATTTTATTTGACATCCATTTAATAAATTTTCCGTTTATATTGAGCTGCTATTGCTAACACATATCTTACTATATCCAATCTAACTATTGGAATAAAGGTCTCACTATAAAATATCCTAGGTTTTTGTGAAAAACACTTTGCAACTAACCTTGCTTTATGCTTCATAATAAAATTTCCATCAACATTCAACTTTGTCTTGAATACCTACTCTACACCAATTAAATCTTTTCCTTCTAGAATATTCACTAATTGGTAGGTGTGATTTTTCTCTATTACCTCAATTTCATCATCCATGGCTATTTGACAATTCTCATTATCAATTTCTTATTCAAAGCATATAGGATCAACAACATAGAATAGTGTAAAATATGAAATAAAATTATCATGCTAACTACCTTGAGTTATCTCATATATTTTCCTCAAGCTCCTTATTTTATTTGGAGTCTCATGTGAACTTGAACTATCATTGGAGTGAAATCTGTGTGTTTTTTGTGAAGTTGCTCAATGTGAACTAAGAATATTTATTGGAGGTAACACTGAAACATGACCTTGTTGACTGCTACTTGTAGTACCTTATGTAGTGGAAATTTCACTGGACTCTCTAATCTCAAGGTGCTAATGTTGATGTTGTACATTTCTATTTTAAATTCATTATTCATCTTCAATAAACTCAACATCTATGTTTATTATAGTCTTGTTTATTATGGGGTTGTACAACTTGTAAGATTTTGGCTATTCATTAAATTGCACAAAAACACATAATTCTTCTTTGTCATCTAAATTCTTCCTCTTTTCATCAAGAACATGTGCATATGCAATGCACCTAAACACTCTCAAAAGATAAACACTATTTTTTATTACTCCATGATTCTTATGGTATTTGGTATTTTACACTTTGTGGGGGAATGGTTCAAAATGTATACTGCACAATCTACAACTTCAACCCAATACTCATTTAGTAAATGTTTTAGTCTTCATCATGCTTCTTTCCATCTCCATGATTGTTCTATTCTTCCTTTATGAAATACCATTTTTTTGGTGTATACCTATAGTGAATTTTTTCTTGATCCCATTTGTTTTGAATTTTTTTATAAAATCATTGGACACATATTCATCACCTTTGTCTATTCTCAGTACGTTTATGTAGTGTCCACTTTGCTTCTTAACCAAATCTTTAAACTACTAAAATATTCCAAAAGCTTTTGATTTGTGGTTTATAAATTATACCCAAGTTTTCTAAGTATAATCATCTATAAAATTCATGAAGTATACATTGATGCCCACTAAAGGTGTCTATAGAGGCCTACATAAATTTGAATGCACAATCTCTAGTGGATTTCTTTCTCTATATGACTTTCCAACGGGAAATGTTTCTTTGTGTTGCTTAACAAGAATAAAACCTTCACAAGTTTTTTTAGGTTGATCAATCAAAGGAAATCCATTCACCAGGTTATTTTTATGCAACAAATTTAGGCCACTAAAACTTAAATGGCCAAACCTCAAATTCCATAACCATGACTAATCTTTTATGACAACTTTGATATCTATAGAGCACTCACTTTGCATACTTAAGGGAAACATCTTATTTTATATCATTTGGACTTTAGCATTCAAATTTTCATTTTTATCTAGAATCACACATGCATCATTCTCAAAATAAACTTTAAATCCCTTTTGTACTAGATGCCCAATGGTCAATACATTATTTTTAAGATTATGAGCATAATACACATATGGAATGTTCCCTTTATATCCTTGCTTGGTTTTAATGTTTATGTTCTCTTTACCCATTACAAATACCTTTTTAACATCCCCTAATTTCAATTATGAGTGCACATATGAATTTATGTTTGCAAACATGTCCTTATTTCCACTCATGTGATTATTACAACCACCATTTGAAAACTACACTTCTTTTGAGCTTTATTGTGTGACATTACATGTTATTGAACATTGAGTCACTATTCTCATTTTTAGGGTAAATTTCACTTGAAAAGTGTGAAATATTCTTATTCATGTCAAATTACTTCTTTCTACATTCATTTTCATAATAACCAAATTTATTAAAATAATGAAATTTAATTTGAGACTTGCCATACCTTTGACCATGTGCATAGAAATCATGATTATGAGTATGGCTACTGCCTCTCCCTCCTCTGATTGCAAATAAGTTTGAATTTATTGTCTCTTCATAAGAGTTTCCCAATATACCTCCTTAATCACTACTACTAGTCCTACCTATAAAAAATCCTCTTTCATCTATGTAATTGGTTCTTCCCCCTCTTGTGACTCTACTACTACTAGATTTGAATGCATTTTTCATAGGGGAACTGGTTGATCTCTTTAGCCTTTCCTCATGAAATTTGAATGGCCCTATAAGCTCATTAATTGAAAATTGTGATAACTATTTAAATTCTTTAATAACTACAACAATTGGATTAAATTTGACAAGAAGACTTCTCAAAATCTTTTATATGATTTCTAATCATTTATTGTGTCTCCATGAGACTTAATTTGATTCACAATGTTCAATACATGAGTAAATAATTTATTTGTAGACTCATAGTTTGTCATTTGCATATTTTCAAAATCTCTTCGAAGAATTTATAACCTTACCAATTTGACTTTACTAGTTCTTTGATATGAATTTTATAAATTGTTCCATGCCTGCTTGGACTTTTTTGCTACTGTAACTCTTGGAAAAATTAAATTTTCCATTGTTTGCTGGATAAATTTAGTGCCTTCACATCCTTCTTCTTGGTCTCCCATAAAATATCCCTCTCTTCTTGTGTTAGGACATTTAAAGTTGTTTAATTTTTGGGTTTTGGGAAATCATTCTCCACTAAGTCCCATAAGGTTTAGGAAAAAAAATAAAGTCTTCATATTGATACTCCAATAATTATAATTATTTCCATTAAATCAAGGAATCTGGGGTTGAGTAAGACTATTTTTGCTCACAGTTGCCATTCTTATTGAGAAATTTACTTCAAAAGAAAAAAAATAAACTCTATCATAGATCTTCCTTCACAAACAATCTTCAGTAATCTTTCACAAATAGCTTCAATGAATCTGATCCCAATTTGAAGGAAATGACAAATATATGCAACTTCTGAATACAAAATAATATACTAAAATCATAGTTTGAAACAAAACTACAACTCTTACATGAAATAAAATAAAATATTAATGAAAATAGAAATAAAAAAGCAATGAATTCATCCAAAAAAAATTATTCTTATTTCTCAATCAATAATAAATAATTGCACACTACTTCTCTTAATATATGAAATTGGAGAAAATATAAATCAAAAGATTCCAACCATGCATAGAGTTTTAAAGTTTTAAATTAAGAAAATAAAACAAATTTAATAAAAGGAAATAAAAAGGAAAGTTCCAAATCGCTATGAAAAAACATGTTAAGAGTCAAGCTTATCTTCTTATAGGGTAATTCCTAGTCTGGCACCTAATACCTTTTGACCTTGCAGGATAGAGTAGATGCCAACCAACCCCTGATGCTTGGGAAACACAACTTTTAGACTTACATTATTCATCATTATATCTAATTCATCATGATATTCATGGAAAAAGAAATGTCCAAGCACATTTTTCATTATGTTCACTCTACTCACGACTTTAGCCATATCAATTACACTTCTCCTACTAGATTACTTTGGATTGACCAAATGTCCTTTGAGTAGCTACTTATTTTCCCTTTCCTCTCTTTCATATCATTCCTTTACCATGGATCAAAATTTATACAACCAAACTCTCATGTGTGGATTTCTAATTTCTTCATCTAGTAGTTCATATAATAATTTACCCACAACCCCCACATTGAAAAAATTCCCCTTTTAACCCCTTTGCACCTTTTCCACCTTCCCTGCCACCCTTACCTTCACCTTTACTTCTGCCATTGGTAGCCAAACAACTGGTAGCATCCACAAAAGTACCCACCTCTTCATTTTAAAGTACAATCTAAATTTTGAGCTCTTCCTTCTTAGTTCCACATTGCTTCCTTCTTTACCAATTCTCTAGTGAGAATCCCTTTAGATTGAGATATCCCAAAAAACCTTGACCTCTTTCTTTTAGGAAATGTGAAGCCATATGAATTGCTTAACAACCAAGCACAAATGACGTGCATGCAAGTATTAGCTCAATGTCAAATCAATCTTTGTGTGCTAGTGTTATGGTCATCTAATCAGATAGCTATGACATTTAAGATCACTACCAACTTACCATGCTCCTATCACTAACCGCAACCACTGATGCCATCGCCATTTTCCTGTGACCACTAACTAGCTGAGACTTCCAACTATCATCTCCAGCACTCAGTTTTTGATCCAACCATGAGGTTTCCTTCCAAAAATGGTATAATTTCCCTCCAAAAATCCATTTGAAACATTAACATTAAAAAACACCCTAATTTTCCCCTACGTTGGTTGAGAGGAGAAATAGGACAAAAGGGTTAGACTTTGTGCATGGAGAATTCATCATCTCTACTTATAAGAGTTAGATTCTATAAGAATTCATCACCTCTAATTTATATAGGGTTTGGTTACTAATGTTTATTTCTATAGGAAATGCATCATATAGATTGTTCATGTATTTTATAAAAGAATTTCCAGTAGTTCTAGTTATTTGTGTGTAGATGTGATGGTTTATTTGCTAGTTAATTTTCTAGTTTTCTCATATATTTTAATAGAGTATTCAAAGAAAACATGATTTGTCTATATATATTGAAAACATCTCCAATGGCATTCATAAACACATTAAAAATGGGTTTTCAACCATTCTTCTAGCGAAGCCATCCACCTATTCCCCATTTGGCAACAATTGCACATATTATACTTAAAAATCTTATTCCCCTATCACCCCTCTTTGAAAAATAATGGACCCCCCAAAAATATACATTTAGCTACTTTAATATCTTCCTTTATATACTCCATTGCTAGTTTGTGATAATCATTATGATCTTCATCTATAAAAAAATGTTATAGAAGAAAGTTTCCTGGTAAGAAATAATAAATGATATTAGTTTTTGGATATAAATAATCATTTTTCAAATTATATAAATGTTACAAACCCCTAAAAATGAATATTGAGGCTGTAGAATAGGACTGCTTTTGGTGTGAGCTTGTGACTATATTTATATCTCCAAAGAAAACTCATGGAAATAAATAGTAGTATTAGAAGTGAACAACCAATCAATAGTCCCACAATCCATCTTTTCACTTTGTGGCCTTTGTTTTGATCCATTGGAGAATGGTTGCTTTGAGGAATAAATCTAAATTGTTACTTTGAGTTTAGTAACATAATGAACTTAAACAGAGTATTGAGAGAAAACATGGTTTGCCTATACATATTGAAAACATCTCCAATGGCATTCATAAATGCATTAAAAATGGGTTTTTGATCATTTTTATTACGAAGCCATCCAATTATTCACCATTTGTTAGAAATTACACATTATATTTAAAAATATCATTCCCCTATCACCCCTCTTTGAAAAGTAATGGACCCCCACAAAAAAATACATTTAGGATAGGCTGTACAAAATTGGAAAGCCCCAATTTCCATCTAACTATTATTTTAAATTAACAATGTTCTTACAAGTTTTATTTTATATTAATGTAAACAATATTATGCCTTACACTCATATAAATTTTGTAGGCAAATATCTATTTTAAGACCCCATAGATAAATTACTCCTTTTTAGTTTTATAATTCTTAGTGTCTATAGTATATCGGTATCTTTCATATAGACATGTTCAAACTATGTTATTGTAAATTTGAAATTTTGAATTAAAATTGGATTTACAACAACGCAAAATAATAAGGGTACATGGAGGATCACATGTCAATATTCCATTACACACCCTGATAGCTGGTTGTGGGCCAAAGCCAATAGTTGCTACTAGTAGAAAATTTTAAGTGCAGTGGGTTAAGGCCTTGACTCTCTTTGAGCCTTAGGGTTTCTTTTGGTAGTAATAGGTGTTTTGAGAAGATGCATAAAATGGAAGAAGAAGCTAGCTCCTTCTCTACTAAATCATGAAGTCCTCATGGTAAAATGTTTAAGAAAACATACATTATAATTTTAAAAAAAAAAAAATTTCAATATTAAATTCTCAATTTTTGAAGTGTGTTCCAATTTCCTCTAGATTTTAAATGGATTTACACATAGAATTAACCAATACTCAACAAAAGATTGTTTTATACCAAGTTATTGGATACTTAAGGGAAATATTGTCATAACCATATCAAGTAACTTAGTATGTGTCTTAGTAAAAATAATAGCAGGAACACGTATCATATACTCTCTATATTTAGTACCATATCTTGATTCAGGTGTGTTGGGCACATAGTTGCATATAGGCCTATTCACCAAGGAATTTAAAGTTATGTCTACTCTAAATAACATTTGTAATAGGTTGAGCTAAAGTTACATGTTGAAATACATTTTTTTTGCATGAGGATAATGGATTTCAACATTATCTTTAATAATATTTTTAAAGTTGCACCCACCAAAATATTAATTCAAACTTTAATTTTTGACTTTATGGGAATTTTATTCAAGGGATGTTTAATGGTTCAAAAAATTCCCATAGTGTTTGAGATTAGTTTGAAGGAGCTCCCAAACATACTAGTAAATGACACATTTCTATTTGGCCTTTTTCATAAAGGTAACATTAGCTTATTGAGGACTTCTCATATTGGTTTATTAACCTAAGGGTAGATTGCACTCATTTGCATTTGAAGTCATGAAAAAACTTTTATTTGTCTACTTTAAGTTTTCAAATCAAAATTTTTCAAAATTTGCTCAAAAATATGTTGATTCTTGTATATAAATTTTTTCTTTATATACAAATGCGTGTAGACATATCCAAACCACATTGTATCTTAGGTATTCAAAATATTGTTGTATCTATATCTTGTAATTCATTTTATTTATAAATAAGGGAAAATACATTGCCTCTCGAGACTGAAAAACATAAATTCCTTAAAAAAGAATAAAAACATTCATACCAACTCAAATTCAAACCTCCTTGCAAGTCACATGGTGCTCACATAATGTCGAATGGCCAAAAAAGGCTTAGGGTGCTTTATAGACATCACTTTATAGTACATGTCCTTGTAATTCACATTAAACTTATCATTATTCATACATAACCATTTTCCTTGTCACTCATAGTAGCTCTTACAGGCTGAGGCAATATATATCCCCATTAAACGTAAATATACGCCCACAATAAATATGATATATATTCACTGTAGACTAAGGATATACTCACTGTAGACTAAGGAGGGATTATTTTTTAATAAACAACTTTATTTGTCTTGCCATCGATGAATTTAAGGAGGGTTTCCCTCAGTAGAATGCCTCTGGTGTAAATATAATTCTAGTATCTTTCATGATGCTTTTGACATTTTTCTAAAAATATACATAAAGCATGTGATGGAGTGACCCCACAAATTTTATAGGTGTAAGAAACATGAATTTCATCTTATACCATCATTTGAATGGTATCTAAATTAAAAAGGTGG
This sequence comes from Torreya grandis, assembly GCA_037957365.1. NCBI lineage: Eukaryota > Viridiplantae > Streptophyta > Pinopsida > Cupressales > Taxaceae > Torreya > Torreya grandis. The sequence goes on from JARHVA010001268.1 coordinate 1,190,918, forward strand.
CTATTAAATCTAATTCTAGTATCTTTCATGACATTTCATGACATTTTTCAAAATAATGACATTTCTCGACATTATTTTCTAGTATATTATATTATTTTATTTTCACTTTAATGTTTATTAAGATTGAGTTATGACTAATTTTAATTTATCGTAGAATGTGAATACTAACTAATCATCCTTTGACTATAATATTAATTTTTTTTAAAATTAATACTTAAGAAGATACATTTTATATAAACTTTATTTTTTTTTCAAAAATTAATACGATTAAATTTAATGAGACTTGTGTTCTTGAAGCACTTGTTGCATCACATTTTAATTATTTTCCATTACAAACTATCAATATAAACATACATTACATTTTAATTATCGTCAATTATAAACTATTACTACAAGAATGCATTATTATGAATTATTCTTATATAGTAAATAAAAAATTAATTATCAATTTTTTTTAAAATTAATTATCAATTAAGGTCAATAATTCAAAACATATTATTTTAATCTTTCCTTTCATTATTTACTAAATTTATTGAGAAAAGGCAAAGATATAGTGACTGATCAATATAATCAAAACCTTATTTCAATATAAGATAAAGCATAAAGGTTCTCATCATTAAGGTAGAAGTCCCAATCTTAAAGTAGATAATTGAAAGATTATAACTAATTCATTTCATATTTAAAAAAAAATAAAAATAAAAACATTTTTGCACACATTATAATAAAAATGAAATGAGATTAAAATGGTCCAAGATTCACAAGAAAAAAAAAACCTTTCTTGTCCACTTAAACCTTATGTTAAAGTATTCACTTGATGTGCAAATACACGGGGAAAACATTTTAAATTTTTTAGTGGCCTATTTTGGTACATTGTAACTCTCGTACCTCAATATGGGTCATGTCCTGACCTTATTCAATGACGTATATTTTTCTAACCCTTTCTAGAATCTATGGGCTTCATAACAATAACACATTCTAGTGCCATGTCGACATGCATGTAGCTAGTGTATGCCAATGCAGCTCATTTATGAATGTGACACCCATCGGGTTGGACACACTAACGTGAGGCATGATGTGTAATGCACATATGTCATATAACTTTTTTGAATTACTTTCCAACATTTCCTTTTACTTAGTTCCCATTAACGTTAGGATGACCTCACCTCAAATTCAATATATCAAATGATTAGTTTATGTACAAGATGATCAAATATTCAAACATCTTTAATTCAATATGACATAAAATACTAAAACAATGTGGATTTATATGTTTATTCCACATAAGAGGCCAACATACATGGCCATTAATAGAGATTGTGATAGGATCCTTATCCACATAAGCTTCAATGAGATTACGTATAGGAGAGATTATAATGTGGGGTTTTATGCATTTATTTTTGAGATTTAAAATTAAAAGATGGATTGTTTGATACTATGAATTTTCAAAGAAGAATGGGATTCCCAAATAAATGTGAGGGAAAAGGTAATATTTGACTAGAGAATTAGGATAAATTGCATTCCCACAAGGTTCATATAGGTAATCATGCCCTCCCATTAGAGTTGTCCCACATCTTCTTTATGGTATAATATAACTCTCATACCTCAATATGGGTGATGCCCTAACATTATTTATTGGCCTAATGATGTTTAGCCCAATCTAGAATATATGGGATTTGTAGAAACAACAAATTCTAGTGCCATACTGACATGCACACAATTAGTGCATACTATTTATTCTTAAAATCTATGCATATGAAAATAAAGGGGCACATTTATTCTTAAAATCTTTGCCATGAAAATAAAGGGCCAACAATTATGGTTGAGTAGGTTGGAAGTATAGTAGTGATGGTCTACGGGGAAAACATTTTAAAAAATTTATTGGCTTATTTTGGTACATTTTAGCTCTCATACCTCAATATGGGTTATGGCCTAACCTTATTCAATGGTCTATATTTTTTTAACCCTTCATAGAATCTATGGGATCATAGCAAAAAAACATTCTGGTGCTATGTTGACATGCATGTAATTAGTGTGTGTTGATGTAGATTGTTTATTTATGTGACCCCTATCAGGTTGGACATGTTAAACTAAGGCATGATGTGTAATACACACATGTCATATAATTTTTTTTGTCGCTTTATAACATTTCCTTTCACTTAGTTCCCATTAACATCAAGATACCCTCACCTTAAATTTAATATATTGAGTGATTAATTTATGTACAAGACAATCAAATATTCAAATGTTTTTCATTCAATATGACATACAATGCTAAAATAACATGGATTTAGATGTTTATTCCACACAAGAGGCTAGCATACATGGCCATTAATGGTGAATGTGAGAGGATCCTTATCCACATAAGCTTAATCAAGATTGCATATATGATAGATTACAATGCGAGTTTTTATGCATTTATTGGTGAAATTTATGATTAAAAGTTAGATTGTTGGATTTATAATTACATTCCCATGAGATTTATACATGTAAGCATGCCCTTGTGTCAGAGTTGGCTTGCATCTTATTTATGATACACTATATATCTCATCGTCAATATGGTTGAAGCCCTAAACTTATTAATTGGCCTATAGATGTTTAACCCAATCTTGAATCTATGGGCTTCATATAAATAACACATTTTAGAGCCACACCAACATACACATAGTTAGTGCATACCGTTGAAGCTTATTTATTATGACCCCCACTGTGAAGCACAATTTGTAATATGCACATGTATAAATTTAGTTGATAAGGAAATGTACCATTAAAGATAAATGGGTCAAATTGCATTTTTATGAGGTTCATAAAGGTTTGCATGCCCTTATTTTAGATCCATCTTGTTTCATCCATAGTGTTGTTCCAAAAATCCGTCACTTGTTTTTAGGGACAACATATCAACTATTTTGGTCCTGTAGGCCAAAATTCTCTCTTCCCTTCTTAAAAAAAATGTTTTGAGCACTCAAGTCCTTCAATTATTCAAGCATTTTCAGTCAAGGGACTCACAAGTTCAATGGGTTCAACAACTTCAACAGGCGAGCTCTCACAAAGGAACAAGTTCCAAACACTTAGGCAATTTCAAGGTTAGTTCAACGTCTAGATTCAACTAAAAGTCCATCGGTAGGCTTTAAACAAAAGATTGAGCCATTAAACCATTGAACCATTGAACCCTACCTCCAAAGGTTCAAAGGTTCAATGGGTTCAAAGGTTTAATGCCATCGGTAGACTTAAAGAGTTAAGTGCTTTGGCAAGTTCAAAGTTCAACCACTTCGGAAAGTTCAACGACTTCAAAGGACTTAAATAAAAGAAGATTTCGAAGAACAAAAGATTGAACCATTGCACTGTTGAACCTTGAACCAAAAGAGTTCAAATTTTAGAGGTTTAATGAGTTCAATAAATTTTGAGAGACTTAGAAGAACAAAGGATTCGAAGAGCAAAGAATGAACCGTTGAACTGTTGAACCTTGAACCAAAAGAGTTCAAAGTTCAAAGGTTCAATGAGTTCAACTAGAAAAAAAAAGAATCCAAAGAGTTTGAAACTTCAAAGGATTCAAAGGAAGAGAATGAACCGTTGAACTTTGAACCGAAATGGTTCAAGGTTCAAAGGTTCAAAGGTTTAATAAAGTTCAAAAGACTTAGAGAATAAAAGGATTCAAAGAAAGAGAATGAAATGTTGAACTGTTGAACTTTGAACCGAAATGGTTCAAATGGCTCAAAGAGTTCAACCAGTTCAAGAAGTTCAAAGTTCGTGAGGAAGCTTCAATCGAAGGAAGGAAGTGGAAGATTCCAGAGACAATTTCAAAGAGATGGTTCAACTGATTAAACTAAGGAGCCAATTGAACTAAGGAGCTAATTGAACCAAGGAGCTGATTAAACCAAGGAGCTGATAGGACCACTCAAACCATTGAGCCATTAAACTAATGTACTCTCATGGTTCAAAGGTTCAAGGTTAAATGTGGTTCAAGTGACTAGTGACCAGTGACCTCCCCTTGATGAGAGGAGAGATTTGTCCCCTTTTGATGTGGTCAACCTGGACATTTGGTTGATAAATCTCCCTATGCTATGGTGGAAACACCTATTTTACCCATCAGTTAGTTGGTGAAAAAATATTCACCCAACAATTTTTGGTGACTCTGCTGGGGATCGACAAGTATTTCTAGTCCTTTTCTAGTTTATTCAAATTGAAGCATTTCATATCACTGGGGAATGACGTGAAGTAGGAAAGAAAATTGCTAGCTTCATGCCAACAGTTTTTGGTGACTCCACTGGGGAAGAACAAGTAGTTTGAAGCCTCAAGCTCCAAGCTAAAGTAGGGCCAATTATTTTCCATTTTTATTCTACAATCTGGTAGCTCCATGCTATATAAGAAGCTAGAAAGCTAAAGGTATTATTGACCTTGTATTTGAATTGTTACAACAAAGTAATTTTGATCTGTTTCCTTCACCATCTCATCTCCAATGAACTAGGAGTTTTCCTCCTACAAAAGTTAGGTCTCCATTACCAAGCAAAGCATCCATTTTTGATGTTAGTAGAGCTTTGTCAATACATACCCCTCAAGCATTTGTTATCCCTCCCTTCAGTAGTCAAATAATGGTAGTTCAAGGCCCCTGGGGTAACTCTTTTAGCCCACTCAATTTAACTCCACCTCTACATGAGTTACCAAGCAATTTAAGGAAGAATTTCCCTAAGTTATTTGGTGATGGGAGAGTTCATCATGATGAAAATATTTCAGCCTTTAGCATATCCTATGGTGTGATAGGAATGGAGTATGAGGACGTAGTAGTCAGGCTATTTGTAGAAACATTACAAGGTGCTACTGTAGACTAGTTTTATCATCTGTAGGCCCAGACTGTGACTAACTAGAACACCCTCAAAGCCAAATTTAAAGCCAGGTTCAAGCCTGTAGAAGATGTGCATGCCATGCTAGCCCAACTCACACAAATGAAGAAAGAGCCTCATGAACCTATGAGGGACTGCATTGCCAAATTTGACAAGTTGAGGAATAAGATTTGTATAATTACTTAGCCAACAACTGAGAATCTCAAATAGTTCTTCATCAACTCTCAGCTACCTAAAGTGAGTTTTCTACTGAGACGTGCTAGCCACATAGACCTTGCTACAACATAGGATTTGGCTACTGAGGTGGAAGATGATCTCATCTTGGTGGGGAAGATAAGGGGAGATCCTAATAGAGATATATCTTCTTCATCCTCTAAATATCCATCTACAGGCACCACTAATCTAATGATGCAAAAGTTGAAAAATGAGTTGCTATCTCTCAGAAAACAAATTTCGCAAGGGATGTCTACTCCTTCATACCGAGATATACCAAGGAGAACATTCCCCAATCAGTCATACCAAGGCAATGCTGCCTAGAATCAAGGGCAACCAAATTTTCTTCCTCCCCCATAGGGGAAACTTTCCATTGAAGCACCTCTAACCAATTCAGTAGTTGGATATCTTGAAACATAATCTAGTTTCTCCTTCTAGCTTGAGTTAAACCCAGAAGATGATGCTAATCTCTTCACAGAGGGAGAAGAAGAATTAGCTAGTGACTCCAACATTGGTTTCCTAAATTACTAGGATGAACCTAGAAGTAAAGGTGAAGCATTTGATGGATCATACACTGTATTCACCCAGTCCAAGAACCAGTCAGCCCAACAAGCTGATAAGGAAATAATAGAGGAGTGATCTCAACCAGTGATTTCAATTACTAAGCGGGGAACCACTCTGCCTTTTCAATCAAAGGACCTGGTGATCCCTAAAAAAGTAAGTACCTCAAGTACACCTTCACCTTAAACTTCAATTTCATAGATCAATATCCCCCTCCTAAAAACCAAAAGGATGAACTGCCTTCCCCTGTTCCTAATTCATTTCAGACATTTGATATAATCGACCATGTCAAGAAAATCAAAATTCAAATATCTAAATTTAAATTCCTACAATCCAACCCTGAGTAGTTGGATAAGTTGGTTCAATGTGTGAAGAATAAAGCCATCCCTATAGGACAAGATGTTAAGAAGGTAACTCATGATCCCCCAAGGAACATGTCCATCTAAAACAACCTTGTCATTGATCCTCCTGCTGCCCCTAGGAAAATAGAGCCTTTCTATGTTTCCCTATTGATAAATGGTCACAAGCTGAGCAACTGTATCATTAATTCTAGAGCTTCAGACAATGTAATGCTTGCCAAAGTGGTTGAATCTCTTGGTCTCACACTGACCAAGACCTTTGGGAGATGTTTCTCCATGGAAAATAAACAAGTGCCACTGCTGGGACAAATCAAGGATGCCCAATTTGCATTTGTGACATTCCTAGATAAGAGAATTAAGATGACAGTCCTAGTTCAAAGGTTCAAAGGTTCAACAGGTTCAAAGGTTCAATGACATTGGTAGACTTAAAGAGTTAAGCACTTCAGCAAGTTCAAAGTTTAATCGCTTCAGAAAGTTCAATGACTTCAAAGGACTTAAATAAAAGAAGACTTCAAAGAATAAAAGATTGAACCTTTGAACTTTGAACCAGAAGAGTTCAAAGTTTAGAGGTTCAATGAGTTCAATAAAGTTTGAAAGACTTAGAAGAACAAAGGATTCGAAGAGAAAAGAATGAACCATTGAACCATTGAACCTTGAACCAAAAGAGTTCAAAGTTCAAAGGTTTAACGAGTTCAACAGAAAAGAATCCAAAGAGTTTGAAACTTCAAAGGATTCAAAGGAAGAGAATGAACTGTTAAAATTTGAACTAAAATTGTTCAAGGTTCAAAGGTTCAATAAAGTTCAAAAGACTTAGAGAATAAAAGGATTCAAAGAAAGAGAATGAACTGTTAAACCATTGAACTTTGAACCAAAATGGATCAAAGAGTTCAACTAGTTCAAAGTTCATGAGGAAGATTAAAGTGAAGGAAGTGGAAGCTTTTAGAGACATGTTTAGAGAGATGGTTCAATTGATTGAACCAAGGAGCCGATTGAACCAAGGAGCTGATTGAACCAAGGAGCTGATAGGACTGCCTGAACCATTGAACCATTGAACCAATGCACTCTCATGGTTCAATGTGGTTCAAGTGACCAGTGACTAGTGACGTTCCCATAGATGTCAAATTCAAGGTAATAAAATTCCCATTTATTTTCAAAAATGGCACAAAACCTTAAGAAAAACTCAGTGACTAGCTAAAGCAAGAAGCTGAAAGAGCCAGTAGAAAGGGAAGAGATAGCCTGAGAGCTCAGATCATGAGGAAGAGATAAAATGCATTAAGAAAAGAGGGAATAAGAGGGAAAGACCAAAAATATATGCATAGAAGTTATTCTAGTAATTGAAACAGTCCACCAGGTGGACATTAGAGAGCACGAGCACTCAAGGATGCGGCCTATTTTTATCCATCTAGTAAAGGTGAAGTGGACATCTATGTAAATATCAAGAAGAGGACCAGGTGGCCTATACTTTAGAGGAGACATTTGAGATTAATTGACATGCCACAGTTAAGGCTGATGCCTTGTTCCAACATGGCCCCTTGATAGAACTGAAAATGCATAGGCCATTCCATGAAATAAAGTGCCCAAGTCTTTCTTGGAGTGATATATATTGTAATCTCTCTTATTATTTTAAGGAGATCTCTTTGTTATAGAAGCAAAAATCTGCCCAAATTGAAAGGCATTTCTTGAGACTTTGAGCTCAGATTGTTAATCATATTTCTTTATTTAAATGAGAAAATAAGTGCCCTTTCAGACTTTGTGCTAGAATAGCTTGTGTTATTTAGGAAATTGTTCTTATGTCTGTTTCCTAGAAACATTCTTGTCCATTTAATTTAACAAGCAGAACTAGTGGAAGTAATCAGGAAGGTGTCTTGAAGCCAACTGTGGGAGGCTTTGTGCTACTACAATTGTCTTTAGTGTGTGTTTTCTATTTCTATGTAAAAGATCTTGGGATGAATTTTTGCCCTCATTGTCCTTTGTATATATCACTCTTTGGCAGTTGAGGTGGAGACTTTGTGCTACACTTCATCTTGCTGTGTTACTGCATCTAGTTACTCTTACTACCTAGGAAGGAATCTGGTTGTTGACTAAGTATTACTTCTAAAAAAAGAGAAGTACCTCCAGCAATCACCCAATATTTATCCTTTGTCTATGAACATCATCTCTAAAAAAAGAGAGATGGATGGTGTTTTCCTACCCCTGAGTGTTATTTTCAGCTTATATATAGAGTATATAACACCTCATATTTATAGGGAACCTCCCCTTGATGAGAGGAGAGATTTGTCCCCTTTTGATGTGGTTGACCTACACATTTGGCTGATAAATCTCCCTATGCTGTGGTGGAAACACCTATTTTTCCCATCAGTTAGCTGGTGACAAAATATTCACCCAACACATAGTTTGCATTCTAGTACTCTACAACTCCATTACCTTAATATGGGTGATGCCCCCACCTTTCTCATTGCCTTGAGAACATTTAACCCTTTTTGGAATGTATAGAATTCATAGTAATCCCAAATTATTGTACCAAGTCTTATGCATGTAGTTAGAGCATGCCACTTAATCTTATTTATAAATGTAACCCCCTTTCATATGCACTAATTTATCCATTTCTATGGTTTCATGTTTTGACTTTTATATGTATTATGATGGGGTTTATAGTAATTTCAACAAGGTATTGTACACTGATCTAACATTTTTGTTGAGATTTTCTATCATATATTTTTAAATGATTTCAATTCTCATATATATATATATATATATATTGTGTAGCTCATGGTTTGTATTTGTGGTACATTTGACCAACACACGTGTTTATTAGTTACTTCAGAATGGAAAAGAGGACATATTTATATCTAAACCATGTTATTTAATCCTCAAAATGAAATCATATAGTAATTGACACTTTTATATTTAATGAAGTGTCTTTACATTGTGCCTCTTACATTGCTTTAATAGGTGGGCTAAACTTATGTTTGTATTTACGTGATGAAAGAGGTGTCTACACAGAGGTAAATTTTAAAGATGTTTACCAGGAAATGATAGGGGATAAGGATGTGCCTAGAGGTCTTATCTATGAGCTACACAAGGATGTTGTTGACCAATTTTGACCCTAGGTCAAATTAAGTCAACCCCTTATATATTCAAACTTTATATAGGGTCTTTTTAAGTCATAACATGGTCATAAAGGTCATAAATATGTCTATTCATGTTTAGTTAAGTCATATAACATATTTTACCTTGGTCATATATGTCATTTATATTAATATCCTCTTTAGGCCATATTTTTAGGTCATTTGGTGAATTTTATAGTTTCCTATAAAAGTACAAAGGTTGTCAAGATGAAATATAGTCTACAATAGGTCAGAGTGGTCAAAGAAACTATTTATGAGCTAATAAATTATAGGTTCCATGTGGAAAGGATATCACTATAAAATAGGTAGTTGTATGAATAAAGATAGATTATATGGAACATGTGAGGCTTTAGGAGATTCCCTTCATATTCACACAAGTTCTTTTCAAGCTTGGTAAGATTTAATAGGTTCAAATTTGGAAAAAATTGGTCCATCTCTCTCATCACTCTCTTGGGCAGGTCAAACAAGTTAATTGGTTTGCAGTCAGTATGAATAGGAGAAAAGGAGTTGATCTGAATGCATTTGGTGGATGAAATTAATCACTTTATACTTCCATTTAATGTAAATAGTTTTATGATTGGTGATATGTGCTCTATGAATAATATTTAATATTTTTAGCATATCAAAACTATTTGCACATCCTGAACACCTCAATTTAATTATCTATTTGTATTGATATGATGATTCTAAGTGATGTTTGTGTTCTTGAAGATATGGTTCATCATTTTCATGATGTTTCTAACCTAGTTTTAATGTGCGAACATAAAAATATAGGAAAGATCATCCTTGAGTTTGAAATGAACACCATTGAGGTCTATGGAGCAATATTTTAACAATTGCAAGTGAAGTTGTGGAATGGGGTTTCCAAAACAACTTGAAATGAATACCATAATGGTGTAATGTTTTTATAAGACCTTATTTAATCATGTAGATATCTGGTTTGAAGTCATCAAAGATCTATATTCTCATTATTAGCTACAGGCAAAATGTATATTAAATATATAACATTAATGAGAATTAAAGGTGTCAATCATTTTTGGGAGAGTTAAATTATATGATCTATGATAGGTACCCACCATATTTAAGGGATATAATGTTTTCAAGGTTTCCATCATCTCCAATAAGAGAAATAGGTTTTGAAAATAGTGAAATTTTTTTACTACAGTCAAACTTTGATGAAGACCAATAAAAGTAAAGATGCCACAGAGGTCTGAATATGGATGAAGCTTGGAGATTCATACTTGTGAGAAGATTATCAAGACTTACAATTAGTCAAGACCACTCCAAGTAACACCTATCGGGTATAATTGAGAAAATTTATAAATGGGATGGTTTACCTTAATCTCTCCAAAGGAAGGATTTTGATCTACAAAGTGTCATATATTGGTGGAGGTATGTGAGGTCTGAGTAGGTATTGTGTTTCCATTATTTTAGCCTAGACATAGTACTAACATGCCAAAACAAGAGGAGGGTGTTTAGTTGAGAAGGATAATGGTTGAATGGACCTCCAACTCAATTAGGTTTCTACTAAGGATACTCAGTGAAAGCTATAGTGCATTGATCCAAATGAAATTGGAATAATAGTGACCATATATATATATATATATATATATATATATATATATATAGATATATATATGGGAACATGATGTCAAGGCATGAGATGAGAGTAAATAGGTATGAGATGATCCATAATGAATTTAGGAGAAATTAAATGTGTGGGACATAGTAATTAGGGATGAAATGATCACCTACAAGAATCCCACATCCCCTAAGATGTACACCTACAGGTTGGTCCATACTGCAGATTAGCCTAAACAATAAAGGAAGCTAGGTGATTTATGAACATCGGGGTAAGATGGAGATAACCATGATAAATTAATATCATAGTGATATTATCACACTTTAAAAATATTCTTAGAGTCAAAGACATACAAGCAGATAGTCATAGTTCAAGTTTCTTAAAATTTGTCAAACCCTACACAATCATTATACCCAAAAACTAGTCTTGAGGGTTTATAGTGTCGAAGGATATAGAGGTGTGATAAAGCATTGAAATTGGTATATATCATATTCATGAGTTGGAATATACCTCCATGGTATTAGTTATTCTTTACTAATAAACAAAATATCCTCTATTTTGTCTCAAATAGAGGGCACTTAAAAAATAACGTAATCTACAGACCTATGGTGCATAAATGATAAAAAGATTCAAGGAAGAGTATTAAGACACCATGGAAAGATGTGAAGGGTTTTTTTAAATATTAAAAAAGTGTGAAAAGGCACCTATAGTCATTAGAATCTTCATAGGTGGCTATATGCATATAAAATATCATTAAGCCTATTAGGCCTAAAACTAGGCCTAAACCATACAGGTGCCTAATGTCATCCATACGGTCATATGATCTATTATAAATCATTTGAAAACATTTTTATGGGAGTATAGGATTGACAAGAATTATTGGTTTGTAGGGAGCAACACATAAGTGGTCAATTTGGCCTAAAACTGTCTCAAGCCTACTCCGAACATAGTCAAAATCTCAAGAGGTCATTTTTTTATGCTCATATCTATATGGATAGTGTGCATGGTACCTAAAGTAGTTATGGATAATTTAGGGGGGTCCTTATATTATTATTAGTGGATTTTTTTTGGATTTTTAGTGTCTGGTTTTTATGAATCATTATTAAGAAGCTAACTCTCCTAAATTCCTACTAAAACCCTTGCTTGAACTTGATGGAGAAGAAAATAATGGAGATGCATATAAAAGTGGTAAAATTGATTAGAAAGTGATTTTGACATGATTATCACTCTCTCAATCTCCTCACCATCCTCTTTTTCCATGTTATTACTTTTACGAACAAGTCCAATATTGATTTTCTTATAGGTTTTAAGTTGTTCTACAGGTGAAAAAGGGAATGAACAAATGGAAATTATTTTAGGAGGTCTATATAGACTTGTTACAACTTATAAAACTTAATTATAACCATAGTTGTGCATTAAAACCTCTCTATTAGAACATTCATTGTAGGTAGTCTAAACAGACAATGAGAAGGAAAAGTGACTGCCTAAGTGTGATAGTGATAAGAGTGTCATTAAAAATTTTGAGGTATATTTGATAGAATAGAGGATAAATAATCCTTTAAAAAATTTCCTAACACCTCTAAAATGCATCTTCTTGAACAACTGCAGGCTACCTAAGTGACAAATGTGAATATTCAAGCCTAGAGGGCTAGTGAGTGACTGCATATAGTGAATGACAAGTGACAAGGGTGAGTCCATCAGTTGGAAATGAATAGATGACCTGAAATAAACTCATTTCCATCTTCTTGTGTCAAATGATATGTGGCAATGAATCTTATGTTAGTTTTAAATAGTCAAGTATACAACTCATCATCAAGGCAGTTTCAAAGCAAGACCATGAAGAATATCTACACCAATTTGAGGAATATATGATGCTTCAGATGAACACTTGTCCAAGAAGACCTTCATATCCTACTCTCTACCTAATTCTATTAAATTGTAAATTATTCTCATAGTTGACACTTGGCCTTGTGACCCTTGAGCTTCACTTCTTCTCTGTCCTCTCTTATGCTCTATATATTCAAGCTTTTTAGGATTTGTAATGGATCCAAAATTGGTATGGTGAAACCATGATTATTTTGACACCTAATTTGACTTTTAATAATTTTTTTTAAAGTTTATTCATTCTCTAAAATATTTTTCCTAAGTGTGTTAAGTGGTTTATGTGGTTGACAAGTCATGAAGATGTTCTCCTTGCTTCCATCTTTCTCTTGCATATATTATGTGAGTGATATCTCTTCTAACAAGTTTCATAAAGTGTATGTGTTTGTTAAGTTTGTCTTGAAGTGTGAAAGGGACTAGTAGTGGCTAATATTAGAAATTATTTTTACCCACTTCTAGATATGCATAATAATCTACCTCTATGATAAATATTTATGCTAGAAGGACATATAGTTGAGGTCAGTTTTGGTAGTCTTCTTTCTTAGTGTAGATACAAGTGTGTTGTGTAGTTATCTTTGGTGTATCACCTCATTAGCATATATTTATTTTATGTATCCTTCTTACCTTTTCACCCCTAATAGTGATTATCCTAGTGTAGTGTGTGAGCTTAAAGATAGATTAAGGGAATTATCCCTTTCAAACGTATAGATCTATCTCTTTTAGTAGATTGTCTATGAGGAGAGATATTTTCATGTTATCCTAAAATTGAGAAGATATAATTGAATTTTCTAGTGTGAAATTTTAGGCTATAATAGTTTTGACACGTCTAATAAGACATGAAGTCCAAGAAGGTTTTTCAAAGAAGATGCTGGCTTTGATAATAAGGAGCTTTAATAGTCCACTTCTTGTAATATCTAGTGACTCCAACATTTTAATCTTGGTTGTAGACTAGTGGATTATTTCATTTCTAAGGTAAAAACAAGGTATCTCACCATAGGCATTCCTTTTCAGTTTCAAGAGTTTCCTCATTATTCCTACAAAGCAAGCAGATTTAAAAATACCCATCCTTATCCAAAGAAGTCTTATCTTGATCACGAGCCCATAAGAAAGTTCTTGATTCCCCCATTCTCACAAATTCCTAAAGCTACCATGGAAAGAAACCTTCTTTTTGTTTCTTTCAATGTCTATAGTCCTCTAAGCCTTTCCCATTATGATGATATCCCCATATCTACTCTCAAAAGTGTTTCAACATACATCAGTGAATCTTGCATCATACCTATTAAGCATATAATAAATATTTCTAAATTCTACAATATCCATCACATCATAGAGGAGAATATTTCAATTAGGTTGTTGGAAATATACTTTAAAGGAAAGGCTCTTGACTATTATGGAACATTGGCACTTAAATCAATCACCACATGGGATGAGTTGGGAGATGTATTGAGAAGAAGATTTTAGGATAAAAGTGACAACTTGTCACTAACAGAGAAACTGAACAACATTAGGAGAGCACCTCAAGAAGTCATTCAAGACTTCAACACAAGATTTTAGAAGACATATGTTAGAATTACAATATTGGTATGACCAATAACTCACCATGCTTTCTTTTACTACTTTAAAGCATTTGATAGTGACATTTCAATGATGATACAATCTATGGGAGGTAACACTATACGTAATGCCTATACAATGGCCATTAGTGCATAAAATTATTTTATTTAAGCTAGGAATATTTACCCAAGATCTCCTATGTCCCTATTTCCTAATTTTCAAACTCCTGCATCTGCTATTGCTCCTATTCTTGCACCTAAACATAATCCTACTACTCTTACTTAACCAAGAAAACCTAATGAGGAAGAAAGGATGAGAGCTATGAACCAAGAGATTCTAGGTCAAAATAGGATCATTCAACAACAACAAGTCAAGCCTTTCCAAATCGACTATCAACCTAATCAATCTTATCCTAATTATCAAGGTAATAGGCCACCTTTCTAAGGTCATACTCAAGGTTAAGGACAACTAGTCTAATCTAATTTATATGGTGGTTACAATACCAATGATCCTTCCACCTCAAGGAAACTAGTGCCTACTCAAAAACATCTTTCCCAAGAGCATGACAGTCCACCTTCATGGGAACAACCTCATGATCCAGCTTCCTATGTTAATGAGTCCTTCAACCAAGCCTTCATGGCAAGTTTGGGAACTATGGAAGCTATGAATCAAGATGAATTACCAAATAGAGGAGTGACTAATGGGAAGGGTGCTCAAGTGGGGTCAACATTGGTCAATTGGAATCAAGATGACTCATGTGTAGTCAATTATCAAGGAAAATCAAGCATTGATGCAAGTTATATAGATACAAACATAAGGAATAAGAGGAAGGCAATTGAAGAAGTTAAAGGGGCTGATATTTATTTTCCAATGAATGTTTAAACAAACACAATGACAAGTATGTCTAATGTCATTACAAATACATAATTAAGACAAAGAGATCAGATTTTTATAAGTTCTTTCATACCTCAAAATTCTCAACATATAGGCAACATGATTCCTAATAGTGGATAAGCAAAAGTTAGTGGTACTTTCACTAACATTGTACAAAAGATGAAGAGGTCTCGTGTGAATGTGTCAATGTGGGATACATTGGAAATACCTAGAAAAGCAGACCTACTTCAAGAGGAGTTGTCCAAACTCATATTAACAACCAAAAAACCTATCAAAAGAGAGGTAGCCTTGAAAAATACCATGAATTCAAGTGAATGACAATCAATTAAAGTTGAAAAGGTAGAAAAACCTCATTCATTATATCTATCCATAATTATTGGATATTCTTTGGTACATAATTATCTCATTGATAGTGGAGCTAGTACTTATGTTATGCCCAAGCAAGTAGCTGACAAATTGAACTTAAACTATAAACCTCATACCAAACGAGTGATAAAATTGGATGGGTCAACTACAAAGACCATTGGCATAATCAGAGGTTTACAAATCAATCTCCGTGCTTGTCCTACTTTGACCATTTATTAGGATGTTGTAGTGGTAGATGTGCCTCCTCATTTTTCACTTTATTTTTCAAGAGAGTTCAATAATAAAATTGGAGAT
The DNA here is from genome assembly GCA_037957365.1 of Torreya grandis. Taxonomy (NCBI): domain Eukaryota; kingdom Viridiplantae; phylum Streptophyta; class Pinopsida; order Cupressales; family Taxaceae; genus Torreya; species Torreya grandis. The sequence goes on from JARHVA010001268.1 coordinate 1,206,585, forward strand.
TATCTGACATTAGATTAGTCTTATATGAGTTTTAAGACTAGTTATGGTGTAAAAGTGACAATAAAATCAGATCCTCTTTCTAGTTTTCATGTAGAGCCCTATGTGCATTACACTTCTAATATGAATTTCAATATTGATGAGGAAGATGATCAACCTAGTGATCAAGAACCTCTAACATTTATTTATGGAATCTCTAACTTGTATCTTAATGATTGGGGAGTTGATCAAGGTGGATTTAAAGAAACTAGTCTTAGAACTTACATACTTCATGAGGATTATGATGGAATCCATGAGGCAGATCCTAATAACATTCTAGAGAAAGTTACATGGGGCAACTATCTTGTATACATGAGTGATGATGTTGAACTCCTAACAATGAAAAATCATGATAGTCTTGGTGAATACTCAATTCTTCCTACCAAAGAAGATAATGCTCATGAACAAAAACCTCAAGAAGAAGAGGATGACATGTGTGAATAATTCAATGCCATTATGCAAGAATTTGAGGAGTTAAGTAGGCCTACAACTTTTCAAAAGGGGTACAGACCTGAGGATAAGGTTAACCATAATTATAATGAGCATAAATAAAATCTTGATGTCTTTTCCAAACAAGGAATAACTTTGAGAGACTAGGTAGTGTTTGGTGAAAAAGAAGACAACCTTGAAGTTTCTAAATAGTAGACATATCTTGACTCAAGTGCATCTGAAGTTGAGAAAGCTTTGATGATATCCAATGATTAGATTGAGGACTGTCAAATGAGCATGTAAAATTTCAATCAAGCTTCCATCTCAAACAAGTTTCTTGAAGAGTTAGAAGGAGTGTTCTTAATAACTCCAAATGACAAACTTTCTGCTAGTAGAAGATCTAATCACGGTAAGTCACTTGATTATCTCCACAAGCAAGTGTTCATTGATAAATATGCCTCATATGATTTACTAATTTCATGGAGTAGTAGTGATTCAAGGAGCATTGCATTTGACCCTAGTTGAAGCAATAAAGAGTGTTTCTTCACCTCAAGTGTCTTGAGGTATTGTACATACAAGAATATGTGTGTGTTTTTGCTTATGTTGTGTGTATTTTCCCTAAGTGTTCATGAGAGCACAATTATGTTTCTTATTTATTATCTTGTGTGTTTGTTTCTTTTTTTTGGGTGTGTTTTGGTGTCCTTTCAGAGAATTATCAATGTGAAGAACATAGGTGACTACATTGCCCAAGGATAGGAGAAGGCAACTCGTCCTTAGCATAATATACATGCTACCCCTAGGAAATCACCCAAATGTTGACCAAATTTGACCCTAGGTAAATTAAGTCAACCCCATATATATTAAACCTTTATATAGGGTTTTTCTAAGTCATATCATTGTCATGAAGGTCATAAATATGTCTATTCATGTTTAGTGAAGTCATATAACATATTTTACCTTGGTCATATGTGTCATTTATCTTAATATCCTCTTTAGGCCATCTTTTTTGGTCATTTTGTGAATTATATGATTTAATAACAAAGGAACAACGTTTTAAAGATGAAATATAGCATAAAATAGGTTAGATTGGTTAGAGAAACTATTTAGGAATTGATAAATTTTAGGTTCAACATGGAAAGAAGGAGATCACTACAAAATAGGTAGTTAAAGGTAGTTGTACAGAAAAGGAAAACCTATCTGGAACATGTGAGGATTTAATAGAGTCTCTTATAATTCAAAAAAGTTAGTTTTAGAATTTAGAAGCTTTAACAGGTTCAAATTTGGAAAAACATTGTCCATTTCTCTTGGATAGGTCAAACAAGTCGATCAGTTTGCAATCGGTATGGATAGGAGAAAAAGAGTTGGTTTGAATAAAATTTATGGATGGAATTAATCCATTTTTACTTACATTTAATGGTAATATTTATAATATTGTTGATCTTTTCTCTATGAACATTCTCTAAGATTGTTCACATCTCAAAATTATCTACACATCCCCAACACCTTAGTTTTCTTGCTTGTTGCATTGGTTTGATGCTTCCAAGTGATGTTTGTGTTATTGTAGATATAGTTCATCATTTTCATGATGTTTATAACCTATTTTTCATGTGTGAACTTAAATATATGGGAGTGATCATCCTTGAGTTTGAAATGAACACCATTGAGGTCTATGGAGTAGTATTTTGATTGTTACAGGTGAAGGTGTGGAATGGGGTTTCCAAAACAAATTAAAATGAATGCCTTCATGGTGTAATGTGTTTTTAAGACCTAAATCAATCATGTAGGTAGATAGTTTGAAGTCATCATAAATCTATATCCTCATTATCTACTGTAGGTAGAATGTATATTAAATATGTAATGTCACTATGAATTGAATGTGTCAATCATCTTTGGGAGAGTCAAATTTCATGATCTATGATAGGTACCTATATGAAATGGGAAATGCAATAGATCTAAAATCAATCCTAGCTCAAAAAATATAGATCATACTTACAATTCTGATTGGGGATACATTAGATAATTAGGGTCATGACCAATATGGATCTACTAGACCTAGTCAATGGATCTATTACCATAATAATATCACTAGGGAGGGTTTCAAAGCCTCCAGTCAAGAAAAACTATGTAACAAACCTAACTAGGTCCTATGTTTTCATATTCATGAAACTAATAAAAAGTAGAGCAAAATATAATCTAGGGCTCACCAAAGCTTGTGGCACAACATGTGGGTTAGTAAACATAAAAGTAAACATGCATAAAAGAATCCTATTTAAGATATGTATAGGTAAAACCCTAATGCATGCAGAGAGATATATTATTTAAAATAAATTACTTATGCTACTTCTATCTACTAAAGAGAGGAGAAAAGTTATTAATACTTACCTAGAAGATGAACCTGTCGAGACTCACTCTCTCTCTTGGACAAAGGTGCTTTGAAAGAGGTTGTTGTGGTTTGTAATGATCACTAAGAAAGGCCAAAGCATTCAATACTTCTCCACAAAACAAGATTATTTTCTACTTAGAAACCCTAAGCTAAGACTCCTAAAGTATAATGGTGGAACACCAGATTATAAAGAAGCATAAATGAATAATAACTCTTGTTGTTTCTCTAAGAATGGAAAAATGGATGTGTTTATGTAGGTTTATCTAACCCTAAACCCTTACTAAAGTTTTGGATGACAAGGTCAACCCGGTCAACCTAATATTAAAATTGATAAAACATTAACTAGATAATGAACTATGTCAGCTATGGCTGACTTAGTTCTTAGTAATCTTTCTAAATAACAATATAGGGTCGATGTGGCTGAAATAATGATGTAAACTACCAAAAAGGGGTTTAGGTTATAGAAATGGATAATGAAGGTGGTAAATGACTAGAGGAGGGTGTAAAATAGGAGGCAAAGCTTAGGGAAATGTTTTTAAGAGCTAGTTGGATTGATATCAAGTGAAAAAAGGGATAATAATCTTATAAAGCACTAATGGTCTACCCATCCCTTTCCCAATGCACCCCTTAGGGTGTGAACTTAGAGATATTGAGACTCAACAAGTTCCTATAAGATAGAGAACGTCAGAAATTGATAAATTTTGAAAATATTATGTTTACATAGTACCCACCATATTTAAGGCCTATAACATTTTCAAGGTTTGCATCATCTCCAAGAAGAGAAATGGGTTTCCAAAATAGTGAAACCTTTTTGCTAAAGTCAAACATAGATGAAGACCAATAGAAATAAAGATGCCACAAAGGTTTGAATATGGATGAAGCTTAGAGTTTCACAGTCATGAGAGTATTCTTAAGGTAATAATAGTATGACTAAGCCATGAAAATAAGTTGGAAGTTAGTTATAAAATCATCTCAAGACTTATAGTTAGTCAAGGCCACTCTAAGTAACACCTACATGTCAGAATTGAGAAAAGTTATAAATGGGATAGTTTATGTTAATCTCTCTAAAGGAAGGAATTTTCTCTACAAAGTGTCATCTATTGGTGGAAGTATGTGAGGTATGAGTAAGTCTTGTGTTTCCATTATTGAATCCTAGACATAGTAATAACATGCCAACACAAGAGGAGGGCATTTAGTCAAGAAGGAGAATGGTTGAGTGGACCTCCAACTCGGTTAGGTTTCTATTGAGGATACTTAATGAAAGCTATAGTGCATTGAGCCAAACGAACTTAGAATAATAGTGACCATATAGTATATTGATGGGAACATGATGCCAAGGCATGGGATGAGTTTAACCAGGTATGAGATGATCCATAATGACTTAAAGAGAGAGTAAAGGTGTGGGACATAGTACTCAAGGATGAAATAAGCACCTATAGGAATCCCATATTCCTTAATATGTACACCTATAGGTTGGTCCATACTGTAGACTAGCCTAAGCAATAAATATGTTAGGTGATTGATGAGAAGAAGGGTAAGATGGAGATAACCATGATAAATAACTATCATAATGATATTATCACACTTTCACAAGATTCTTAGAGTCAAATACATACAAGTAGATAATCACATTTAAAGTTTCTTAAAATCTATTAAACCCTGTATAGTCATTAGATCCAAATGCTAGTCTTGAGGGTTTATAGTGTTGAATACTCTATGAGTGTGATCAAGCATTTAATAATGGTAAATAACATACTTATGAGTTTGAATATACCTCCATGGTCTCAATAATTTTGTACCAATAGGGGAAGTACCCTCTATTTTGTCTCTAATAGAGGGCACTTCATAAACAAGGTAATCTATAGACCTATGGTGCATGAATAATAAAAGGATGCAAGGAAAAGTATTAATACACCATGGAAAGATGTGAATGTTTGTTTTGTATATGAACAGAGTGTGAACATACACCTATAGTCATTGGAACCTTCATAGGTGCCTATATGCACAAAAAATATAGTTAGGCCTAAAACTAGGCCTAAACTCTACAGGTGCCTAATGTCATCCATAAGGCCATATCATCCCTTAAAAATAATTTAAAAATATTTTTAAGGGAGTATAGGATTGATAAGAATTACTGGTTTGCAGGGAACAACACACAGGTGGTCAATTTGGCCTAGAACTATCTCAAGCCTGCTCAGAACATAATCAAGAGATTAAGAGGCCATTTTATTATGCTCAAATCTATATGGATAGTGTGAATGGTGCCTCAAGGAGTTGGGGATATCTATGGGGGGGGTCCTTATCTTGTTCTTAGTGTATTTTTTTTGGAGTTTCAACATCTGGTTTTTATGAATCATTAATAAGAAGCTAACCCTTGATTGAACCTGATGAAGAAGAAACAAATGGAGATGCATCTAAAAGTGGTCAAATGGACTAGAAAGTGATTTGGACATGATTATCACTCTCTCAATATCCTCACCATCCACTTTTTCTATACTGTCACTTGTATAGACAAGTCAAATACTGAGTTTATTATAAGTTTTGAGTTGTTATACAGGTGAAAAAAGGAATGAGTAGTTAAAAATAATTTTAGGAGGTCTGTAGAGACTTTTTATAACTTATAAAACTCAATTATCACCATAGTTGTGCATGAAAACCTATTTGTTAGACCATTCATTTTAAGAAGCCTAAACAAATAGTGAGAAGGCAAAGTGACTCCCTAAGTGTGATAGTGAGGAGAGTGTCATTAAAATTTTTGAGGTCTATTTGATAGACCAAAGGATAAAGAATCCTTGAAAATATGTCCTACCACATCTACAATTCATCTTCTTGAACAATTACAGGATACCTAAGTGACAGATGTGAATATTCAAGCGTAGAGGGCTAGTAAGTGACTGCAGATAGTGAATGATAAATGACAAGGGTGTGTCTACCAATTGGAGAGGCATAGAAGACATACATTAATCTCATTTCCATCTTCTCATGTTAGATGATATGGAAATGACTCCTATGGTAGTTTTAAATAGTCAATTAGATGACTCATCATCAAGGCAGTTTTAAAACAAGAACATGAAGAGTCTCTACACCAATTTGAGGAATATGTCATTCTTTAGATGGAAACTTGTCCAAGAATAAATTCATAGCCTAATATCCACTTCATTTTATTTCATTTTAACTGGTTCTCAAATTTTGACACTTGGCCTTATGACCCTTGAGTTTCACTTCTTCTCTCTCCTCTTTTATGCTATTTATATTCAAGCCTTTTTGGCTTTGTAATGGATCCACAGTTGGTATGGCAAAGACCTGATAGTTTTGACACCTTATTTGACTTAAATAAAGTTTTATGAAGTTGATTCATTATCTTTAATCTCTTTCTTAAGTATTTTATTTGGTTTATGTGGTTGACAAGTTATCAAGATGTTCTCCTTACTTCCATCCTACTCTTGCATATCTTATGTGAGTGATATCTCTTCTAACAGGTTTCATAAAGTGTATGTGTTTTTTAAGTTTGTATTAAAGTGTGAGAGGGACTAGTAGTGTCTAGTATCAAACCTTATTTTAACCCACCTCTAAATATGCATAACAATTTGCCTCTATGAAAAATATTTATGCTACAAGGACATAGAGTTGAGGTTAGTTTTAGTAGTCTTCTTAATTAGTGTAGATGCAAGTATGTTGTGTGGAGTTATCTTTGGTGTATCATCTCATTATCATAGGTTTATTTTATGTCTCCTTCTTCCCTTTTCACTCCCAATATTGATGAGCCTAGTGTAGTGTGCGAGTTGAAAGATAGATCAAAGGAGCTATCCCTTTCAAACTTCAAGATCTATCTCTTATAGTAGCTTGTCTATGAGGAGATATATTTCCATGTTATCCTAAAATTGAGAAAGTCTACTTGAATTCTCTAGGGTGAAATTTTAGGCTAAAATAGACATGAATTTATTGTACGGGTTGTTTCAACATATTTAAATCCATTGCATAAATTAATTTATTGAATAAACATTATCATGGTAGGAATAAAATGAAATGCAAGAAATCATTATGGATGTGTTCTACATGCTTGATTTAAATGATGTGCCTATAGATGAATATTTTGATACTTTGTAAAATTTTCCATTGGTCGACATAGTTCCCAACATGCACCCATTCTCATTTACTCATTGTATAATACTCACATTTATTACTATCATACTATTCTCCATTGTCTTCTCCAACTCAATGTAATATTGATGAAAAACTTTATATATATATATATATATATATATATATATATATATATATATATATATATATATATATATATATATATATATATATGTTATAATTTTCTCAAAAACAACAAAATTTATACATGTCTTTATATAAAATTTAATTTGACTAATTACATGATGTATATATGTTGTCCAGATGATATTTTTATTATTGTAACATTATGTACTTATTATATTCATAATGATATTTTTGTTTTATTGCCATTATGGATCACCTAAAGTTTGGAGCTTCAAAACTATTTAAGATCTTGATGTGTTCTCCTTCTACATTTGAATAGATGGAAAATAGGTGGGAAGAAATTATGTAGCTTGCACTATAGAAGCTAGGTGAGGGTCCATTTGATTATAGTAGTATCAAGTGGGACAATTTTCCTAATGTCAATGATGAAGACTTGTGGGTTTCTTGGGTTGATGCTGATAGGGTTGAAGACTTTATCAAAGGAGAATCAAGAAGGAAGTTGTTCCCCATAAATTTTCATGATTCACATCACAAGAGAAAATCACATGTTCTTGGAAAGCATATCAAGATCAACACCACATATGAATATGTAATGTAGGTCACCTCACATTGTATATTTATATTAGGTGTTTGTTAGGTTCTTTTATTCCATTGATGTATATTTTTTTTTCTAATTTGCATGACTATTCATTTATTCACCATAATTGTGTAGATACTGGTGTTCATATGGGCCTGATGATTTTTAAGAAATTGATGCCATGATAAAAGGCAAGTTTGTAATGCCCAAGTATAGAAACAGTAGCCGGATGGGTTGAAGCCAAATAAAGTGTGGTTGTCAATGTCATTTAAGCCCATGACATATGCTTGTTAAACCTGATCATGTGATGTTAACATAAAATCATGTAAAGCACATAGACAATGAACATAATGATTTCCATGGCCAACAATATGAATAGTTCAAGGGAAATAAATATTTTATTCTCCTTACATCAGCCCCAACTTAATGAATGGGTTCATAGGCTACTATTGTTGGGAATGTCTACTAATGTTATCCACCTTAAACACTGAGAGATGGGGAATGAGAAACTTGTATTATGTAATGGTAAAACATAGTGGGATGATTTCCTGAGCAAGGATGACATTTAAAAAAGAGAATAATTGATCAAAGAGGTAAAATACGTGTATGGTCCTGATGATGTAAAAAGTGTTTGGGAATGGGAACTTGAAATATAAACAAGTGGTTTTTCTTTCAAGGATACAATAGGGGAAATATTGATGGGGAGGGGGGAATCCCCTTTATTTTGGGCATCCAAATCCCACAATAGTTGAAATGGTTATTGATATTTGGGAAGCTAAGTTTATTGGCCATGGGGGATGAATGCAATGAAGGTATGTTTCTAATGTTTTTAATAGTATTTTATGATATATAGATTTCAAAACATCCACTGCCATTTGAGTTATGTATTTTTTGTATAGTTCTAACTATATACATTGTTGGCATTTGATTCCAAACATGAAGGTGTACCCATTACATGGGTCATTATGTCAAGGTCTTGTACTACCGACATAATCCAATGGATGTAAATTATTCTTCAAAGAGTGCACTTGAAAGACATTGAATGGACAATCAATCCTTCATGGTAGACAATGTTGATGCAGAGATAAGAGATATTATGGAGTTCATATTTGGATGCTCATAGACACCATCCCATATTTATACCATTTAATCTTACAAAACTATCATGTTATTCAAGGAAACATTCAACTTTGAGGTCTACTTTTACATTTGGCATGTTCATCGCACATGATTGAAGACTTTGATAGAAAAGGTGAAAGATGATGATGTAAGATGTGAGATGTTTGATGAATTTGGGTATACAATGAATAGTTATGCCAATAAATACATGGAAAAAAGGGAGTCTAAAAAGTTTCTATAAAGGTATCACTCCTCTTAGGTGATTTTTTTTGAATATTGGGAAGAACACTAGGTAGAAAGGGTAAGAATGTGGTCACGATGTTGTCGTGCACTTCTACATGCTAGGAAAGAAACAAATGCAACCATATAATCTTACCATTCTCATTTAAAAAATCATTTACTAAGCATAATATGGATATCTACACATCATAGGGTGGATTGGTTGGTTCACCAACTAACAATAATTATTTACATATAGTATTGGTGGCTACAAGTATGCAAGGACACCCACTTCTACAGGGACTTCAAATTAGAGAGACTTGAAAATATTTCATGGGTACAAAATTTGTAGATCTATTGCCTTACACAATAGTGAACCCTTTACATCATGGGTATAAATTACAAAATATGAGAGGTTTCATTATCACATCTTTATTATAAGGCCATCCACGTCAATGTGTAATTAACCATTTTCAATCAAAGGCTACACATGAAATCATGTGAACAAGGTGGACCTAATGATAAAGATGAAAACTTAGGTAGTTGTAGAGGATTCTAGGCATGGTGTTGACAAGATCATCAATAACATTTATGTCAAGTAAAATGTAAGTTTTATCCCCTAGTCTAGTTTTTGCATTGACAAGTTCGAGATGACTGCCATTTCTATAATACATTTTCATTACCTAGGTCATAGACAATGGAGATAAAATAAAAAATGAGGGCGAAGAAGGTATGCATATAGGTGTTTTAAATACCAAAATTAATGGTGTATCAACTATGGATATGTAAGGATCAAAGCATGTAGTAGAATGTGTCGTAACAAATTTGACACATGACATTGAAAACTAACTAAGGGAGGCTGATAGTGTAAGACTTGTAACTACTCTCAATCATTTTTTTGTATTTTTTGGAATTATTAAATTGATGATTTTATTTTTATGAATATATCCAATATAATACTATATTTTATGATGTTAATACCATGATATGTGAAGCATGAGAGATATTTGATAAATGTGGTGTAGTAGATAAAACCATAGAAATTGTCATTCTTCAAAAAATATATGAGATATGTTTATAACAAGGTACAAAGTAGGGTGATATTGAACACACAACACCTGATGGATCATTAATTCCAAAAACTTTAGGATGGGCATAAAATTTCCACTTGTAGACAGAGAGACTTCACAAAAAATATGAATAGATGAAGACATCAGAGCATGTTGTAGGAGAAAACATGTTTTCCAAACCCCCCTTGTAATAATATCAAATGACAATTCTAAGATGATGATACTAATAGGGAACTAAAGTGAGATAGAAGTGGACATAATAGAGATAATGCATCTTGATTTCATCCCTTTGTAGGTTTCAATTATAACACAATAATAAATGCATGTATAGTTAGCAACATTATACTATTATTATATCTTGTGATGTAATTGTATTCATTTGATGCACCATTAATTATATTTCAAACCAATTGATCGATCAATATTTTATTACTTTCAATCAAGGAAAATTATATAACATATTTTCAATGGGAATAATTCTCTTAGACTTACCACATGCATTAACATATTGCATAAATGCACTATCTCTAAAAGGATGCCATGAAATAGTTTTAAATCTAACAATAATGCATCAAATTATGCACACTCTCACACTTGAAATTAGGTCTACTCTATATAACTCTTGCTTCAATGTTATATCCTATTTTGGATTATTCATTTTTATATTGGTCTTACAAGACCAATGCATTCATTCTTAACTTACTAAGTCCCTGATAAATTTACAATTCTCACCTTTATGTCTCAAGTCTTATAATTTTCTTTTTAAAATATTGATCCTTGATGTCTTATGAAATTCATAAGTCATATTTTAGTTTTTTATAAAAAAACAAAAGCATCATTTTGGTCATGTATCCAACTTAATTTCCAATATGAAAATTCTTTCAAATACAACAAGTCAAAACTATTATCAATTTATGTGCATGCTAAAAAACTTAGAGTTTACAACATAGATGCAATTTAAATAAATATACATTTCCATAGTATATATTGTATCCTGAAAGCATATATATGAAAATGTAACATTTGAAAACATGATTTACATTTTTAATATATATGTATTTGGGTGCCAAAAAATACAACATTTGAAAAAATGCTTTACATTTTTCTTTCATTGATGTTTGTGTCATGTTCGAAATCTCCCACTTTGATTCCAAGTGGTTCTTTTCTTCACTTTAAATCTTCAAATATCTTATAGGAAGCCTTAAAATTTTGAACACAATCACTTTAACCTTGATTAGGATTACTTTCAACTTAGAATCTAACTTTTTTTTGAATGATCATAACCTCTTGAAAGTTTATCTTCAAAATAAAAATTGTACTCTCTTGTCCCAAACATTCATATTGAATGCCAGATATTCAAACCTTATGACCTCATTATATTTATTATAATGAAACTCCCAATACTTACCATCCTAAATTATTGAAGTGGAATATGACCATTGAGGTATTGAAATTTCCTTAGAAAACAAATAGGACCTAAGCGGCCTCAAGAGAAAGGGAGGTCAGAGAAAGCAATACAAAAATAATCAATGAACTAGTTGAAGACCAATCCATCCCTAAAATTGTTATAAAATAGAATAAAAATATTTTATCATAATTATAATGATGTAGATAAAATGTAATACACTTTTTGAATCTGAAATCTTCAATGTCTTCTTACATCCTTCTTAGGAACTATACTTCATTTTGAACTCAAAATTGATATAAGGGGTCTTCAATAACTTACTCAATGCTAAATATTCCATAAATATATAAAATATCTATTTCAGATAAACCTTCCCAAGAATAATATTCTCTCTTAAGGTGATTTAAAATTTCACTTACTCTATTCTTGATATCTTACTAATATCCTTCCACTCATTTACAAGCCTGCCCCTTAGGTCTGCAATTGCTCTATTTTAAACCATGTTATTTGTAATCTATCTTTTAACAAGATTATCATGTATAACACAATAAAATATAAAATATCAATAAATTCATAATTATTTTATAAAATTTCTCAGTTCAAACCTCTTATAAATTAGAATGTCCCAACCTCCAAATTCAACTATTTCAATAATTTTACCTTTGTAGGCTCATTAGTCCTAACTCTATTTATTGGAGGATTTAAATTAGATTAAACTTTAAAATTGTTCACTTATTGAATATTTTTATACCTATTAAAAACCTCATGAAATTATATTAAACCTTTATACAATCTCAACATATCACTATTCACCAATTTGATGAGGACTGTCCCCTACTTAGTGCCCTGTGTGGGTCTATTTCTGCCTATTTGAAAGAAATCAATTTTTTTTAATAGAAAATGGAGTGGATTAATTCAATAAATTTTTAAAAACTTATTTAAATAATTATACAAGTATCTATAAAACATTTATAACCAAACTAAGGTTAAATAATCAAATTTCCTTACCTTTTTATGTCTTCTTCAATGCATACCTACTGAATTTATGATACAATCAACTCTTTATTTCTCTGCATAGTCTCTATCCTAAAAATATCATTTATAATAGTTTATAAACATCTCATTTAACCTTATCCCAAAATTTGAAAACTTTTTGTTAATAAAAACATGAGTTATGACTCACTTTAGGTCACAAAACACTATTTAGGGTTACACATAACTACGAGAAGCCGAGAGTCATAAAAGGAATATTAATGTAGATTAAAGATTATTTTAATGATATAATACTTATAAAATAGTGTAAAAAAACTTATTAAACTTTTTACACCTTGATTTTTAACTCCTGCAACTATTTAGTCTTTCAATAAGAGGACTGAGTGTCACTGTAGGTGTATAGTCAAGGGTTTTTAAAATATTTTACCATTAATACATAAAAATAATTATGAATCCACCCTAAATATCATCATGAACCTAAATAATAAATATAATATCATATAAATACATTTATTAAAATCATAATTCTTCATTCTCACTCCCACATATGCAAACTCAAAACTTTGTTACAGACAGGCTGCCAATAAAACTCCATTTAACATTCAAAAATCATATTAAAACCATGAATAAATTATGTAAAAAATATTAAAACATGTATAACATTACATTTTAATTCATATAATAGGTATTTCATACCAAACAAATTCCTTTATTGGTCTCTTACATAGTTTTATTTATAGAAAACCTAATGGCCTTCTTTTTTGCTACCCTACCTTATTAACCTTATTTTTTACCCTTCTATATATCTCCCCTACATATCTAAAATGAATCTTATCAGTTTTTATTTACATTATAAAAATTATTATCGTAAATCATACAATCATGAAAAACTTATAAGAACGTTATGAATGTTCCCTTGAGCTCATGCTATACATAATCACCAAGATTCATTCCTGTATACTTTAGCTATATAATATATATGTTGATATTCTAATTTGATCTGATAAGGGAAATCTATAGTACTGAACTGATTGTGATTCAATAATCCATTCTATCTAATATGACTATAACTATATTAATAGTTATTGAAGAATAATGCTTAAAATATTGATTGATATGAGTTTATAGTTCTAGTATAATCAATTTAAGGTAATATAAAAAGTTTCTAGGTTCATGCATGATTTCTCAAGATAGTGTATATATGGCACCTTATAATGAGTTTCAAGTTGTGAGACTACAACCATGTTATACCATAGTGACCTACCTTGCCTAAAACCTACTATAAAATGCAAAGTACAAGAATCTTCTTTAAACACAACCTTTCCTATTTCATGTATTCCTTGATCACTACTCTATTATCAGTAGCAAGGCCTCATTGACATTGATAAAAATAAAAATTTAGTATAATAGAATAGAAAATTTATTCAATCCAATCACAATCTTGCAAAACATTTATTAACTAAGAGTTGTCACAGGAAGAATAATATGAATCTTCAATCATAGTCTCTAGGTTAATATTTTAAACACTATTCATCTCTATAGCTAGGTGTATACAACCAATGGCATTTTATAACCATAACTATGCTCAATATTTCAAGAGAATAATGGTGTGCTACAACCATGAAATTTTTATTATTTTATAAGAAATAATGGTGTGCTAGAGCCATATCTATCTTCAACATTTCAATAAAAATAATGGTGTGCTATAGTTATGAGGTTTTAAACATTATACAAATAAATAATGATAATATATAGCCAATAAAATATTTATTATTTTGATAAAATAATGGTGTTTGATAGCCAAGATCTTTTCAACATTTACAAGAAAATAGCTGTATCCTACCGCCATGCATATATTCATACTATATGTCCTTAAACAAAAGAACCAATAGTTACAAAGCTTGTTTATGAGGCTAGCCCATGCATTTAACCATGATAAAAAAAAGGATTAATTTTGTATTATCTACCTATATAAGGTCATTACATATCAAACAAACCAAATCTTGATTCTAAGATATCAATAATACAATCATTGTCTCCATTATTGGATAATGAGATTATTTGAAATAGTTTAAAGACAAAGATTTTTGTTGTTATAGACACTGGGCACTTCTATGAAGTCTTCAATGAATTATTGAAAATTTGAGAAAAAATAACATTGTTCACCTATAATAAGGGAAAACATGGAATAATAGCTAAGCTAAAAAGTATGACTCAATGTTCATCATTCACCCCTATAATTATAAGGGGATTTAATAAAATGAATCTTCTATGCCACTAGGAGGAGATATTTTATCCATGGATCTAGAGGCTTGATGATGGAGTAAATAATGAAACCAATCTCCCTAAGCTTCTCTACATATACAATGTTAGGGCCATAAAAAATATATGCAGGTTTCTACAAATTATCGTAGATCTTTTGGTAATATAAATTTTTGATATCATCCCACTTTTTTATAAGGCATACTCCATGAAAATATTTTATATCTTCATAAGCATTTTGAGCTACAATAATATATCAAGGGCTCATTGGTTGAAAATGAGAAAGAGGATCCCAATAAACATTATTCATGGAGAGATCTCCTTGAGTATGGTCCTCTATTACTTGTGGGAAATAAATGCTAATATTAGCAATTGACCCAACAAGAATCTTACATACATCAATTGTAGGGTTATCACCATTATCTTAGTTTCATAATGCAAACCTAAAATGGGCAATTTTCTTTCCTGAAGCTGTATTGAACATTAAGGAAACTACATGGTTCATAAATCTTTTTTTTTTGATAGTCATTCATCTTAATAATCTATTTCTATTAGTTTGTTTCCTCCATAAGTCAATTGTACCCACATATGTAACCAAGTTCAACATATCTTTCTGAAAACATGATCCACCAAAACCAACACAAACATATAATAATCCTTGACTAATTATTGAATCTTTACCAATGGCATAAACAACTTCTGTAACATCTGTACCTATTAATTCACAAAGGGATTTGATTTGCATTAAATAATGAAATTATCTGGGCTAAAAATGCATTTACAATAAGTTTCAAATTTTTTTCAAACCATAAATTTGTGGTAATAATCTTATCATCAAAAACACAGTTTGCATAAACTAATTTCAAAGATTTGACTACTTTATACCCTTTAGGAGTCTTCCTACCTCTAATGAGGACATGTTCCATATTGAAAAGGTCTTGAATTGCACTTCCTTGTATAATAAACTCTGGATTTAAAAGAATATAGAACTTTATTCTCTTATTGTAAGGATTTGTGATCTAATTATTAATATAAACTTCAATTTAGCATCAAATTACATTCAATTATAACTTAAATAACTTCTTAAGACTCCCAATGACATTGAAAATACCATTCTAACTTGTCTACCAAGATGCGCCTACATCAAATTTTAGCACACACTTTATAATAAACCTATTTTGTGCATATATTGTAATCAGTGCATTCCATAATAGTATTTGTTATTTTTCATTAGTCAAAACTTATCTAATGCATTTTCATAATTGGAATTTATGTTTCTTTTTAATGAATTTTCATTTAATTGAAATGTATGTTTGATTGAAACAAAAATACCCATAACATTTAACTATGTAGATTACTATATGAAGAATAATTAACTATACTTTATGATTTCTTTGGAAATTATAGATAATTTTTTTTTTCATTATGTGGCAGGGGTCATCCATATTACACATATGGAGAGAGTTTTGGAAGTAAGAGAATAATTATATAATTTTTTTTGGAAAAAATGTCTATCCTGGAGAAGCTAACTTTAGAACGTGATGTAATGACCTAGAACTCATGTGTGATGGTTGCTGCCATAGATTGGAGGGGAATAAGATACATTATAAATTTTGTCAAGCCTGATGGTTTGTGTTGGTGTAATGTTATTCTCCATTACAACATGGGATATATATCTTACCACATTCCATTTTGAAGTTATGAGTACTTGACATTGATAGAGAGGCATAATACTGATTTCTTTGTATAGTGGTCATATGAATGGCTAGAGCATGATGTGGTTTTACATTATGCTTGAAATACACCTAGTTCCATCCCACCATATTTAAGGATGTTATTGGAAAATTTCTTTTTTCAAGAGGTGTCAAATGATCCAGATGTGTATGTACACCTAGATCAAGTATGAAATATGTTCATTGTAGTGAAGCTCCCATTTGAAGTATATTTCAAACTATACAACATTCAAAATAACCATTGTGATTCATCCTGACTTTATCTAGCTCATCCATACACAATGTTGTGGAAGAGGTACAAAATCTACCACAACACCAATTTTCCTCTCTTCTAATCGGGCCAAATAATATAAAAAATTAAACATATATTATTCTTCACATCTACTCAAGATGATGACAATGATGGCAAACACAATCCATCAGATGATAGTGTTAGTTCAAAAAGTGAATAGTAAATTGTTAATGGCATGGGTTGATCTTTATAGTGTATAGTATTGACAGTTTATAGTATAGTATTATTGATAGTTCATAGTGTTTTAAATCAATTATGTTTGAACATGTGTAGTTTATGGATAAAGAAAGTACATTTTGGTTTGTCTCTTGAATTTTTGATTTTGACTTGTATCAATGACATTCTACCTTCTGTTTTGTATGTAACCAAATTGAACTAATTTATGCCATTGAATTGTATCTTAATTCTTGAACAAAAGAGTATATTTTAATACTGGTCTTAAAATACCAATAACTATCTTTGTCTTTTTTTGACTTAAATCCTATATTCTGATCCTCTAACTATGATTGGACTCTTTTAGGAAACATTATCTTTATCAAGCTTATAGTATAAGATAATAGGTTTACATCTTTGTTTTAGGTCTATTATTTCATAAAAAGAGTAATTCCACTTTCACAATTTTTTGGGATGATCAATCCTCTATTTTATTGTTCCAATAGTATCTTATGAGTGTTTAAATAGTCAATAATAGACTAATACCTAGGTGTGTGAGTGCATTGTTTTGTCTTGAGAAGAATTTATTTATCTTAGTTTCACTCAATAATCCATTGAATGACTTTGTCAAGTATTATAGATTGCTTAATTTGATAAGAAACTAATAAGATTCCTTAAACTATTCCAATATTCAAATTCAATTCATGCATTAATCTACACATGTTTTAAGTGACTATTTTGACTGTGTACATTTAGAAAAGTAGAGTAGTAAGATTTTAAACAATATAAATCATGATCCAAGTTCAAGATCACTTCAACAAGGATGAAATCTTACTCAGTCATTCATAAATAACTTAAATACACAAGGTCAAGTAAGCAAGTGCTAGAAAACAAACATTGATTTTGTACATTAAAATGTGAAGAAACAAGTGTTTCAGTTGATTTCCATACAAATTCATAAGTATACATTAAATAGTAGTCACATAATTCATTACACACAACTATTTATCATTATTTCTCTATGAAATTCCATGGCTATTGGGAGACATCCCATTAAGTTGCATAAACAAGATATCAAAATCCACCTTCAAAATTTGTAGATGGTGCTTATATATGGAAACTATTTATTCATGATTTAATTTCATGTCCCTCATAATCATTAACCTTACATCATAGAGTGATTTCATGTAGGCATGGGCAACTTCTAGATTGATAAACTCTATTTTAGCATCCATCTTCTCATCCCTCAATGTGAGAAGTGTACAATGTAACTTATTGAACTCTATCCTCTTCTCATCTAGTGCACTTTATAACTTTTTAACCTTTGTCCTTTCACTATCAACAAGCTCTAAAAAAAATATTTTTCCCTATCAAGTGATTATTTTTTTATAGCCGCTAGTGACAACTGTAAACCAAGATGTTCTTATGCACCCATTACGTTCTTGTATCTCATCTTTGAGATAAGTTCTTCCATATCTTCAGTCAATTAGGAAATCACATTATCATATATATTTAGGACTTTGTCTATATAAATACATGTGAAAGTCAATAATAACATTCACTTTTTTTAATAGTGATAAACAAAAAAAGCTAGTCATAAATGAGGGTCTATGAAATTAATGCTTTATTTGAGAATATGGAAAACCTAAGAACATATAAATATTTTAGATTATGAATAATTTACTTACACACACAAAATTTTCTAACTTAAATGAAAATAATGAAAACAATAAATTATCCCATTATTGACAAATGATAAAAGTAGGCAAGTGAAATGAAAAGTAATGCATGTTACACTGACTAGTGAAGAATTTATAAAATAATTAGACACCAAAAACCAACAGAGAATACAATTATTATTTACCTGTGCCATGTTCATTCTAATGTATTGGACTTTTACAATCCTTCTCATCCCTCCTCCCATACCTTGAACCACAACCCATAGACATTGCCATCTATTGTGTTAGTTGCTTGAATAAAAAAACACATGATATGGGACAAAGGAAGGTAAAAGAGACAAGCCATGCATAAAAATCCTATATTTCACTCCTTTCCACCATGGTTACTTCTCAATAAACATAGAGACATGAAAACATGTGGAATTTATCACCAACATGTGAAACATTGAAAGGTGAATATGGTATACATGTGAACAAGATACATCACTTATCGACAACATCACATACCATACACATAAAAATTATTTCATGAGTACACGAGAAAAACATTACATAATTTAACCATGTAATATCATGAAGTACATCAATAAATGAAATTTTAACCACCAAACCATTACTTAAGTTGTACATACATAAAAACCTTGTATCCAACACAAACCATAAATGAAACACTTGTATTGAAATATCATATCCAAATAATATGTTTGACCATAGATCATACATGCCATACATATTGTGCCAAAATATATGTTTATAAATAATAATGTCCAAGGTAGTAGCTTCAATGAAATATCAATGTTCATGCCCTAGCCTGAAGCCTCTTTAGGAGGACAAACAAGTGGAAGTGGTCAACCACATGAATGTATGTATATGCATATGTCACCCTACCATGAAGCCACCTACATTTGAAAATATATAGGTTAAAAATATAGATGAAAAGAAAGAATAAGACACAAACATGAATAATATACTTGTCAATTTGGTAAATAATAAGTGACTATCATACCTCTAATAAGTGGTTCATAATGCTTAGGAGTGCACCACCTTATCTCTAGTAAAAAATTATATGCAATAACAATATACAACATTATCAAGATATTTAATGACAGGGTTCAATGAAAGGTATGGGGAAGAATGAAGAGTGCATATAATACATAGTCATCATAAGAAGTACAATATTAATTTGTGAGGCAACCTATTATATGCACTTTAATTTTTTATGATCCCCTTGATAAACACTTCTACCATTATGAAAAAGAATTTCCATCAAAGGAATGTGATCATCATCAGTAGAATGGGAATGAGGGTCATCCCTCTAAATTAAAAATGGTGATTGTAGAAGAATTATCAATGTCAATATTGAGTAAGATAAATTAAACTTAACTTTAACTTTGTGAAAACTAATCAACATAATGCATCTAACCTGAGGTCCAGTATTACATGCACCTTGATATTGTTCCACCCATTCACTTTCTCACTCCATTTGTTGAAAATATTCTCTTCACCTAATTCATGCTTCCCTTCTCCATTCCAAGTTTTCAATTGAATCATATGCAATTATCTCATCATTGATAGCCTTCACGGCTATCTCATTGAGATAAAATAAGACAGAGACATTATCCCTAACTAGCCATGATATTTTTATCTTGTTTATCTTGATAATGCTCTAGTTTTTTAATAGTTGATTTATTAGCTTCCCTTCTATTTATATTTTTGTGACTGCTCTTCCCTCCAGCTTCCATTTGCCACTTCCAGCATGCCCTAAGGGCATCCTTGGAATGGGATGTTGATCATGAATCTTATGACAGTGAGTGTTAATTCTATCTCATGACCAAAATGGATGGCCACTATAAATATTTAATGTGTCACATGGCCTAAATAAGCAAAGGTACACATTCCATCTCATAATACCTAAATCCATGATACTATACTCACGTACATACTATCATTCAACAAGGAAATCATGTGAAGTTAAAAACATAAATAAATAAGCAAAAGATAATGTCATCAAAGATAATAAAATGTTATCACAACATTCAGTTCCTCCATTTCAGATTGTGAAGCATCTGAAAGCCATTCACCATCACCATCATCATCAATAGCCTCATATACATTATTATTAATGTTATCCAACTGCATATCTTCCTACCAAAAAGGTCAACATATATATGCCTATCCAAACATATATGAAACAACAAAGATGTATGAGCATGGTGAAGGAAAGAAAAGGGACAAAAAAATACACACATTTGTAGGGATGAAGTCACTATGTAAGTGACTATTATCCACATCCACATGAATCCACTACACCCCATCAAATTTAAAAAAAAATAAAAACAACATATAAAAATAGATGATGTGTTAAAAGTATTCTAATGTTGAATATTGTAAGAGGGAAGAAAGAATCATTATTTAACATGAGGAGTGATTTAAACATTAAGGGAAACCAAAGGTTCTCATACATATTGTGAGAAATAATCATTGGGCACTTCATGAACACCCTCTTCACCTTCATTCTACTCCACCCCCTCCTCCTATAGTATTAAACAAGAGGTAACAAATGAAAATATGGATGCAAAGTTTGCAAATATTGATATTTTTCATATATGACAAGAATATCAAATTAGGCTTTAAAAATACATAGACAACCAATAAAATTACTTGTGTTGTCTCCTTGTCTATATCTTTATTCAATAAAAAAATCAATCATGCAATGGGATTCCACCCCTAGTTATTTACAGGTAGGGTATGGTTGTCTCAAAATAGTGGGAATACCATCCCTAATGGTTGATGCTCCATATGAAACCCTCATTCAATCTCTAAAGAAGGGAGGGGAATGTCTAAATTGAGCCCTTGCACATAATGAGGACTTCCCACTGACTTCTTTCTCCTAACACAATAGATGTAAAAATATACTAGCCTCAACTAGAAATGATATAACTAAAATTCACCTTCGGGTGTAGTAGCTGAAATTGCATACAATTTGTTTGGTCTCAGCATAAATTTATTTGAGGCAATCGTCTAATTCTCAATCATCCATCTTAAATTTGGACTGATTAACATTCATAGTATTAGTTGCTAACATACAATAATTTACATACAAACTAGTTAAGAATATGGTTTAAAATACTAACCCTTACCTATGAACTATTTAAAGAATTCATCATATTGGTTACTAGGAGAGTACAATGGTGTGCTGGTGGGAAGGAAAATCTGAGTAGTTGACAACGTAACATAGTAGTCATAGAATAATAGGGAAACCATTATTCTTGAAATTGACACCCTATATTGAAAGTATATATTATGAGCCTCCAATAAGGAAATTTAAATATGAGAATACATGAAAGTAATTGTAGATAGTGTAACATCAAAAATAAGAATTTGTCTTTTCACTTTATAGAAACATAGCATACCAATTGATTTAGAAACAATCTATAGAATATGTAAACAACTTATGTGGAAATTCAAGGACAAGATGATAGAAAATTTGTATGAAGTAGATGAGACAAAGAAAATGTAGTAGATACATTAGATTTTGAAAGCTTTAAAAGAATCATTTCATGCTTGTTTTAAATTTTAAATTTTAGCAATGCTATTTTTGAACCAAAGAATATCAAGTCCATGGAGATTGTATGAAAATAAAATAAAATAAATCTAGATATTAATTCAAAGAGGTTGATGTAAATATTGAATAGGCTTAATGAAGATTTTGAATGAAGAAATAAACAATAATAAGAATACACTATATAGTATAATGGGAGTACAATAAACATGGATTAACACACTATTATAAAGTGGAAGTTTTCATAAGCACATTAAAATATGATAAGAGTAACCCTTTTAATATACTTAAAATCACACATACATGATGACCCCATCACAACGAATTATGAATCTTCATCCGCACACCTCCTAAACCAAAATGGAGTACATTTTGTCATTTACAAGGATATATACACGTGAATCAATGAAAACTTTAACATGTTCAGATTTATTAATAATAAATTTAAAAAAATTGGCATTTTTTCTTTTACTAATAATTTCAAATGATTATAAACCATACAAAAGTTTCTATAATGTTTTAGTGGCATAACATTCAAAGCTTAAAACCACGTGACCAAAATACAATGCACCTAGGGGATTATAAAAATAAACACTCATGAATGAGTCCCATAATTAATACTATGCTCATATATATATATATATATATATATATATATATATATATATATATATATATATATATATATATATATATATATATATATATATATATATATATATATATATATATATATGATCATAGTATTAACTATGGGACTCTATATATCATCAATAATATGTCAAAATATACATATGACAAAGCAAAAGAAGTGCACATTTTCTTTGGTTGAGACTACAAAGGATTTATTGTATGAATTCTATACCGAAGAGCCGTGTATGGATTTTGAAGTGGAATTTAAAAAAAAAATTATGATAATGAAAAGGAAAATATGTTTTAGCAATTGAAATCTGATTGTCAGATCGGAAAGGATATGGATAAATATAGTTGAAAATACAAAATGGTACATATGTTCGGTGAACACCAAGTATGAAAAGTGAAAATGGTAATTATCCATGTCAACAAATAAAATATAGTTGTTCCTATTTATATTAATGAAATGAAAACATGATTGGTAGATTTGAAAAATTTCATGTTTACTATGGCCATATAAGTTAATACATCCTAGATTTTCATATTAATGACTGCTGTACATGCAGTTGAGGGAGAGTCATAGATAACAGATTGTAGTGGGGATTTAGTAGGGGTATAAATGAAAGGGATTTATGTTTGTA